>JAJEJH010000274.1:307489-527509 GCA_026122585.1 Anacardium occidentale
TAGCTATGCCATTCAAACAATTAATGTACATTAATAAGTACAAGACAAAGAATGATGACTGAGCTCAGAATTCAATATTCATCAATAATACAATTAAATTGAAATTTAATGGATAAAAACAAAATGGGGCTTAACCGAGTGCTTGGTGGTATAACCTTGGTCAATGAAAACCTTATACGGAAATTTGGGAAACAGAAACCATACAGGCTCTAGCCATATTTAAGTAAGAAATCTCTTAAAAATCTATGACTAACAAGCTATACATTACAAACAAAAATTCCATGTAAGAGAACCATAAAACAGAAAACAGTTCTTCCACTAGTTCATCCAGTAATTAATGTCAGATGTTTAACTTATCTGTATCTTTGTAGTTGGTTTAAATCAGACTACATGGTCTAGATTTTGGTAATGGGAGAATGACATATACCTCTAGTTGCTTCAATGTCTCTAATAGCATCATATGCTTACGTTGAAGAGAATTTAGCTGGTTTTGCAGAACAGAGTGTTCACACAGCATAATAGATTCACAGTCTTTAATAGCTGCCTCAGTAAGGCCTTCTTGCACTAATCTTAGCCGTAGTTTCTCAGTTGAAACAACAACATCTTCAGACGGTGAAAAATCACTGCTTGTCAACCCTCTTGGGAAAAGATCTTTGGCGGTCTGCAGTGCCTCAATCCATAGTGCTTTGTCTTCTCTAGATATACAGCGCAAATGAAGTGTCTTTGTTCCCGTGAATATGGTAAGCCTTTTGTCATCTGACTTGCTTGCACGGACTGAAGATACCTATGCACCATAATACAAAAGAATTAGCTGCCACTCAAAGAGAAGATGTTTAATGGAAATTAGTAGAACATATTTACTGCAAAGGAATTGAAAATATAACTCATAATTCCATCGTTATATATGAAAATATGCTACCAAGCTCTGATTATGCCAGTCCTCCCAGCAGTTTAGCAAGAGCCCAGAGACAACATTATTCCCAAATAATCATTAGTCAAACACAGAATGATTGCAGAAAAAAATAACTATTAATATGACTATCAATTGTTATGTCATACAGGAATCAGTATAATTTGCGAAAAAAGAACCAAGTGCAAGTTTGGTGCATTAGCATGACATCAGTCTTCAGAAGAGCAAAATGAAACAGCCAAACCATCATTTTACTCCAGTTATTCAATGAAGGCAAAAACTGACTTCTTTGTGATTACTCTACAGCTCAAAATATCAATTAAGACAACATAATCAGGTCTAGACACTTAAATTAGTAGCGGTTTCTCCGCACCTCATACACTACCCAAATTCTTTAGACA
Source organism: Anacardium occidentale (assembly GCA_026122585.1). NCBI lineage: Eukaryota > Viridiplantae > Streptophyta > Magnoliopsida > Sapindales > Anacardiaceae > Anacardium > Anacardium occidentale. Next base: position 308,801 of record JAJEJH010000274.1, read on the forward strand.
TGGCTCGTTTGAAATACTTGATAGCTTGTATCTCAGAAGTAGACTAACAACAACAAGGTTTCACACAACAAAACAAAACAAAAAAGTCCATAGATCATAATCAACATTTAAAATAACACGAAGGATTTCATCCATGGTAAGCCATTAGCCGAAGCAACCCATGAAGAAGACATAATAATAACCCAAACAAGCGGGGAAGAGAAAAAGGTGCACAAAAAAATGCCACTCACCATGTACTCGTTTAACTTAAAATAACATCAAATTGACAATTAAAGCGTCAGTATAACAACAAAAAGTCAACGAAATGATAAAAATCTACGCAACAAACAAAAACAAGAGAAAAAGAAACCTTCAAATGAATTTCACCGAATGGCTTGCACTGCCGAGCTGCCAAGCCCGGACGGTAACTGTTCCAGTTAGCCTTTCTTAAAAACCTAACCGAATCAACTCCGATCACTTTTACACTGTCTTCTCTTGCTGGACTCATCAAAATCTTATCCGGTCCATGAATCTTGTAATACGACAGCACTCCATCTTCAAGCACGAACCACCTTGACCTCCATCCTTTACCGTAGTTCACCCACTTGTACAAAATACCAGCCACGCTGGCACTGACGCCTCCGCCATTTCCACTGTACAACTTTGACTCTCGAGATTCCGCTACTAACTCAACAACAGCATTAGCCGCTGAAGATTTATCGGAATCTGTACCAACCGAAGATACCTGAGTTGAAAAACTCGGTTTAACCGTCTTAACGGAGGTCGCTTCTAGCCCTAGTTGACAATGACTCGTCGATTTGGCAACCACCGGGTTGGCCCGGTCCCGATCGATCGAAACGGGAGCAATGCAGCATAGAGGATTCATCTTAACCACCAAAGGTAAAGCATTCACTATCAGATCAAAGATCGATCACATAAATGTATATTATTGTTAAAATCTCAGTATAAACACAATGAGAGGAGGATGATGTAGAAGTTCGGGTCGTGAATAAGAGTCCGGATCGGAGGTGGTGGTGGTACAACTGACGGCAGAGTGAAACGAAACAAAACGAAACGTTTCTGAAATGACATAAAGAAGGGAAAGCGAAACGGCAAAGGAGATCAAAATTCAAAGTGCGAGGCAGTTACGAATTATAAGTGTGGTGCAGTGAGTATACAGATCCATTTAAGGCAGTGGACAGTAGAATTCAGTATAAAAGCAGTGTTGCCCTCCCACGATAATAAAGAAATTTATAAATAAAAAAATTATTTATTTATTTATTATTTTCCTATTACGGACTTTAAATTCTTTATTTAATGCGAAAAAAACGTAATTAATTTAGTAATTTAAGTAATCAATTTAGATTTGGTGTAATTGGATATGATTGTGGGGGAGACAGCTAACGTGCGCATTGGTGCACAGGAAGTGATTGGATTGGGGGAGGTGGGGGAGAGTGTGTCCGTTGGCTAAGGGGAAGAGGGCTTTTCGGACGGTGGCCCAAGGCTGTGATGGCTCAGTTGGAATGACAGTTTTGCCCCTTTCTGTTGTTCCTTTAGGTTCGTAGTTGACTGATGTTGATGGTGATTGTGGGTGCACTGTTTGCGTCATTTCATGAGTGAAAACAACGGCTGTGGTGCCCGTTATCGGATATTGGAGATTTGCGTGAGAGGAGTGGGTGTGAGGTGTCAACCACAAAGCCGCTTCTTCTTCTTCTTCCTGCCAAAAACAAAAATACATCATCATGAGCAAACATTTTATAATTTATTTTTCTGGTTCTCACTCTTTTAAATTATATAAATTAAAAGAATTGGGGAGTTTGCAAATTGCAGCCACTGGCCGCTCATAGTGGAGCGATGGGTGCAGCTAGCCTGCCTGGACTGAGTATGACTCTTACGGGCTTGTGTCCAGCGTAACAGTGACCAAAATTGCCTCACATCACCTGCGGACACGACCAACCAAAAAGGAAATATGATTAAAATTTTTAATTGTAAAAGAATATGATAATCTTTTTAATTCTCTGAAATTAAAAAAAAAAAACTTTTTCTTTCTTTCTTTTTTTTTTTAATTTTATTTTTCATTTCCCTCACCCAACACCATGATTAGAGTCAAATTTATTGCAGCATTAGCACACCAAAGCCAGATATACCACTAAACATTCACATCCATGTCTCCTCAAGTCCACCACATTCACCACCACCATTATCATTTCTGTCATTGTCTTCACCCCTCACCATCTTCGTCCTATTCTTCTTCATGGTTTTAGTCTTACTATTACTACAAATCCCTTGGTAAATGAACTCTTAAAAACCTGTTCTCCAAACTTGGAGCATCATTTAAATTGCTCTCAATCTTCCCCATCATCACCTTCATCATTTTTCGTCGATTACGATATTTCGTTTTACTATTCTTTTCACACGAATTACTGCATATAAAATAGTAGTAGCTTTGGCCAAGCCTGTTTTTTCAATAAAAACCTTCATACTTTCTATATTTAGTACTTTTATTTTTTTAGTCTTTATTAGTTTTTTATTATTATTATTATTATTATTATTATTATACTATTCTTCCAAACCTAATTTGGACTATTTCTAGCTAACTTTAGCTTCACTTTAGAAAGAAGCTTTAGAATTTCTCATGTTTTTTCTTTTTTATAAGAATCTTGTATAATTTCTCATCAACATGGCAGCCTTTTCTTACTCTAAATATTTTAAATCACTGTTTTGAAGTGAGTTGGAACCATAAAAGTATTTAAGAGCAAGACTAATACCTAATTTTTTCTTTGTTGTCTTATCTTTTAAGGATGAGTTTGTATGTTTGAAGACATTCAATCAACCCATCTAGATCCCTTTTTCAACATTTGGTTGCTTCTCTATTAATGTGACTTTTGGAAGAAACATTTTAGGCAAATAACTCAACACTTCACAAACAAGTAATCCACGTAAATATTTTGAATCTAAAACATAAAACTCATTTAAAATATCGTAAAATTTAATATGAAAATCTAAAATGAATTTAAATGAAACATGATTAGATTTTTAAAGTTAGTTATAAGTATCTTAAGTCTAGTCATCTTAACACTCTCAATTCCCTCGTTTTTAATTATAAGCTTGTCCCAAACACATGTAATTATTTCATAATTAGCAATAACTTTCGTTTGATTTAAACAACATTAATCGAAATAAATAAAAACAAATTTAAAACAAGCAAAAACAAATTATCTAAACCAACCTTGAAAGTATCCACAAGACATAAAAGATTTAAAACCCACTCTAATACCAATTGAAGAGCAATTAATGTATAAATAAATCAGTTTGAATTAAAAATCCCATTTCAAACAAAATATTAAATGCATGTAAAAAAAAAAAAGAATAGTAAATAAGACAGAGTTTTTACATTGTTTGATAACATGTTATCCATGTTGTACACATAAATTGTATTAAAATACACATATAAATATATGTAATGCAAACAGAAGCTAATACTGAAAACAATGTATACTATCCTGGGAGAAAACTCATGTTTTATTATTATATTTACAAATATATATAAATATACATTATATTATACATCATATGCATGAACATTATAAAACATGCGAGCTAACATGTTATCTATTGAAATATATATATAAAATTGGGAACGTAGGCAAAGACCCTCTTATATTGTATCTCACTCTTCAGTTAACTAGTGCTCCAGCTCAGCTCTCTGAAACACTAACTTGCAATAAAGGAAACTGTAGCATCCCAGGTTAGAAAAGCCCTTAGGGGTAGAGCTTTGGGGTTAGAAATAGAATTCAGGAATAGATTGGGAGTTTATCAGAATTCAGGGGTGAGTTGGTAATTTTCCAGAGCAGTGTGGCCTTCGTATGATGCCTTTAGGGAGGTTTTAATCATGCGAAGCGCGGGAAATGGATTTCATCCATTTTCCCAGGTGCACTCCCGTGCGCCAAGCCTGCACGCCCGTGCAGGTGGGATTAAAGAAAGAGAGGGACGGGAGATTTTCATTTTCTCACCCATTTCAGTCAGCTTTCTTCTCCTTTTCAGCAGCTTCCAGCCCTAGGAGAGAAGTCCAGCTTCCAGCAGCTCCCAATCCAGCCAGAGATCAGAGAGAATAGCTTGAGTTTAAGCTTCCAGCAGCCATGTCGAGAGGTAAGTGTTTCTTACTCTCTCCTTCAGTTTTCCAGCTTGTTTGATGTGGATGGAAATGTGAGTTTCCATTCCTAGCTTGAGATGCTATGCTTGTATGTATGTATGATGATGAGATGATGATTATGTGTTGATTGCCATGCTTATTTTCCACCCAGAACCATGCATGCTTTGCTGTGTGTGTGTAGTGTGAGAAAACTTGATGTGTTAATGGTGGAATCAGTAGCAGTGGATGGATGTTGAAATTGATGATTGATATGTGTTATTAGAAGTGCCATTTATGCATGTTTCCAGTTAATTTCAGTTTGGTTGAGAATCAGTTGGTTTCCAGCGCGTTTCAGGCGAGCCATGTCTGAGCAGAGCAAGACACACGACCGTGTGCCCGCAAGAGCACGCCCGTGTGCCCTTGTTTCTGCAAGGACACGGCCGTGTGCACTTCGTGCACACGGGCAGAAAACGCAGGGACACGACCGTGTGTCCTGAGGGACACGGCCGTGTGTCCCATTTATTGCATGAAATGGCCAGAATTCCAGAAGCACACACGCCCAGACGCACGACCAGCACACGGTCCCGTGTGCTGGGGCACACGCCCGTGTGCCTTTGCCTGCACGGCCGTGTGTGTGTGCTACACGACCGTGTGCTTTCCTTGCACGGCCGTGTGTCAGCCAGTTTCTTCCAGAAATTCAGAAATTGATTTATTAAAGGTTTGGTAATCCATCCAAAAGCAATCAGACATCAGATAATTCAGAATTCAGTTAAGAATAGCAGCATATGCATTCAAAGCATAGCATATAGTCTGAATGAGGATCCAGGGATCCGAATTCAATAGTTTTCAGCAGTCAGAACCCAATCTATGGGTTTCAGTTTTGGGGTGAACTCGAGGGGGCATCTGTGGGACCCAGCTTTCTGACACCAGTCAGTCAGCTCAGCAGTATATCAGCAGATCAGTTTCAGCTTTCTAGCCAGTAGCTAGAATGTTCAGCCCACTTGGCCAGGATGCCGAATCCTTGTGTTCATCAGCCTGATCAGCACAGCAGGTGCCTTCGGGTACATTCAGTTAGATGCTCAGATACATGCATCATCAGTCATTTTCAGATTCCAGCTCAGCATGTCATTTCATATATTCATATTGACATGCATTAATCAGAAATCAGTAACCAGATAACAGAATAATCAGATAACAACAGTAATCAGATAAATCAGATTCAGTGCCAGCAAGCGATTAGATGCATGAATAGGGCCGATCAGGTATGCATGCCCTTGTTTGCTGCTTGCGTGGGTTGAGGGAAGTAAGGAATGCTTGCTGGGTGATCTTTATCACTCATCCCTTTCCTTCTTCCTTCCTTTTCAGGTCAGTTTGCTGCTGGCGAGGAGCGGGTGGATTGAGGCTGGCGAGGAGGACCCTACACACACTCTCCAGTTTGTATTTTATTTTCAGTTGGACCTGTGAGGTCTTGTACTTGTACGTTTTGTAAATGTATATGTACTCAGATGTAAAACAGTTGTACAGAGCAGTCACATATGTATGAAAGCCATTGGGCTCATTGTATATTTCAGTTTCAGCTTCCGCTTGCAGTGTAAATTAGATCAGCAGGTAGTTTTACTTTTTCGTAGGATTCCCGTCTCGGGTACCCAAGTTCCAGTTTATTGAATAAAAGATTAGTTTCTTTCAGCAGCAGGGGTACTCGGGGCGGCAGGTCCTACAGCCTCCTTCTAAATAGGAGGCGACCAGATCTGGTTGCCTCCGTCTAATCGGGAGGCTAGATCTAACCTCCCTTGGAACTAGGTGGCCAGAACGGCCATCTGGTGCTATTTGTGACGACGGTGGTTGAGTTTTTAAATATTATAATTTAAATTTTTATATAATTTTTAAAATTTTTTAATATATTTTTATATATATTTAAATATTATTTTATTTTTTTATAAATTTTAACTCTAAAATGACATAATTGCCCCTTGACTTATTGTTAATTGTTAGATTTAACAGTCAACGGATGAGATTTCAGGTTTTTTAAACTTGATGGGTGAGGCTTTGTCCCCGCCTCAAACTCTGAGTGGAAACAATCTTTTGGCCAAAAAAAAAAAAAAAAAAAGGTAAATTTATCAAAATTTGATGGAAAAAATAAGTTACTGGCGTGACAATTATTGAATAATCTAATGATTATTGTATGTACTATAATCCATACATTATCAAATCAGAACTTAAAAGAAGAAGGAAAATTTGCCCTTCTTAAGGTTCAGGTGTATTTTTTTCACAATTATATGCTGCTTCCTGGTTGGAGGCAAATCCCTTCAAGCTGATGTAAGTACATGACGATATGGGACATATCTAAGACAAGATATTTACACTTTAATTATTTCTTACCTAATTTTATTAATATTTTTAATAAAATAACTAAAATATTTTTAAAATAAAAATTTTTATATAATAAAATTATAAAAACAATATTTAAATCTAAAATATTAAAAAATATTATATAATTTTAAAAAAATATTTAAATTTTAAAAAATAAAAAAAATAATGGTGATAAAAAACAATCATTTAGTTTCTAAGATAACAAGATCTACTTGTTTTATTTGATAAAGACGGTTAAATCTGACCACCTCTGTGATTAATCATGGCAAAAAAAGTCAATGAGACCAAGATTAATCATTTTCAATCCCTTTTGATAGTAAAAACAACTAGTTCTAGTCATCTCTTATCAAATAAAAAGCAATTGATTTGAACGTCTTCACTAAACTGGATAACCAGATTTGACTGCTCTTAGAAGTAAGTGATCATTTTTTATTACTTGATTTTATTTTTGGGGGCCACCATTACAGGTGACAGTGGCTATCTTTTTAATTTTTAAAATTTTTTTATAGTTTTAATATATTTTTATTTTTTTAAAATTTTTTAATATCTAAATAATATTTTGTATTTTTATTAAATTTATTTTATTATTTTTAAAATTTTTATTCAAATAATCAAAATACCTTTTTGACTATCAAAATTTAACTGTTGACTATTAAATTTAATCGTTGGTTTTGATTAATTGATAATTATTTGAGTTTCTAAAAATTAACTTGAGTGAAACCTTGGGTGAGAATATGTCTTTTGACCTAATTAATAATGTTATTATTTTAATAACCAAAATTGAAGAAAAGAATGTATTTAAGGAAATAATTAATAAATTGGGTTAAGTTAGAAGCTTACCAGTACCCGGACGCCTAGACACGTAAAAAACAGAATGGCTTGGATCCGAGAAGTTTAATACGTACTTTCTCTTTCGTTTGTCGGTTCTCTTTATCAGCGTCCTTGCCGTAATTTTGTTTCATGTTTCTTCATTTTGGTATTCTAAGTGACGGCTTCTTCACCCTTGACCCACCTCTATAAGTTTCTTTTCTAGCCCTTTTTTAATCTATCTTTATGACAATATATATCGTGAAATTGGAACCAATTCTTATGACTATGATTAGTTGTGTATCCCTCTTCAACAATTTCGGCTTCTCTTATGATAATATATTTTAATCTAGTAATCTTCCCCACCGAAGAGAGGGAAGCTTCATTGCAGTTTGTGGGTTAAAAAAGGGGGAGGTGGTGCCGGTGCTTCATTCTATCATTATAAAACTCCATTATTCTTTCATTTGAATCACAGGATAAATGGAGAAACTATATCGCTTTAAGGCCTTCTTTCTCTCACTATCCACACATATCTTCCAGTTTTTACCCGGAGCAGCACCATTGGTACCATCCACATTACCGCCATCTCCTACAAATAATGCAGTTGATCATGATGCACTGGCAAATCACGTGCACCACTCTCGAGCAGCTACTGCTGATCAACATAACCTACAGTGGGTCGTGATGATTATAAGTTTATACTTGCCATCAGCTCTTGATATAGCTCTCCAATCCTGGCAGACTCAAATCCAGCTCCCTCCCACGTTCCATTTTCTTTGTCTTGCTATCGTATTCTCCTTCACTTTTCTCTTCCTTGGCAAATTCATGAGTTCAACAATTCCTAAAATAGCTAAGGTGCTTGAATGGTTTGGCATATTTTTTGCTGTGACAGCAATTTATTTAGCCATCACAATTCCACTCCCTCTGTGGCTCAAATGCGTCACTTGGACTTTGTACGCAATCTCCTTAGCTGCAGTGATGGTTTGTGTGATCTGTACTCGAATTCAGCCCGGAGTTCAAATGGGTTTCCAGACATAGTGGATATGAACTATCTAGGTTCTGTTTCTTATAAAGAAGGGATTATTTATGTGTACACTAAGCATATGTAGAGACAGATGGTTTGCAAAAAATTAATGAAAACTAAAACTTTCTTCTAAATATAGACAACACATAAGATTAACTTTAGGTTTATAATCTTTCTCAAAACAGTATCCACTGACCACGTCTACTGGTTGAGAAGGTCAATCACCTAAACTTAAATACCAATATTGCAGGTTCCTGCGTCTCAGCAGTCCTTTGTGCTCCTGCTTAATGTATCTATTTATCTTCTTCGTACGTAAGTTACACGGCTGCACCAACTTTCCATAATAATCTTCGGATCATTTTCCTCTGGAAGTCCTAATCTGGAATCACTCCAAACACTAGCGGTTACAGTAAAACCGACGTCATAAAGTAAAAGTTTCAGAGGTAAACTGTAAAAAAATGATGAATGACCATACGTTTGGTTAAATTATTTCATGTATATGATAGAAATTAATTATCATATAATAATGTATCATAAAATAACAGCAAGTAAATCATCCATTCTTAATTTGTTTATTATCTAAACTGAAGGTTAAGAGTATACGATCTGGCCCGGTAAATGTCTTAAGTATATTAATTGAGTAGAAATTAGGCCAATGATTCTTCTATCTTTTTGTTCTAAAAGGAGTCAATAATATCTAAGAGTAGAAATAAAGTGAATATATTGGGTTATATGAAAACAAATAATATCTAAGAGTCATGTTATTGGCGCCAATAAATTCTTTCTAAATTGATTGTTAAATAAAAATTTATCATAATTTAATATCATAATTTAATAACCCGTTAAGCTGTTATCATTTTTGCAACAAAAGTTAGGTGTAGTCATCTTTGTAACAAGTTAAGATTAGATGTTGTTATTACCATTTATAAAGTATTTAATTATGTGTGGGTGGTTAAATTTTAATTACTCAATTAAAGTTCTGAAAAAATTAATGAAATTTTCGATAATGGGTTTCTTGATTCTTCCGAGCTAAATTATAATTTCTTTCTATTTAAAATAGATGACATATGTTCAACAAAGAAACTTTAGCAGCATTTTGTTATAAGCTAAATATTCCAAAATGAAATGTCTGTTAGACTTCATGAATTTATGTCTCACCGATGCATTACTAACCATTTCTTCAGTTTTTAATAAGTGGCAAAGAGCAAAAGGAAGCATACTTCTTTTAGCCACCATAACCACTCAGTTGTTATACAACCAATCATAGCTAAAAATGACACGACTACTGAGAACTTCCTAGAAATCTCATACAATATATAAATTTATACAATATTCGACAATATAGTAAACCAATGCAAGCAAACAATCAAAAGAACCTACTTGTAGAAAGTTCTTCTATCATCACAATGACATTCCCACAAAGAGCACTCTCGATCAAATTATTGTGCTTTGCTTTCATGTTGTCGGATTACCTTACCCACGCTCGACATAGGCCAAACTTCAAGCCTAGTCCTTGGAAGAGGGCTCATGCTACTTTTTACGAGGGAAACTCAAGATCATTCGGTACGCTAATATTGATAAACTATATATCAATGACCTCCTTATTTGGTTGTTTTTTGAACCTTGAGGTCTCATATGTTGAGAATATATCAAGTTCTGTCGATACAATTTATGATTATGCAATATCTAAAATTGTTGTTTGAGACTTCTCTTGCGTCAATTCTATTTGAGCTGAAATGGAAAATGTGAACGTGCTTCCATATCCATTGATGCAAGCATCAAATGTTTATATCCAAGTAAAAAGTGTATGAAAAAAAAAAGAAAAAGCGGATAAAATTACTGCTTTATGTTATCAGGAGCTAGACCAATTTTTACTGCCCAACATAGAATTACATGCATCATTCTTCTTCAAAAATAAAACTTAGTATGCATTTATAGTTTGTGGTTCCACGGACTATTTGCAGTAGTTCTAAAGTTTTATTTTACGATTATAGGTGGAGCTTGTGGTTATGAAGACGTATCTGGACAAGGCTATGGCATGGAAACAGCAGCATTGAGTTCAACTTTGTTTAATAAGGGTCAGACTTGTGGTGCTTGTTATGAAATTAAATGTACTGATAGCCCTCAGTGGTGCAAGCGTGGACAACCATCTCTGTTTGTCACGGCCACAGACCATTGTCCACCAAACTTTAATCAACCAAATGACAACGGAGGTTGGTGTAATCCACCTCGCGAACATTTTGACATAGCCTATCCAGCATTCTCTCATATTGCTGAATTCAAGGCTGGCATTGTCCCGATTGAATATCGAAGGTCTTTCCTTTTTATCCTAATTTACACTTTAAAATAAGTCCTAATATTATAATTTTCAAGTACCTTCTAATTTTTGGAACTGCTCGTAATTGTTTATATCTTAACTATAGAATAATGAGGAAGTATTTTCATAACTTTAGTCGAAGAACAGAACAGAGATAATCAATTTTCTATTAAATGAAGTTCTGACTTGTTTAAATACTACTGTAGAGTTCCATGCCAAAAGAAAGGAGGTATTCGATTTACAATTACTGGGAACCCGTACTTCAATCTAGTCTCAGTATGGAATGTGGGAGGCGCAGGAGAGGTTGTTAGCGTGCTAGTGAAGGGTGATGACAAGTTGAAATGGACAGAATTGAGACGAAATTGGGGTCAAAAGTGGGAGACTGGTGAAAGGTTGATTGGAGAGTCACTGACCTTCAGAGTTAGAGCAAGTGATGGTAGATACTCGACTTCATGGCATGTTGCGCCCAAAAATTGGCAGTTTGGCCAAACTTTCGAGGGCAAAAACTTCACGTAGATAACATCAAAGTTATACTCCTATAACTAGCTCTCATCTTTTATCTTTATACGATGGCTTGGTCAATCATCCTTGATTGCTGACTTATCATATGAAATCCATGGCGAGAAAATCTACCATATCTATTCTATTAAAGATTTTTATGTAATATATTTAGTTCAAATAATAATACTACTCCAGGAGGCAAAAAAGAAGAAATTCACCAGAATTTTATAGTGTTGTTAATCAAGTTAATAACTTTAATAAAATTAAATCTTATTATTATAATTGTTGCTATGTGTTCATTGTTTAAAACTTCTTTATTTTTTCTTTTTGAAAAGCAGATTCTATGTCAATTAAAAGAAATTGCAACCCTAATGTTTCTGAATAACACCTCTAAAAATCTTGTATTGAATGAGAGGAAAATTAAGAACTAAACTTTTCTGTATCCAGTTTTAATACATCTCAAATCATTAATTCAAGAACACAAACACAGAACTATTTATACTATCAAGAAAAAGGAAAAAGATTACACTAGTCACTTATCTTTAAGTTCCAACTGTAGAGTAAATCACAGCCGCTCCTTTATAACTACTTTATTAATCAACAATAAAAAACAAACTAAACATAACCATTTGATCAACTAACTATTCTGTTGACTCGTCCGTGAAGAAGAGGCATGAAAGACTGAGAAGCTGAGACCTAATTTTGAGAAGTTCAAATTTTGCCTTCAGACGCACAAACCCTTGCGTTTTGAGCTGCAACAATATTTTATCAAAAACGACATCATCCTCTTAACTCCATTAACCATCTGTTATAACAGAAAAATAAAAAACATTCTTCACATCCTCCCTCAAGTATGAACTGAGAAATGACTATAACAACAAAAGAAAAACAATACACCAAGACAAAAAAAAAAAAAAAAAAAAAAATCAATATCAACCATACTCCTCCCTGAAGTTTAGAATTTTAACTTCAGGAAATGATAGCCTTCCGCTCTTATTGCTCTTATTCTTCAGACTTCTCTTCCTTTGCCATTGAACTTGACATTCTAATTCAGTCTACTCCTCAACATTACAAATCTAGCTGCTGCTCTCGTCTTTTGTCTTTGTAAGACGGCTAGGTCAGTCATCTTTAATTGCTCACTTGTCATATGAAATCCATGGCAAGAAAATTTACCATATTTATTCTATTATAGATTTTTATGTAATACATTTAGTTCCCAGAAGCAAAAAAAGAAGAAAGTCAATAGAATCTTACAGTATTGTTTATCAAGTTAATAACTTTAATAAAAATAAGTCTGTTTCAAATGCTTTTTTGGAATGTTTTGAATATATGTTCCTCTCTAGGTCTGATGCAATATACCATAACATAAAATTAAAAAAAAAAAAAAAATTAGATATAAATTTCATAATTTCATGATTCAATTCATATAACTAAATCATAACTTAAAGGTCAATTATATCTTTAATGACAATATACTGTGAGTGTCATAAAATATCAAACATATCCACAATTATCATCAAGTATTAAATATAGAAAAACAAACGTTTTTTTTGTACTTAGTATATAAAATCTCATTTGCTTTGTGTGAGTTTGTAATAGTTGTAATTGGTACATATAGTACATTTTCACATTTGCATGTGACTTGAATAGTAATTAATCTCATAGATGTAAGTGAACCTTCGAATAAACTCTAATTTACATAATGAAATATAATTGATAATTAAGGAAAATACAATGTGTACTTGTTATGCGGAAAAAACATTTTATTGATTAAATTTATAGAAACAACACCCAATAGACAACTATTTACTATTTATCATCAAGTTACTAATCATATTATCTATCTATACGTTAGTTCAAAATGTGAATAGATATTTTTTCACTCAAAGATATTAAAGAAGGATAAAACTTAACAGTTTTAACTCTTAAACATTTATGAATTTATTATTCTATTTTATTTTGTGTTTGCTCAGAAAAACCATCACTTACTATCAAATTGGGATAATATAATTGATATAATTATCTTATTTTTTTTAATAGAATTGTAAGAGGAATAAAATTTCTAGCTAGATTTATCATTGTATTAGGAATACTTTAATATCATACTTGCATGTAACCTTACTTCCTCTTCTATGAGTATAAAGGATGGTACAAAGGTAAGGGGATTCTAGGGCAAGTTTTTTTGTTCTGCTTAAACTGTCTCAAACTTGCCTATTGGTTTTTTATTATAAATTCTTAAATTACAAAAAAAAAAAGCTAAGGGGGTTTCTCTCAATTGTTGATGCCAAAATGGTGGTGCCTTTTTTGGGTTAAAAAAAAAAAAAACTACAATGACCAAGAGAAAGAAGTTTTGAACCATGGACAAAGCTTCATATTTGTTGTTATGGTAAAATTTTTTTATCTACAACCTTTTCTTCCCATAATCTTAGATTAAATATCATTTTTCGTGTACTTAGCATCACCAAAAATCTGTTGACTGTTTCTAAACTCACACAAGATAAAAATTTATAATTATTTTTTATATTAGATTGTTTGACATACAAAACATGAGGGAAGATTTCTGCTCTAAGGCATTGCTAAAGGTGGACTTTATGTACTACAAAATCCTGTCTCTTTCTCTTCATCTGAGTGTTTATCTGTCACAAAAATTTTCATCTATTATTGTATCTCTATTTAAAACCTTGACAATGATGTTACAATTTTTTGTTCCAATTCCATCAAGCAATGTTTTAAGTTGTGAATTGCAGCACTCAAGCTTTTTTGTCACAATATATCGTAAATAATTCCACTAATATTAATAAGAGTGCTTGCTTTGATTCTAGTTTTAATGTTGAAGAGTGATTCAAGAAATTGGTCCATGTAAACTCATATTTGTACCATATTTTTTATTCTTATAGATTAGTTTTGTTATTTATTTATTTATTTTTTGGTCTATTTTACTCTAAATATTACCCTAATTTGGTATAAAGAAGTAAATTTAGTTGAAAAATGAGAACTTGGTCCTCAAAATTGGATTCCATAGTAGCTACTAATAAAAGAAGGCAAATTTCAAGGCATTAATATTTGAATTGATATGTTTTTAGTAAAATAAATTAACCAGCCTCTTTATATGTATATTCTTTTTAAAGGATATTGGTTAAAGGAGGGTATTACAATACACTATAAAATAAAATTAATTAAAGATGGAACTTAATTTCTTTATACAATTTTCAACGATAAGATTTGAAAATCTTATTTTTAAACTCATTATAAAAAAACATAAAATCAATAATTAATTATTTTGCTACTAAATAAATATAGTTATAAAAACTTATCTATAGCAACTAAAATGAATTTAGTTGCAAAAAATTAATTATAATTTTTCAACCCCTATTTTTTCGTGGAAGGGGATATAAGACTATCAAACTTAATTTTCTGCAACTAATTTCTTAGTTATAAATAATTTTATTTTGGTAACTAAGTGTTTAGTTACAAATGAGATAAACTTATTAAATTAAAGTTGCAAATAAATTTGTTTGGCAACTTAAAACTTTAGTCGCAAAATATGGACTGCAAAATATTTAACATGTTAATAGTAACTAAATAAATAGTCATAAATACTATAAAAAAACATAAAGACTACAAATTAATTTTGTGAGTCTAAGGAAGAAAATTAAAAGATGGCTTGCTATTGATATTGAAACCCAAATTGTGTTCAGTTCAAATTTTATTTTTTGAGCCTCATGTTTGCCTAAGGCAATTAATAGACCTATTAATTTGTAAGATTTCAATATAAAATAATATCAATATAGTGTTAGCATACTATTATACTTATATTTAAATTAATAAAATATCATTCTTTTTATTATTTTTTAATGTATACTTTGAGATGAGGATGAATTTGAATCGAATCAAACATAAATATCATTTAATTTAAGTTTAGTTTTAATAAAAAAAATATTATTTAATTTGCATTTATAGAGTTTAAATTAAAAACATCTTTGACATCGATTGATCAAGAGGTAGTATAGCATAATAATAATAATAACAATAATAATAATAATAATTATATTATTATTAAATCTTATTTTAATAATTTGAGACAACTAATCTCTGCAGAAAGACATCGTTGACATCTTTGATATTGTTTCGCAAAATTGGTCAAGAAAGAGTTACTCCCAATATTAACAAGAACTTCACTTTATTTAATTACCAAAAAAAAAAAAAGTAACTTCACTTTATTTAATCTACTTCTTGAGCCCTTTTCGCAACCAAACCCTCATTCCTATAAACAAAAACCATACTATGCTAAAATTATTTCGACACTTCTGAAATTGAAGTACGAAAAATATTGACTACAATCCAACTTGTAAAGATGCACAAAGATGACTTAGTGATCAATTAAAATATTACAGGCTAACAACTATCTTGGGAAGATTCGATGCGAATAACCAAAAAGAATTTATAATCAATCCATTGTTGAATTCTATAACCTCCAACAAAATCATCAGAAAACGAACTCAATGTATAAATTATTCACGAAAATAATGGTAGTATTGCAGCCAGCATCTTGATAATGTAATTAAATTTGCTTTACTTGTCACTTATGAAAGATTTAGAAAAGTTTCCTTTGTGAATTAATTGGTGGTCTTACCACTTCTCAAAGAAGCAAATGTTGGGAGTACACGTTGATAGCCTCTAGTCCACCCTTAATGCATCCGCAAGCCCAGTACAAGGCTCTATAATGTAAAAAATATTGGAGGAAAAAAAGATTACTCGTAGTGGGGAACAAATTATGATGAATTTCAAGAGATTTGATATTTAATATTAAAACAACATGGATTTAATTATTAATAATATCAATGTCTAAGCACTGAAAGTATTTGGGTCAAATTATAACGTTAACATCAAGGACTCTCTCAAAGTTTGCTAGATAAGACATCAGACAACTACCAAAAGAATATTCCACCAAAATGTAATGAATTGTTGTTGCTGAAAATGAACTCCATTCATAAATTTAAGTTCAATATTCTTTACATATTCCAGATGTTGATGAATTTTTGGCGATGATGGGCACTGAAATATTGTTGTTGGAAAGCTGTATCCCAGATTCAAGCATGTAACTAGAGGCAAGGTAAGGACTTAGGATTATTGCCTCATTTATATATATGTCAAACAGATTTATTGCAGATTGTTTTATGAAACATGCCTTTTAGCTTATTGAATATATTACTATCCATAAATTTTCATCCAAATCTTATTCCCTAGCTTATACTTTTTCATTATGTCTACCTAGGTAGAATTCATCAAGTTTTATAATCAATTATCCTGCGCCTTTCATTCATCAAGTTTTATAATCAATTATCCTGCGCCTTTCTTTATCTTCTTCCTTACTATAATATAGTAAAGTCACCATCTTAATCTCCCATGCGCTTCATTTTCTTCCACAACTACACTGGTAATGACTTCGGGTCTAACCCAACAACACATAATATATAGTTGTATGAAGACAACATAATTAAGTCAAATATTTAAAGTAATACATTATCATATAAATTAGCCCCAATGACTATTTTCTACCCAAGGGTTGATGAAATCATTTATTCATATCATTTAAGTTTGAAAAAAAATCAAATTTTCATCAATTTGTTAAATTTGTTAACAAATTTGATTAAATTTTTTATAAAATTGTTGAAAGACAAAAATATCTCAGATTAAATAACACTTTATTTCCAAAATTTTATTAAATATTTTCACGCTAATTTATATTAATTTTTATAAAAATAATAAATAAAATTTACTAGTACAAATAGGGATAAGAGTGTCAATGAGTTATAATCACATATTTTAGCAATAAAATATAAATTTTGAAAATTTTTAGAGTGGTAACGAAACTTTAAGGAATTTTTTAATTTAAAAAATGTGTAAAGGTATTAAAAAATTTTTAAAACTTTAATATGACTTTAAATAATTTTAAAAATGACTATTAAACAAAAAAATATAACAAATTAAAGATATAAGTATTATAAACTATTTAAGTTATAATACATTTTCAAAATATCTAGGTTGAATATTATAATTTCTTAAATAAATAAGAAAAATATATATTTATCTTTTATAAGTTTTAAAAAATGTTATTTGTATCTTAAATACATATTTATTATAATATTTAAATAAAATAAAATAAATATTTTTTTATTGTTAAAACTAATTGTTAATTTTAATAAATAAATAATAAATTGATTTGTTCAAATTTAAAAGTTGAAAATTCGTTTCGTCAATCCATGGGTGGGAAATAAACTTTTGGCCTATAAATTATCTTATGTTTTATCAGTTGACGTACTGTAGAGTTAAGAGACCAGGGAAGAGCGAGATTCTTTTCTTCGTTTGCTCATATTGAATCATGCATAAATGCAGTATCCCTCCATAAGTCAAGGTCTTGTTTTCTTATTTTATGATCAGACACTCCTATTTAGAAGAAACTATAGAACAGCAGACACATGAAATATATTCAGTAATTAAATCACCAACTTTCAAGTAATGGATAATTCTTATGGTAACAGTAGCGGAAAACCTACTCAAAGTGAGATGATAAAAAAACATGGGAGAATAATTTTCTACTGTATCAAATAAAGCTTACTATTTAAAAAAAAATCACTGGAGATCAACATCTCCATAGGGTATATGAATACAATGATAAAACCAAGCTTTCTTTCCTACACACAACCTGATTCTTGTCCGTTATCTTCAGTCGAAGACTATTCTAACTTTCCTATTAAAAACCCACGAAAAAAGGATCTCACAACAACCACCAAATAAATACCGAATAAAATGCTGGACGACGGAGAGAAACTCACTTTGTTTGATCACCAAAAAATTCTCTGTGCTTCAATTATTAATTCTCCTTTCTTCTCTTGTTCGTGTCTACTTTTTTTTTTTTTTTTTAAAATGCGGTCTCCTCTTGATCACAGTCTTTTCTTCTTGTAACTCGCGGTAAGTCTTTAATCTAACAAATTATCGGCTTTCCTCCTTTTGTATAAATGCCGATAATTAATCAGCAAATTCTATTGTGGTTTCGATATCCTGGTTTTTCATTACAATCATTTCCTTTGCCAATTGTCTCTCTGCAAAATGGGTTATTCTTTTTCTTATAATTCCATTAGAAAGTGCGTCGACAATTGACCTGAAGGGCTTTCCTTACCACTCACCATGTAAAAGAGATGCACTCTATCTCCATCTTTAAGGTTTACGTAAACTTCAAGCAAATTCTATGAT
Organism: Anacardium occidentale; assembly: GCA_026122585.1. Lineage (NCBI taxonomy): Eukaryota > Viridiplantae > Streptophyta > Magnoliopsida > Sapindales > Anacardiaceae > Anacardium > Anacardium occidentale. The sequence continues at coordinate 327,185 of JAJEJH010000274.1, forward strand.
GCTTCTGGTAAGGTTTTTTCTTTTTTTCTCGTTACAAAGTTTTATTTGATTTATTTATTTGCCTTTTCTAGTGACGCAACTTTATTTTTTTCCTTATGTAAACAAATGACGTATTAATGTCTCTGCTTTTTAACATTCTCGTCATGTCATGGAGTATAATTATTAATTCAAACCCAGTGCTGGCCTTATTATTCTTTTAAATATTCAAGTGTTAGTGTTACTTCAAATCAAAACACTTACAGATTCAATCCCAGTTCTCTCCCTCACTCCCCAACACCACCACCCCCCTGCCCCCCCACCCCATGTTCCATTTTCTTTGTCTTGCAATCATGTTCTCCTTCACTTTTCTCTTTGTCAGCAAATTCATGAGCTCAAAATTTCCTATAGTTGCTCAGGCTCTCGAGCGATTTGGTGTGTAGTGTGCAGTGACGGTAATATTTATAGGCATCACAATTCCACTTCCTTCATGGCTCAAATGCGTCACTTGGACCATTTATGCCATCTCCTTCCTCATAATTATATTTTGTATATTTTCTAATAACTAACTCATCATAAGCGGATATCCATTGGTCGAAAGAATTTAATAAATATATATCCTTCTAAATAATTCTTTCTGACTTAGAAAATCAAAAAGAACAGAAAAAGATGTTCACACCTTATATAGATATCAATCACTTGTGAAAAAATAATAACAGATTACATATCTGTTGATCCAAGATTACTGAACTACAAGACTTGAAATGCATTAGCTATGCAAATTTAATATTCTTGTGTTTTGTGATCTTGATGCTGTTGCATTTAGTGGAGGCAAAGGGATAAGCACCAAATAAAGCATGCTCATTGTGTCGTACCAATCCTGACATGCTTGCTCAAGAGGAAGCTAGAAGCACTATATATGAGGCTTTCTACTCAAAAGTTGTTTTCAACACCAAATATATTTGTATCATGTATGGCACTTTTTTAGTCTAATAATTTTCGATGAGTTCAGGCTTATGATGCTTTTGAATAGTGTTCCACTTTTGTTGCATTATATTGTAAATTAAGTCTTTCTTTCATTGTGTTTGGTTAGTATCCCACCACACACACACACACACACACACACACATATATATATAGAGAGAGAGAGAGAGAGATGATGTGGTAGAGTTTATCTGATAAATTTTAAAATTTTAAGGGATTTTTGTAATATTTTTTATTATAATGAAGTGATAATTAAAATTTTTATTATTTTATTCCATTTTCGAAAGCAATATATTATTATTATCTAACTAACATAGATTTAACTTGAAGTGAGAAAATAATTTGACTACGTGGGCTTCCGTTTCCTATTGATGGTGGCTCATTCATGTGTGGGCTGATGGCACAGACATTGGCTCCACACAAATTAATTATTTGGGTGAAGAGTGAAAATGATATTGTATGGGTTAAAGCAAGTTACGAGGGCTTGGTACGATATGTTGAGTAAGGACCAATAATTGAAGGGAATAATGAAAAAATAAAGAAAAAGACATTGTAAGCCTTTCAGAAGAAGACTGGTGTGATTGCTCTTGTTTATCCTCATGATTAGTTTTTTGTTGGCGTAATTCAGGACACATTAAACCCTAGTTATTTTTGGCTATTGCCCATGTTTATGTTTATAAATTTTTTTACCTATGAAAAAAAAGACTACCTAGAGTGCAAGAGAAAAGTTTAGATCAGAATAACTTTCTGTGAAGAGTGATGAAGGCTGTGCTATTGTACTAACAGGTGAAGATAGTAAACGTTACAAGTGACGCTGCGACGTCGGTTTATAGTAGCAGAATAAGGCAAAACTGAAAGAGTCAGCTGAAGTATTAGTTGTTGCTGAGTAGTCTCGAGTGTTGTTTCTCTTCGTAGCTAGGGTTCGTTTTTGTTTCCCTCACAGTTGTGATTCCTAACATATCTTTATATATGTTAAGGAATTAGTTATATTAGTCAGATTATTCTGATTGGTGTGATAGCTGGGAAGAAATTGTAATCGGCTGTATAAAACTGAGTTGTACAGTTGTTAAACTGGTAAGTTGAGTTTTAATACAATTTGTTCTACTAAAGTAATATTCAAGATTGTGTGTTATGAATCTTCATTCGTTTATCAATTGATAATTTTCATTTCTGTTCACTTTTGATTTTTATTAAAATGGCCATCCACTGCAGAAAATACATCTCAATTTATATCTATCAAAAGCTGATGTGGCAATCCAGTGAGGAGCACTATACACCATTGAGCTAGTTGTAGAGAAATACACAATTCAAATATACCAAAACAGAAACACGCTATTTTTTTCGTACTATTAACTGGAAGAGTAATGTTATGCAACCTCTTCTGTATGATAGGAGTGAATTGGTTTATTCATAAATGAGGCTCGCTAAATTAAAAAATAAGATAAAAAAATTAATCAATTCATCATTGTTACGTAAAAATGGATCGCTTAGCATTATTCTAACATAAAACATAACATTATTAATTCCCACGGTTGAAAGCTTTTATATAGTCTATAACACTAATAACACTAAGACACAACACATCAAGAGCACCTTAACTTCATTCTCAATATTTATGCATTACACAAATAGAGTCAAAACCTCGACTTAATACATGTTTTACCCACGTCTCCAAAATTAAGAAATCATGAATAATAATATGAATAATATTCATGAACAGTATCACACATGCTTACCTAGTCCATGTTTACTCGTCTAACTATAAATAGTAAAGTGAATAGTCTTATGAATAATTTCACGTCTACCTGTTTATCCACATCTATCCCCTATCCCTTGCCTATCCCACACCTATTAGAAAAATCAAAGTTCACCTATTCGATTTGAAAAACTATGCATTCTTTTATTCTAAAGTAAATTTGATGTAAATAAACCATTCCTATAACTAAATTACTTGGAATGTTGAATTTAATTTTAGAAAAAAATATGGATAAAATAAATTTTAAAGGTTAAAGTTCTTAAGGTTAGTGATGAGAGTACAATGGTATTGAGTTGGAGTTTTAGTATATCTATATAATGTATTAAAGGTGGATTAAAATTGTATAACATTATTTAAAAAAAAACTTAATTTTAATTACTATCCCTTTGTTAATAGTATGTCAGACTCCAACTTATTTGTGTTGGAAAGCAATGAGATTAGAGTTTTTATTTTGATATATATTGATGACATTTTTATTACCAGGGCAAGATACTATTATATTTAGTATCTAATACAAGATTTTAATAGTTTTCTTTTTTTTTGAAAAACTTGAGAGAGCTTAATTTTTTCCTGGGTAAATCTTTGTCAAGCCAAATATGCCACAGAGTTGTTGGTGAAAACACATATGCAAGATGCCAAACCAGGTAAGAGTCCAATGGCAATAGGGGTAAAAATAGTTTTAGGAGATAGTGAACCTTATGGAAACTACTCAGTATAGGAGTATCATTAGGGCTGTGTGCATAATTTCAATACATTTTAAAGAATAATTTAACTAATAGAAGCACAAAGATGTATAAAATGCCCGGGTAAAATACATAGAAAACTAGCAATTACACTCACGGATGCACTTATTTTATTTTGCAGGGAAATCAATCAAACAATGGCCGTTAAACAGGAAAAAAAAAAAAAAAAAAAAAGGAAATTCAAGAAAGCGGCAAAGTCTTACTCAAAACAGAAAACTTTAGTCATAGATCCACATGGCAACAAAAGCAAAAATTTTGTAAGCAAGCGAAAAAAGGCAAAGATTCCGTAAGCAAGTAAAAATAAAAAAAATGAAAGAAAGAAAGAAAGAATTACAATGTAATCCAAATATTATTTCCTCAATTTGGATCAAATCTACCAAAAATCTTGATAAAATGCACAGATAGTTGTTAATTAATTGAAAAACCTCACTAAATCAAGGAACCTATCTTTCGTGTAAGAAGGTATAAAAAGTCAATAACCTAGAGAATTGAGAGAGACTTTTTCTCTGGAAAATTTAACAACAGCAAAGGTTGGTTATACAATTTTAATTATCATCAAAGCACAAAGTATTTGAAAGGGTTTATATCTCTCAAAACGTCATATATGGTGATTTTAGGTATGTTTTTCTTTGGATCATATGATATATTTTGTATATTTGTAACCAACCTAACGATTGTTTGTGTATAAATAGCTTGTGAAACTTTAATCGGATTCATTAATAAAATGAGAAATAATTCAGTACAGTTTTCGTCTATTTTCTACCCTGATTTCCTGTTCTTAGTCTTCTATAATCTATGGAAGTTTTCAGGTGCAAATAACCAATAAGAATTTCCAACCAATTCTTTTAGTTGAATTCTAGAATCTCCAATAAAATGATGAGAAAACGAAGTCAATGTGTGAATTATTCACGAAAATTATGACTTGAAATAGTATTGTTGACAGCATCTTAACAAATGTAATTAAATTTGCTTTACTTCCCATGTGAAAAAGTCTAAAAATGTTACCATTGTGAATTAATTGGTGGTCTTACCACTTCTAAAAGAAGAAAACTTTGACGTTTCTTCTTCGAAAAGTGGTAAGACCACCCACGTTTTAATGTACAATTATTTCACAATGGTAAGACGACCATTGGGAGAACAAATTAAGATGAATTTCAAGAGATTTGATATATAATATTGAAACAATACGGATTTAATAATAAATATCTAGCACTGTAAGTATTTGGGTTAATTATAACGTCAACGTCAACGTCAAAGACTCTCTCAAAGTTCTCCAGATACGACAACAGACAACTACCATAAAAATATTCCACCAAGATGCAATATGAATTGTTGTTACTCAAAATGAACTCCATTCGTAAATTTAAGTTTAATCAACTGCATATATATTCCGGATGTTGATGAATTTCTGGTGATGATGGGCACTGAAATATTGTTGGCAAGCTAAAAAAATTTATTAGGATTATTGCCTCATATCCATATGTCAGAAGGTTGATTGCGGTTTGTCTTATGAAGCATGCCTTCTAGTTTATTGAATATATTGCTGTCCATCAATTTTCATTCAAATCTTATTCTCTGGCTTATAATTTTTCATTATTTCTACCTTGCTAGAATTCATAAAAATTTTATAATGAATTTGTAAAAGGGCAAATAGAAGGTTTAGTGAGCATAATATATAGTAGTCATAAAATATACAAATAGAATTAGATATGGTCTCGCAATTGTTCCTAAATTATAAATTGGATAATCCATGGCAGAATCTTCTTAATTACTTAAATATATGAAGGTTCTCATGCGCTTCACTTTTCTTATTCCACAGCTACACTGGTAATGATTTTCTCGACCAACCCAACAACATATAATATATAGTAGTATCAAAAAGATTCAAAGAATAATATTATAATATAAAGTGATATGTTTGAGAAGTTGACGTACTGTAGCGAGAAGAGAGGTATGGGCAAGGTTTTTATATTCATTCGCTCATTTTTACGATCAGATACCCCTGTAAATGTTATCATTGTTTTTTCTGTTTAGGAAACTATAGAGCAAAACGATACAGGAAATATATTTAGTAATTTCATCACCAGCTCTTAAATAATGGATCCCTGATGTGGTAACCGTTGCGGAAAATGCACCTTTAGGCATTATTTTTCAACTCAATCATACACCCACAAAATAATATAAAGTAAATCACAACAAATAGGAGACGCCAGATTTATATGAAAAGTCTGCATAAAGTGAGTTGATATATATAAAAACACTTAGGGAACAAGATTCTACTATATCAAATAAAGTTGACGATCAAAAGTTTCATTCCAACAAATTAGAATCTCCAATAACATCTATATAGGATAACTTGGATACAAGTACACAGAGAAAGAAAATCTAGTTTTTCTCACGCAATTCGATTTTTGTTCGTAATCCTTATTCAAAGATTGTTCCAGTTTTCGATCGAAAACCATGGACAGAAATAAACCTACGACAACCATCGGGGTTGTACACAAAAATTGAGGAGCAATACACAAATTGTATATACCCCAAACCCCAAAAATCCTCTCTCCTTTGGCAAATAATTCTTCTTTCTTTTCTTTCGCCGAAACGCTGGCTGCTTTCTCTCTATTTTTTTATCTTATTCTCTTTCTGTTTCTTTTCGTTAAATTTTCTAAATCATAATGCCGAAACATTTTTGCTTGTCAGGAAGTTTCCTCCAACTCTCTCTGTCTCTCTCTCGAGCTCATATTGACCGCGGTCAATTCCTCTCGCAATTCACATGAGGCCCTTTAACTAACAAACCATCGGCTTCCCTTCTTCTTTCTTTTGTTCTATTCACATTTGGTGTGGATCCTACCAATTGGGTGGAACCACTCAATAATAATTAGAAAGTATAAATATGAAGAAATAATCAGCTCTTTTTTGTCGTTCCGAAATCTTGGTTTTTCATGACAATTATATCCTTTCTCTTTTGCCAATTGTCTCTCCACAAAATGGGTTATTCTTTTCTTATAACTCCATTAGAAAGTGCGTCTTTTAACAGTTGACCCGCAGGACTTACCATTTACTAAGTAAAAAAGATGCGCTATTTTATCTCCATCTTTAAGGTTTAAGTAATCTGAGAGCAATAAAGTTTTTTGTTTTGTCTCATTACAAATTTTTTTTTTCTTTTATGGTTTATTTTCTGAGTTTTCTAGTGACGCACCCTTCTTTTTTTATTATCTCGAAAGCAATGACGCATTCATTTCTCTTTGTTTTTTTCTTCATTCTCGTCATGTTATAATCATTAATTCAAACCCAATGCTGGCCTTATTATTCTTTTAAATATATAAGTGTTAGTGTTACTTGAAATCAAAACACTTGGAACCATACTCTTTCATTTGATCAGAATCACAACGTAAAATTAATGGACATACTTGATCTTCTCAATGGCTTCTTCCGTTCAATAGTTGCCAAAATCAACCAACTTTTGCGAAGAGCTGCACCACTACTACCACCACCACCCGCAGCACATCCTATTGCTTTCGATAATGAAGCGGTACTAGCTGAGCCGTACAACCCTCGACTGCCTGCTCCGGTTGCTAATCATTATAACTTAGACTGGGCATTAATAATGATAGGGTGTTGCTTGCCATCAGCGGTTGAAATAGCTGTCCAATCCTTGCAGAATAAATCCCAGTTCCCCCCCATGTTCCATTTTCTTTGTCTTGCAATCATGTTCTCCTTCACTTTTCTCTTTGTCAGCAAATTCATGAGCTCAAAATTTCCTATAGTTGCTCAGGCTCTAGAGGGATTTGGTGTGTCGTGTGCAGTGACGGCAATATTTGTAGGTATCACAATTCCACTTCCTTTGTGGCTCAAATGCGTCACTTGGACCATTTATGCCATCTCCTTCCTCATCGTTATATTTTGTTTATTTTCTAATATCTAACAACCCATTTTATGCGCATATCCATAGGTCGAAAGAATTTAACATATATATCCTTCTATATAATTCTTTCTGACTTAGAAAATCAACAAGAGCAGAAAAAGATGTTCAAACCTTACATAAATATCAAATACTTGTAAAAAAATTATAACAAATTACATTTCTGTTGATCTAAGATTTCTGAACTACAAGACTTGAATTGCATAATTAGCCATGAATGTTCAAGTTTAATATTCTTCTGTTTCGTTCTTGGTGCTGTTGCATTTGGTGGGGGCAAAGGAATAAGCATCAAACAAAGCATATTCAATGTGTCGTGTCAATCCTGACATGCTTGTTCAAGAGGAAGCTAAAAGCATTTGGAGATTTTCTACTCGAAAGTTGTTTTAAATACCGACTATATTCGTATCATGTATGGCACTTTATAAGAATAATAATTTTCAATGAGTTATGGCTTATGATGCTTGTGAAATACATGAATTAGTCAATCTATAATGTTCCATCTTTTTTGCAATATATATTATAGATTATATATTTTTGTTTGTATTTTCGATTGTTGCTTTACCTTATACGTGATATACATATTACGATATGATATGATACAAATTAATATACATGATATGTATTTTTAATTGTTCAAGGAGTTAATATATAATATTGCCAGTCACATTTCCAAAAGTGTAATTCATCTACTCATCAATAAACAAAACAAAAAAAAAAAGGAAACGAAAGTAAAATCAGAATCCTAATTCTTGCTACCGCAGAACTGGCAGTGTTACACTTTACGATCGCTCGCTGCACATGGGGGTGACAATGTCACAGCTGCCCGCCCAATGCATGTTGGGTTAGCAGCATCGCAGCTACCCTTTTCCACGCAGAGGGTGGCACGCGCGGGGTTGAAAATGTCGTGCAAAGCTGGTATAGCTTCAAAATCATCCACGGTGACAAAACCGGTAGCTTTACAGTGCTAATTAAATACGTCTTGAATTGCCGCATCAATAACTCTGCCGTCCATTGTGGCGGCTAAAAGAGAAGGAAAGGGTGTGGTACTGCTTCTGAAGATCTAAGATTTTATGTGCATTAAAAAAGAAAAGGAAATGGAAAAAGAAAGAGAGAACAGAAAAGACGCAACAGTTTTTGTTTAAAATTTAATACTTCTTCACAATCTTAGATACTTTAAAGGCCTAACAATCTTCAGCTGATAAATTTTGATGTATACAGCGAAATTCACCATTGCTCTTAGACATATATATGGTAAACCGAAGCTTAATAATTATCTCGCTAACTACAAAAGTCATTAGTAAATTAAATTGGCTACAAAACTGCCATATTCAAATTGTTATAATAATACTGGAAGAAGAACTGACCTATAGATTCCATCTTTTGTTATACTACCCAAAGAAATAGTATTAAAGTCACTATCACTGCCATATTTACAAGGTATATTTAGTCCTTTCATAAGAATATTCTCTTAAAATGAGAATATTCGCGCCACTGGAGGCAAGTGAACATACACAAGTCAACAGTGAAACAGATTAGGGGAAACTTTTAGCAGACAAATATCATTAAGATTAATTATTACAATTGAAGAAGATATTGACAATGTGCATACTAGTTAAAAGGCTTCTAGTTAATGTATACTAATTCCACAAACGGGTAGGAAGATTTGATGAAATGGCTTGAAAGTTTTGATCCCATTAAGTGAATTATTATAAATATGGAATCCGTCAATATATTTTTGTATAAATTAATCATCACGATTCGTTAGAAATAGAGGATTCTGTGTAATGCGATGGCAGTATGAATTTTTTTCCTCTCCGAAACAATGGTTTTACTATAAAAATAACCCTACTTTTCGACATGCCTTCAGATGGTAAAAAAAGATGGCCGTCAATGTCACTTTTTAAAAAGAAGAAAATTAGAAAGATCATCGGCCACGTGTATAATTTATCCTCCAGTCTTAGTGCTTCGTTCCGTATCTCATAGTCCTGGCCGGGAAAAACACGAATAACATGCAGAGGAGAAAATCTTGGTCTAGATAAGTAGTGGCCGAGAAGGTGGAATACTCAATAATTAGAATGAGTCAGGATTTAATTTTATAGATAAAAGGGACCAATAATTACGTGTGTGATCCAGTGGAAAATTAATGGTTCCGAATCAAACTTGGAAGATTAAGTACTTCTACTTCCCACTTTTCTTGCCAAAGTTCATGGATTTGATATTTAATAGTTAGAAGAATCCAATGCGTGTAAATTTGGTTTCCATTGGTAGCACATGGTTATTAAAATGAAAACAGATTTATCCTTCTGAGAATCGCTTTTAGACAGAGAAAACGCAAAGGGAAATCCTGAAATACTGGATCTTCATTTCCATAATATTGATGAATTGTAAAAACTTCATGTTCTTCCGCCAATTTACACACTCTCATGGTCCAGAATCCTGATACACTATCTTGGAATGATGACTCTTGACTAAAATATATTTAAAAAATTTTAAAATATATTTATAATTTTTTCTAAAATGACGGCGTACTAATTACATTTTTTTTTATTTTTTAAAAACATATTTTATCATACGAGATAATTTATTATACAAAAACTTAGATTTTTGTTATATGATACGATGAACGATTCGAGTATTATCATGACTTAACCACAATATGCTAATTCCCCAAATGTTTCTAATTTCCATGGCCAGGATGTGTATTTCCGTATTAAAAAGATTGGTATTCATAAATTCAAGGCCTGTATACACCATACAGAGCACAAGCAGAAATGTTAAAATAATAGGCAGCAAGGGCTCAGCTGTTTTAGGTCATAAATAATTGGTCTCCCGTTCAAACAGAGAGAGCAAATATCAAGGCAGCGATTAGCCAATAATGGTTAGAGGGAACTGAGATAGTCTTTGATTAGAGCCAGAATGGGATTACCGTAAGAGAGTCCTTCCATTCTCTGGAACAATATACCATCCATTCGGGCTTGAACTCCTTCTGAAAATGTCAAGTCCTGTAGCAGTTCCTTCAATGTTCTGTCCACTCCAGCTATGGAATTCCCCAGACCAGTTAAGATCTCCGGTAGTGAAGGAGATGGTTTTGTCATCTCAACCAGAGTAACCTATTGTCAAAGCAAACTACACACATCATAATGGGTTATCTAATGAAGAGAATTCCTTATTACATATATTGTAATAGCCAGTTGCTCTTGTTTGCTAAACTTGCCATCCAGGACCCACATACTGAAAAACTAGACCTTTTTTTTTTTTAATTTTCTTTTTCTTTATTTGGGTGTATGGACATACGGGGGCCAATATCTCTGTATTCTTCTATCAAGAAAACCATCAAACCTCGTCATAAATACCGACTCCTAACCTTAGAGATCATGTTATTTAAAGTCTGAAAAGACGAACTGGATAAGGTCTTATATATCAAGTAATTAGTGACTTCATTGACGTTGGAGTAAGATTTTATTATCTTCCAACATAGAACACTATATCCAATGTGAATCAGCGAGTTCTATTAGGATTTAATTTTATCTTTTAAAGGAAGCCAAAAACATCACCTGTCTGTCTTCAGGTATACCGGCCTTTTGCTTTGCTATGGCAATAGCTCGAGAAAACCCACCAATAGCATCAACTAGACCTCTTGAAACAGCATCATTACCAGTCCAGACTCTGCCTTGTGCAACCTCTTCCATTTTATCCACCTAGAGGAAGATTAATAGAAAAATTGAGGTTTTCCCTTACCTGTGCCAAACTAAAATTTCAAAAGGGAGTTCTAAAAGCAATGTCAAATGAAGTAACATACGGGCATTGATCTTGAAAATGCTGCCTTGTCACGAAATTGCTTATATGCATTCTGGGCAGACTGAGCAAAAAGTTCTGCTTCATCAGGGCTGGAAAAGTAAAATTTTTTACTAGTAGAGCATATGGATAGCTAAATCAAGCAGAAAAGTACTAATCTGGGAGCCATCCCTAGCAAAGGAAGAGGGTAGATAGCAAAAGTCATCCTAGTGAACCCAGTTTAATTTGACAGCGATAACATATGGCTTTAACCCTACATATATTGATATTATCAATAAATGTAACAAAAACTCTCACCTAAAAGGTCGTTGTTCAGCTGCAAGGAGCTCAGCATATCTTCCCCTTGAAATGATCTCCTTATTAAAGCCAATCTTTTCATAAAATTTCCCCAAATTGAACTTCCCTGAAGGCAATAAGAATAAATTCATTCCAATTGCTTGCCGTAACTATAGACAGAAACCCAGAAGACTTGATGAGTAAAGCATTTTACACAATTCCCACATGATTTGGGAATATGTGCAACTGAGTATCACATAATCATTCTTACTGAAGAGAAGTCTGAAAAATGAAATATAGCTACCTGAGAGTGGGCAAAGAGAATCTTCATATGAAAGTATTCTCACCAAATGCCAATACATAATACAGTTAAAACATTATGTTAAATAGAAATATTTAGAAAACCTATTTCCCACAAATATCTGAATTATTATTTATTTCAGTGGAATTTTTATAATATAACATGTAAATTGTTTTAGTTTTCTATATTTTTTTACATGTATATTCTTCCACAGAAACAATTGGTGTTGTTTAACTACTAAAAAACAATATTTTGCAATTGTGGGAAGTTCTGCCAAAATTTTGTTTTTTAACTCATTGATCTGGGTTTCAAAAAAATAAAAATTTCCACAACTAAGAATTTTCAATTATACCAATCAAACATGTTTTCCAAATTATCGTATCCAGGAATGATACTGTGCATATTTTTGGGAATATACTATATAGAAAATTATCTTGTTCTAATATTCTAGGAAAATTTTCAAGAATTATGGTTCACCTGTGACTACTCCGATTGAACCAGTTAAGGTCAAATTTTCAGCAACAATGGCACCTGCTGCCATTGCCATATAGTATCCTCCACTTGCTGCTACATCAGACATTGATGCAATAACGGGTTTTGATTCAGCTAAAAGCCTGATTTCCCTCCACATTCTGCATACAATGAACATCCAGCAATACTAGATTAAAGTATCTCACTGGAATTGTGTTGTTTCATAACAAATCATATTTTTTTTATATATGAACAAGTCAATAACTGCACATCACAGAGACATCAATGTATTGTCTGAACATTAAAAATAGAAAGGAGTCTTCTTGGACTCAAAAGTTTTATCATGGTAAACTCACAGATCTCCCTGAGTAGATGAAAAAGCCTCTCCAATAATTTCTACACACTATCCCGAAAAAAGGCACCAATTAAACTACACTCGTAGATTTTATTAATCTTACTGAACATAAACAGTAAATTCAAAAAAGCACTCCTGAAGCAGAGAACAATACTACCTCGTTCAAGTCTTACGAGCATTTGGCAATACAAGAGTACTTACAAATCAGAAGCAAGAGCATCACCTCCAGGGCTGTCTATACGGATGATAGCAGCTTTATATCTTTTGGACTCTAGGAAAAAGGAGATATAATAAATAAATTAGTATCAAATAATTTATCTGACAGTAATTTGAGTTCAAAATTGTAATCTTAAACAGTGTACATTTATCACACATTGCAAAAAAGCAAATTTATCACATGTTAAATGTATCTATACCCTAAGTAATTTAATTCTAGAAAGCAATTTGTTAACTCAAGAAGCTTTACACATCAAGATGAGACTAAAAAGTACATGGCAAATTACATATAATTTCATGTTATATACAACTTTGCACTTAATCCTGAAAACTACAATGGTTGGCAACCTGATTTACACATACTTCGCACATTCATCCAAGCAAAACGGCCCCACATGTCATTCTTAACTGAAAAAAAAAGCATATAAGATGAGTGGACCAAACCTAACAAAATCGTCCATACCTCTCACACTACGGATTTTCTCAATAAGCTGCTCCCCAATGATACCCGAACTAGACAAACTTAATGGACTCCGTACACGACTAATGCTCCCAGACGCTCTGATCACAGCTATTTGGTCTTTCCCACCTGTTAAACAAAGAGTCCATTTCCTGACTCCTGAGTATTTCCTGCAGTTACAAATGAAGCAAAGTATCTTACATATATTCAGAACTGCATCTTTTAATTTCCGGGGATGGGATACAGTACTAGAATAGTGAAGATCAGAACATGAATGACAGGGTGCATGTTGCAGAAAGTTATAAACCACCCCAACAATTAAGGCAGCTGCTTATGTTAAGACAAACTTTGTATACACAGCCAAGCATTCTCCAAAGATAATAGAAAAGATATCATAAAAGTTAACCACAAACTGCAACCAATATTCAGAAAAGAAGATTCATGACAAATAAAACACGAGCTACAAAATAAACATCAGAAATTGTTGAGTTATATAATTCCAAAATGGCACAATCTTGTAGTAAGAGAAATTTGTCTGGAAAGAATATGTTTAAATTTTGTGAATCTAAAATCTGCTTGATTTTAAAATAAGTTTTTAACATTTGTAAATTCAAAATGCAGGCTGGAACAAACTTTAAATGTCTAACTAATTCATAGTAACAGAAGATCTTTTGAACAAGGATCTAATTCAATTGGAGACATATAGGCATCTATCATTATTGTTTGTGTATAGGGTGGTCATCCAAAATTAATTCTTATGGCGGTTTCACATTCCTATTTTAGAATTTCATCTCTTTTCACTATTAATACAGAGTCTATAGCTTCTTACAAAAGTATAATAATGATCCAAAGTTAGATAAATAGAATATTGAAGTAGATGAAAAATTCCGGTATTTTAAGGCCTCCACCATGAAGATGACTACCTGTAGTCAACAATAGGAAGGTTTTTATCCTTTTGAACTCCTAGCCTCTCCTTCAACATTGATATAACCTGCAGGAGTTAATTATAACCAGAATATTGTTATCTACTATAAAAAGCTAATTGACACCATCTCAAGGACATACGACACTTCCCATACTGAAGGTCACCATCATCAAATTCTTAAGGAGAGGATATTAACACATAAAAAATTATAACTTAATACACAACTTGTAAAATGTCCCTGCAGAGAATTTGAATCATTGACTTAGTTGTTGTATATGCTTCAGAAGCTTCTTTTTCCTCCTATGCTACACTGTCATTTTTTATCCTCTATCATAACACATTTGAAGGAGAAATGCAGCTGTTTCATGTTAGAAATCCCTCTTGCACTTCCAATATACTTTTATGACATTGTAGGCCACCGATATAGAGAAATGCAGTTAAATCCTAGAGAATTTCTTAAAATTATGAACAGTGGACTACCTGAAGTACATGTCAATTTTACATCTTATATTGTCCTGACATGTGGAAAACTAGGATAGGAGTTATGTACCTCATCGTCATACCGTATATTTGTTATCAAGCCCTCTTCTTTGAGCTTTTCCACTTTGTATACTCCTTCATTAATGAACTTCTCCATATCTTCTCTTTTCTTTCCTGCATAAAGCTCATTCAAATTATATTCGATACTATAAAATAAAGCAAAACCATAAAATAACAAGCACCTGTGGTGGAACAAACTTTATCCAGCCAATTTGCATAGATATTATCAAGCAAAGCCGTCAGCATCTCACAATTTTCTTCAGACATAGTTTTCCGAGTAAGTTGATCCCCAGCACTTTTGTATTTACCAATCCTTTGAATTTGTGGTTCAATTCCAATTTTCTCCAAAACGCCTGCAAAAATATTGTTGTATACCAACAGGTAGCTGATAAAGAGCTACAATTATAGTCATGTACTTGGTAAAGAATAATTCAAAGCTTCAAACAGACATGAAAAGAGCCACAAGTCACCAGTAATGCAAAAGAGTAAAGAGCAACAGATAAGATAAAAGCACCATTGAGTTGTCACTAAAACAATCATCATGCGCTCATAACCAATATCACCAGAAAGCAATTGCCAGATTTTCACAAAATACCTTTCTAACACAAGAATTTTTCAAAATACAATAAAAAAAAAGTAACATCACCGAGCATTAAACTTCTATCAAACGTTCAGTTTTACAAGAAAGCCATTCAACACCGGAAATTTTACTAACCTCCCAGGAATGATGCTTGAACAGTCAAACCATACAGGGAAAAATATGCACTTGGAGGTGCATATAGCTCTTCACATGCACAGGCAAGGTAATACTCTTTTTCTCCACATGCAGGGACATAGCCAATAACAAATTTACCTACAAGTTTAATAAAAAACTGATGCTTTAGCCTCAATAAGTGCTGGAAAAAGTTGTTTGCAGAAACAACTTAGCATTTAGTAAAAACAGAAAATATTATTATGAATCTAAGAACCATAATGAGAGTAAAAAGGAAAAAGGAAAATCTGAATATCTATAACAAGCTTCTTACTTCAAAAACTTTAGTCACATATAAAATACAATATCTAAGACAAGGTGCAGTTTGAGTGTTTGACAATCAAGAGAAGACATCAACAAGACAGAATATTCAGTATAATTAAAATGCAACAAGAGATACACTATCTCTCTCCATCCATAGCAGAGCACACACAAACACACTTGTTCACAATCCTAATCATCCAGAAACCATCATTGGATATTTGTTGATAAAACTGCTGTGCATATTTTTCAGGACATTGTTAAGGATCCAACAGCAGATTGTCAATATATATGACAAACATGATTTACCCTAAGTTCAAGTAAAACAGAAATTAAGTTTAAGACATATACTGAAACCGTCCAACTCAAGTCAATGCAAAACAATAAAAATCACAAAGCTACCTGACTTTTTGAAATCCACAATGTGCCTCCGAATTTCTTCAACTTTTCCCCATCCGCAGTTTAAGGGTTCAATGTGAAGATAAATACCCGAAATCCGAGGATCATAAGCTGCCTTTATGAAATTGTCACATATTTGAGGTAGAGATAGTCCTGAAGAGAAACGGCTCTTTAGCTGATCAGATATCTGAACACAAAAATAAATAAATAAATAAACACAAAAAAAAAAAAAAAAAGTGTACCCCCAGTATAAAATAATCATATCAAAAGTTATCGGAAAAGCAGTCCAGAGAATAAAATAACATTCTATAACTTTTACAATTGAGGGATCTTTCGCAAGGATTAAATCTCAGTTATGAACCATGGAAAAGAAGCTAAAATTTGCTCTACTTAGTACACGACAAACATACTGTGCCTGCTGCCTGGTATAGAAACCAATAGCAAAAGTAGCATATTCTTGATACAATTCCTATCAGTATTTCACAACATACAAAATAAGTTCTGAGCAAACTTTTACTACTTGAGTTCCAAAATCAGGTAAAGGAAACAATTTTGAATTTTGAGGAATCTAAAATCAAACCTGGCCACGCAATTTCATGGTGAGAACACTTCCTTTGCGAATGCGCTCCCATGGGAACGCAATCAGCATTCGAAGCTTCATATTAAAGCTCTTCCAAGCGCCGTATTTCTCAAACTCAAACTCTCCGCTAGGATAATTCTCGTCCGTCGATTTGACTTCGGTCGTATCAACTTCATTGAGCTGCTGTTCTTGCTGATTCTTGGCATCGGAAGGCGAGTCATCGAAAGCGCGGAGGCAGAAGCTGCGGCGGAGAGAGTGAATTTGATTGAGCGCACGAAGATTAGAGTGCGTGGTGCAGAGAGGCGAAGAATAGAGGAGGCGGTACTTGGAGTGAAGAGGAGAAAGCGTGTGACTGACGATTAAGGAGAAGGTTTTGGTGTGGATTCTGGAAGCGATGTGAGGAGTGTGAAGGAATAAAAGCTTTGACATTTCTTCAATTCGTCTCTTCTCCTGGTACTGAGGTGAGGTGGGCTGAGTGGAGGGAAAAGATGCAAGGGGCAAAAGAGTGGACGACAAGGTGAGGTTCCGTCCACGTCGACACACCATGTGTCCACGATATGTGATTACGTGGACTCACACAATATTTACCTTCCCTAAATTTTAATCAACCGAAAGACCTCTAAGTATTAGAAATGATCAAATATCTCCCTAACATTACATAAAATCATAACTTAGCTACCTTCATCCAAAGATGCTAATTTTAGCCCAATGGGATAAGGATTTTCCAAAATAAACATCCAAGGACATAAGAACATAAAAATTCTCATAAGGTAACAGGAGTATAAATATCTTTCCATCCCACCCTCAAAATAATAAAAAAAAGAAAATAGAAGTTTAAATAATTTTAAATAAATAGTAATTATTAAATAATGTTAAGAAAACATTAAATATATCTAAAATGATAGTTAGCTTTCATTGTATAGATTGATTTGATTTTTTGTTATTTATTTTATAATTTGAACAAATATAAATTTTGCTTGAAATAGAGTTTGATTGTAATATAAAGTTACAATTGGTGAATAATGGTAGTGATTGTTGAATTCGTTGGTGATCATTGTGGTGAATTATGCGAAATTATAATACTATCGAATTTAGATTGTGTTGTGGAAATGAAGTTTTATAAGTAATTCGTCGTTTTTTTAAAGACAAAGCGAGAGAAGAGTCAAAACGAGAAATGAGATCATTATTTTCTGGTGAGAAAAGGATCATAACTGATTGCAAGTAACGGGAATGAGAAATTCAAACATTGGGGAGACATAAGTTTTTTTACATACTTGGGGGTATATTAAATTCTTAAACCTTAGGGGAGGTGAGGGATAGTAATATTTATGACTGCGGAAGTTGTTTCTAGCTTTTAATACTTTCATGGAAAAAATTATTGGGCTTTAATGGATTTTGTGCCATAACGATTAATATAAATTTGATGGGCTCTCAGCCCTTTCATATAGGCCCAGTGGACTGTTGGATATTTATTCCTTGACTAAAGAACACATTATACCAATTAACTTACCTTTTCTATGTCATCTTCAAACGATGAAAATAAAAATTTTGAACGAGATTTTATTTTTAATGTAATTATTTAGAAAAATGATGTTTGAATTTTAATTTTAAATTGTAACTGATAAAACAACTTTATTAAATCCTACAAATATAAAGAATTGTTAAAGAAAAATGGAAGAAAACACAATAATAATGCAAATAAATACGAAACATCTCATTAAAGCTTATGCTTAGTTTGATATCCTTCTAAGTGAAGCAATAAGGCTTTTAAACCTAGCAATCCTCTTAAAGCTTCCCTTTTTAAGTTAAGTCTTTCTCAAAATATTTCTTTATAATCTATGTATTATAACTATTAATATTATAACTATAATATAAACTTTGAAATAATAAGCCGAATCACATTAAAAAATTATTCTATATATAATTTTTTATTAGATCTATTTTATAACACTGTAGTGAATATTAAATTTATTATCATATCCTTAACAACATTGTTGCAATATATTTTACGCAAAATTTTATATTATATATATCAAAATTTTGTTAACAACTCCTTAAATCTATTGAATGAAAAGTGGATATATCATTGTTCGTTGGTAGTTAATCTATTTAATCAATATATCAAATAAAGTGTTATATCGATGATATATTTTTAAATTGAATTTTATTGTTAATTAATTTGTTGATTTTGAATTTGTTATTTTATATTTAAATCAAATATATATATATATATATATCTCTCTCTCTCTCTCTCTCTCTCTCTCTCTCTCTCTTTTATCGCAATAGTAAATCGTTGGATAAAATACAAAATTTCTTAACAACTCCTTGAATCTAATGAAGGAAAAAGTGGGTTTCCTTTTTCTTATTGATTGTCTAATTGTTAATGGTGGTTCACACATCCAATCACGGTCTTGAAAAGGGTCGTATAATTGATGATAGATCCCAATTGTTATGCCACTAAAATACAATATACATCAAACCAGCTTGAATGAGCTCGTTTGTTCAATGCTTGACTTTTACTTCATGACTCATCCTGTGGGTTAAACTTGCCTTATGCCATTTCTTTTATTCACATACGTAGCTGAAATATATCGGCATTTGCATAATCTATTCCCTGTGCAGACACTTTCTGTTAAAAACGCCACGAAAATAAAAATTATTGCGGTTCTTAAGGGTCGGAATTATTGCTGTGAAAATGGGAAGTGTTCGAATCGTAAGTTGTGATATGACGAGAGGAAGGAGGTAAACAGCAAAGCCAGCTGGTTGGGGTAAAAAAACCAGTATGATATGGAAGAGCCACTTTCAAAGAGAAAAGGACATTGTCACCCGTGGAGAAGGAAAGAGCTATAGCATTACCTCCCCCACTGATGAAGTTCGGTACTTGGTTGCAACCTTGAAAATGATTTATGCATATAAATGTAATCAACAAGTGGTCACATGACCTGTACTCCACGTCTTATTCTCCAACAAATTCTTTCCCATTTCTTCACTCTTCTTATTTGCTGTCTTCTTGTAATTCCCACTTCATTTCCATACTTTAACTCAATATATATATATATATATATATATATATATATATATACTGCAGCCTTGAGTATCCATCAGGTCTGTTCTGTCTCAGATGGCGTTCAAGTTTCATCAGCCTAGCTGCCGCAGCTGGACCAACCTGTAGGCAACTACCCAACCTCCAACTTTACTTCAGAATGTTCCAGTTTATTACTACATTCAAATTCATGGACCATTTCCTGCAACGGGGTTCCGAACTTTCTTCTATGTAACAAATACTAAAAGATTAAATTAAATTTCGGAATAATGGTACATGGAACACAAAAATAAATTCTTCTATAATATAATCAATACTTAAAATTTGAAGTTGTACTAAACGACAGGTTGAAGAGAAAGCCAAAATGAAATAGCTAGGCATATTATTATTGAAACCAACGGCAAAATTTGCTATGCAGGTAGCTAGGCTGATGAAAGGAGCCTTAATGCAAAGAGACAGGAACTGATATGGGTGGGGAGTGTGTGGAATTGTCATAATCCAAAGCTAAATCATTAAAATCCTCTTCATGTCTCGCGCAAGGCAATCTGTCCCACAGATCCACCTAGTATGTCTGCTTTCCTATTACTATCCTGTACAGGTGGTTTTTATGTGTCCATTCATTTTTATCATCAAACTTTCCCTATGGTGGCTCCCCTTTTCACCTTCTCTATATTATTCAATTATTAATTAGTAACACATTTATTACTGTTTCATCTTTACATCCTAATAAGCTTTTCAGCGTCAAACCTCACCACAGTGTGATCATCTTCATCAACAACTTTAATCTCTGCAGGATCTATAAGTTTCACTTTCTTCTAACTGCATCATGTGTTAATAAATTAAAGCCTATAAAAGGCACAGGCATCGGTAACCCAGATGTGTTTTTGCATACATGTTGGTCGGAGCAGTCTGGTTATTGTAGAAGTAGTATTTCTTACTAAATTTAACTCTTATAACAGAAGTTTGAGAATGCAAAATAAGTAATTATATGATTAATACTTCGTTTTTGATCAAGTACATTCATTTTCAGCCATTCTAGCTAGCTACTAAGCTGCAAGGCAACCAAAACTAAACAGGAAAATAAAACATAGTTTTATTTTCTTTTGCCGATCCAGATACTTGTTCTTACCTTGGAATCACTCTGAGCAGAAGCTCTTTTTGCAGCTGCAAACATATTCACTTCTTCTTTCTCTTCGTGGTTTCTTCTAAGTTGAACCTGAGCCTTTTGCTTTTCCATTTGTCTTTTAGCTTTCTTGCCTAAGACATCATCCTCCACTTTTTCAATGTGCTTGTTGAAATAACGAGTGCCCTCTCCTTTTCCGTATGGATAACTTGGGCCAGAAGATGCATCAGAAGCCATGGAATCATCACTATCATCATCATTACCATCTGTGTCGTCATTATCGTCATCACTACCATTATTATCATCATTATCAGCATAATGATCTCCAATATCATCACTTTGTTCTTCCTCATCATGATCAGAGCCAATATACCTGGTCCAGCCAGATTCACAGCTGTGACATTCTTCACCTGATCCTCCAAAAACTTTGGAAGATTCCATCAGTATAACAGCAAGCTGAGAAGAAGAAGAAGAAGAAGAAGAAGAAGAGAAGAAGGAAATAAGGATATAAGTGTATCTCAAAACCTGAGAAAACCACTTGTCCCTTCACTTCACTGACCTAAAACAGCTTTCTTTATAAACCTTCTAAAAGATAACCCACATTACCATCTTAAATGTGAAAGGAAGGGATAAGTCTTACCAAATCACCTGGAAATAATTCTAACCACAGCATTAATTCTCTGACTTCAATCTGCATAAGACAGCTAGAAGCTGGGGAAGAAAGTGAAATCCCATTTTAAAAACGGCCAAAGGACTTATTTCCACCCATAGTCTTAGGCGGGTCAAATCCAACCTTTTATCTTTTAAAATCTAAAGCCTCGATCTTTAGATCAAATTTAATTATAATTAATAACAATTCAAAAATAATTTTATTATTTTAAAATTAAAATTTTATAAATTATAAAATAAATTTTATATAAATATAAAAAATTTAAAAATATATTAAAAATTTAAAATTTTAAAAAATTAAAACAATTTACTGATAATGAAATTAGGTAACTTTTTCGATCATTTGATTTCAGGAAATGTCAGATTTGATTGTCTTCAGTTCTAGTAAAGATAATTAGATTTTATCATCTCTACCAAACGAAATGATCAGATCTAGTCTTTTTTAGAACCAGTCTGATTTTGTTATTGACAGCCACTATTGTTGGCACTAACGATGACTGCTTTAATTTTTTATATTTTTTAATATATTTTTTAAAATTTTTATATTTAAAAATTATTTTATAATTTTATTATAAATTTTAAAAATATATTTAAATAATTTTATTATAAAAAAATTAATTCAAAGTAAGATTTTAGATTTTAGAAAGGCCAAAGGACGTGTTCCCACCCATAGTTTGAGGCAGGGACAAAATTACACCCTCCAAGTTTTATAGTTAAGAATTCTACCCTTCAACTAAATTTAATATTAAATATAATAATAAACAGTAATAATTCAGGGTTATTTTTGTTCTTTTATGATTAAAGTTTTATAAATAATAAAATAAATTTTATATAAATATATAAAATATTAAAAAAATTTAAAAATATATTTAAAAAATTAAAACAATCATCTCCGCCAGTGCTGGCGGCGATGACCCCCGATAACGGAACCAGGTGACTATTTTCGATCACATGGTTCTAGAGGAGGCCAGATTTGTCCTCCTTGTTAGGTGGAGGTGGTCAGATATGACCACCTTCGTCAAATTTGGCCATCGAAAATGGTCAACTTTGGTTCTATTGGCCTTTTTCAGTCAATGTTTCTGGTAAAGGAAGTCAAATCTGGCCACCTCCACCAAAACTGGAGGTGGTCAGATCTGACTGCCTCCTTCAAAACTGGAGGTGGTTAGATTTGACAGCCTCCACCAAATAGAGAGGCTAACCAGGTGATAAAAAATGGTTATTGGTTCTGTCATCGACGACCACAGCCATCGAAATCGACGATGGTGACTACTTTAATTTTTAAATATTTTTATAAAAAATTTTAAATATTTTTTAAAATTTTAGTATCTAAAAATGATTTTATAATTTTATTATAAATTTTTATTTTTTAAAAGATATTTTAATCATTTCTTTTGAAAATTTATTAAAAATATTTGAATTTTCATCAAAGGGTGGGATTTTGAGCTTTGAAACTTGTAGGGTGGGATTGGCCCCCGCCTCAAACTATGGGTGGGTTCGGCGTTTTAAAAATCTTTTGGCCTTTAAAAACAGAAGGCATAAATACAAAAGTTCCTTCAATTTGAAAGGACATGGGGTTGTTCACTCCACTTGGTCAGTGGGAGAAGATTACATTCAATCTTCTCTTTACTGCTGTCTGGGCTTGTCATTAATCAAAGGATTGCTTTCAATGTAAAGACAGATTGGCTCAGTCTACAAAAACTAAAGAGAATATAAGCCCCATAGGCCATATGTGTTTAATATAGGCTGGACTGTGGAGATTGAGAAAGACCTCTCACACTAACCTTTATTATTTCTTTTTCCGTTCATTTAATCCTTTCATTTAAAAGTGAGCAGGCTTTTTACCTGTTAAATCATATAAACACCCCACTGGAACTTCAGATTTCAGATTACCCCAGATGACAACACCTCCTATTCTACAAAAATTGTCAATAATATCTTTCTGCCTCTCTGCCTTTCTGTCCTCCATCAATTTGATGTTGTCTTTGTCTTCTTAAATTTTCCTAAAAGCATGTCTATGCCTTTTGTGTTCCTGGGTAAGGAATTTATGAAAATTTTTCTCACTTTATCACAATGTTTGCTTTATAACTGATATATAAATAGCTATAGCTAGGAAGTATGTATAGCCCTTTTGGTTTTATTTTAGGGAGAAGTACTTGAGTACTCACAGAGAGTGAAATAATAGTGATCAGACAGATAACTCTAGAATTTATTTCTGTGTATCTTATTTTGATTCTGAAATGACCCTTTTGTCACGTATGATATGACCTTCTTATTTGTAATTATCTTCAACTTCAATTCAATTGCTTCTTCTATCGTATCACAACTTCAACATTTGTACCATGCTGAAGATCCAAGTTAGGTAAGCCAATTTGTCCTCGACATTTCAACAGTCCATTCCCACCGTGCTTTTTTGACCCTGGCCCTTGTTCATCATGCCCTTTGCCTAGTCGTGGCAAGATACAAGAAGAAAGGGAAAGTTCAATAATTTATCCTGCGATAGCATAGGGCATGTGTGATCATGCAGTAACAATAATTGACCAGGGAAGGTTCATCCGAATTTTGGCCAACACGAATGGATACATACGCAGAATCACCTTCAATCTGTAGTAGTGCGAACTATCTGAGCCAACAGACCAAAATTTAACCCTAAATTCATTATGTGGCAGACATCTGAATCCAGGGACCAAAAGGGACCAAACTTTTTAACCCTAAAGGGGACTAAACAGACGAAGGTGGCATTGATGATGCTGATAGGACTGACCAGAACAAATGGGAGTTGAAGGAAAGCTTAAAATCCAGTGGGTTTTGGGGTCTGGTTGTCTCCATATGCTTCTAAGCACGAGCTTGTTTGTTCCCCACTTCATAATTTCTCTCCCATGACTTATTACGTCGTATTATCAGACATGCTTGGCCCATGGCCATTTTTCTTGTTGCTCTTTGTCTTTTATTACTATCGCATTCACATCTTCTTCACCTGCCCTTCTCCATCGCCCCCCACGTGACCCTTTCAAGATACAGTTTACTTTCACATTGTATTTTGTTTAGTTTTTCTGAAAGTGAATGTTTTGCAAATACTTTGAAGCTTCAGACTGAAGATAATTTAAAGCAAGCAGTAAAGAGATTACGGTCCTATCTAATGAGCTTTTATGGATCCCATCGGTTAAATTTTGGCAGATTCTTGACAGTAAATTTTCGATCCTTTTAAGACAAACTTTAAAAAGTTTTTTGTTATTTAATCATACATAATACTAATAAAATGTCAGAAGAAGGCTCCAGTCAAGACCAGAGGCAGCCCAATATTTTCAACATTTCACAAGCTGTTCCTAAAGTAGCTAGCAAAAATATATAATTCAAAAGAATACTAGGAAAAAACTCCACTAATAGTTAATAATATACTTCATTTTAGATTATATCTCATCAGGACTAGTTGTCTTTTTCAAATTGGACTAATATGAATCCAAATCAATCTTTAGTTTAAATAAAATAAATTCAACTAGAGTTTTGATTTGATTTATTCATCATTTGGATAATTTTTCGTTTTAGTAACTAAATTAAAAAGGTGTTTGTTTATTTTTTTAATGCAAAAAAATAATTTCCAAATGTCTTCTTCATGAAACATGCTGATTGAAGTTGGAATAAAAGGAAAAGCTGGTTTCGTTGTCCACTGCCTCTTTATTATATATGTTTCTGCCATTTTGATTCACTCAAGCTTTAAGGAGCAGCTTGCATTTGTTGTGCCAAAGTGTTAAATATGTCTACAATAGGAAAGATTCATGCCAAACTATATATAGGATTGAAATGTCTTTGACTATCATAAGCAAATAAAAATATGAGAATTTTTTATATGTTATCCTATAACTATTTAAGAATATTGGCAGCATCATACCAAATGAAATACCCACTTCAGGAAAAATTCAATTCCTTTATATTTGCCAACCCAGATTAAGCAGTCAATTCTCCCTTCTATATTTTCCAATTCAAGTTGGCTTATTCCAAGCTGCCATCATTGACATTAGCCTTACAAGTGAAAGCGAGAGGTTTTTTTCTATAATAAGAATCATGTCATATATGTTTTACTTTTACTTGTTCATGATTTCAATGATTTTGAAGATGATATTTCAGAGAGTTTATTCAATATACCAATAAATGACAAATCAGTACAAGGGAATTCTAGTGAATTACTACATTGAAGTTAGGCTAGTGAGCAAATCAACTCAAATTATTCTGATAAAGTATGATCCCTGATAAATCAGATAGAATTTGATTGAAAAGCGAAAACAAAAAATTGAAATATAATAGAGAAGATAATGCATTGCAAAGCTTAAAAGTTTTTCATTGCTATTTGGCTCTAATTATACACAAAATTATGAACATCATCAAGCTCAATTGTTCCTCTTAGTTATCTCAAGGTTCTTTCAACACCTTGCCAATGGTTATTTGAATACTCTTACATAAATTGACTCATTTTGTTTACATAGTAAGATATATCGGGTCTTATGATGGTTACATGTTATATGGAGCCTATTATGCTTCTATAAAGTGAAGGGTTTGAGAGAAACTTTCCACATTCTTTGGTATATTTCTGTCTTATGATCATTGGTGTGGAGCAGGGCTTGCTTTGGTGCACAGTTGATCTCACCAGAAAGTCTTGGATGTACTTGCCTTTTTAGAGATATAGTGAGATTCTTTGTTTATTCACTTTGATGCCTAGGAAGTAGACAAATAGGTATTTCATTGCAAATTTGTGTTTGAGGCTAGATACTACTTGATTAATAAAAGACTTGGAGCTTCTTGTGATGATTATGTCATCAATATAAATCATAGTTTCATTGCCTTTACGTAGTTAGAAAAAGGATAAGTCTGTATGAATTTATTGAATCTTTAACCAATGGGAGCTTTCTTCAACTTGTGAACCAGTCTCTGAAAGCTTATTTCAGGCCATAGAGGCCTTGTCAAGCTTGCACACTGTCATGATGTTCAACACTTTGAAATCCATTTGGTTGTTCCATGAAGAATTTTTTAAAAGTTTATCATTTAGGAAGGCATCAATGATGTCAATTTTCTCGTTTTCTACTGCATAGAGGTTGTCGCGGTCAAGAGTAACTGATGGCGTTCTCTATAACCCCAAGGATAAAAGTTTCAAAGTACTTTACACCAATAATTTGTGGAAGTCCTTTTGCCAAATCTGGCCTTATGTCTTGCAATGCTTCCATTAGTATTGTGCTTAATTTTGTGTACTATTTACACCTTTCATGATTGAAATTTTGTTTCCTATGTACTTGTGTCCATGTTTAATTCTTCAATAAAGCAAGATACATGTCTTGTATGACATTCTTTCAATGTGGTGTTGCTAGAGCTCTTTGGCTAATAATGGGATTAGCCTGATAGGTTTTAGATTTGTAGATACCTGCCTTGGCTCTAATGATTACAGGGTACATGTTTTTTAGTCTTGCATTTTCTTTAGTGGGAGTTGTCTCAGTGGATTGAGCGGTCGTATGCAAGTGTTCAAGTTCCCTCCTAACTAGGGTACCTTTATCTGAGATTGAGCTAGATTAAGAACTATGAGGATTGTGGCCATGGCCTTGTATAATAGATATACTTAAGGAGTTCTTGTTGATGAGTTGTTGATAATTGTATTCTTACACTGAATTTGATTGATAATGTTTGAGACTGATAGAAACCTTGTGGTTTGGATTTTGTGAGTGAGTGAGTGTTGTGGTTGATAATTTGTGAGAAAGAGAAATCATTCTCATAAAATGCAATGATATCTCTAGTTGTGTAAGGAGGGAAAAACTTTTTGATGAAGGCTATACGCAATAAAGATATATCTACTAGAGTGGAAATCAAATTTATATTTATTAATGTATGCCTTTGGATGGGATAACAAACACAATCAAAGCATTTTAGAAAATGATAATCAGGTTTAAACTTGTTGAATTTCAAAAGTGACGTGTTTCCAATTACTGGAGACATCATTTTATTCTTAAGGTATAGTGAGGCAAGAAAAGCTTCCTACTTACATTCTTATGGCATACCTATTTAAGCAAGCAAAGTTATTCCTATTTCTACTAAATACATATGCTTTCTCTTAGTCTTACAAGTGTGGTAATGAGTGTAAGGACATGAGAAACTATGTGCTATTCCATTTTGTTTGAAATATGTAGAGGGTCCAATGAACTCACCTCTCATGTCTGTTTGTAATCTTCTATTGGTTTTATTTAATTGTTCTTTCACCTTGTTTCTAAATTTTTTTTTAATGTTTCTAAGTTTTATGACTTTAAGGTGATAGGGTTGATCCAATTAAGTCTAGAGTAGTCATATAAGAGGGTTAGATAATATGTGACACCATTAATGGCAAGAATAGGTGCTAGCCAACCAAAGATCTGCATGTGTAAGTTCAAGGGTTGTTTATACTTGGTTTTTGTGCTGGGATGATGGATTTTATGCATCTTTCCAAGTTGGCATGCTTTGTAGAAGTTTAGTTTAGTGTCATAGCTTAGTGAATGCATAGACTGTCTGATATTAGAACCAATTTAAGTGTGTTAAGATTGAGATTTCCAATCCTTTTATGCAACAAGTCAAGGGAGTTATCATATTCTGTAGATACACAGTGTTTTGAAACAAAATTATGTTTTTTCATTAGTTTAGTATCTTTTTTAAAAACTATGTTTTTTCATTAGTTTAGTATCATTTTTACAACATGTAGAAACAGTAGGGTTTGTGATTACATTATCATGGAATAGAGCTTGTTGTTTGTCAACTTGGTGGACAACATAAAGGGTAGTTGCATTCAACATTTTCCTTCTGGTTTACTCATAACTCTTATAGTGTGAGATTCCAATCTGTAGAGCCCATCTTTAGCAAATACTTCAAGTGGTGTTCTCACTATCTTGTTCTTAATGAGACAAGATTTGTCATGAAACAAAACACATGAATTACTATTAGTCGTCAATTAGAAACTCAAAAGATTTTTTTGTGATTTTTGGAACTACAAGAACATTATTTAGTCTCACTGTCTTAGAGCAAGGTGTGTTAATAAGGGCCTTGCCATAGTGGGTGATGTTTAACAATTGGTCATTTCCCACGGTCACTTTCATTGTTGATGTGACTTGAATGCCACTATCCATGTACCAACCAGCTTCACTATTGCATTCTGAGGAAGGGTATGTGTGATTTAATGTGGCTGAGTAGGCTTGATTAGAATTGCCTTGATGTTGGTTGTTGTGGCTAAGTGAGAAAGATTTTATCAAAACTATGGTAGCATGTTTCAATAAAGTGACCAGATTTTAAGAAGAATCGACAGATTGGTTAATTTTCACTCCTTATGTTTCTTGATTTCTTTGGTTTCCCTTTTCCCTTTCCTTTACTATTCTTGTTT
Source organism: Anacardium occidentale (assembly GCA_026122585.1). Classification (NCBI taxonomy): domain Eukaryota; kingdom Viridiplantae; phylum Streptophyta; class Magnoliopsida; order Sapindales; family Anacardiaceae; genus Anacardium; species Anacardium occidentale. Next base: position 356,106 of record JAJEJH010000274.1, read on the forward strand.
CAATTGGAGTAGTTTGAGTTTGGTTGTGGGATGTAGTTCTTGACAGGGTGTTTTTAGTGTAGGAGAAATGAGTTGAAGGATTAGTTTGCATGTCTAGAGCAATGTGAGAGTGTATTCTCTCAAGTTTGGATTCATGATTAACTAGGAAAGTGTAGGTCTCTTGGAGTGGTTTGAAGTTGCATTTTGTAATGCAGTATCCTGGACTGAAAGTGTGACTCAAAAGAGGTGCACTTAGATATTTTTTTAGTATGCCATCTAAGATGGTGGACAGTAACCAACCTAGTGAGGCTTGGTCCTATCTTTTCCAGACAAGTAGTCTAGATTGGGACTGTTGATGGAATCTTGAGCTCCTGGGCTTGGGCTTATGAAGGGATCGGGCGTAGGCCTTGTACCATCAATCACAGGTTTGTTATTCTGTTGCATGACCAACAGCCTCCCCACCTGGTCACATTGGTCTTGCTCTCTCACATGACTCAGTAGCATCTTAGCGTAAATGTATAAATTTTGAAGGCAATCAGCTCATGTTTGAGATTTGTTCATTACATGAGAAACCCATTAAAACAGAGTAATTTGCTTAATTAATGCAATTGAGTTTTCAGCTCCATGGGACAAGATGGAGATTTTGGAACAAATTTTAGCCAGGAGCAAATAGGAATTTCTATTCGATATATAATCTTCATCTGAAATTTCCAAGAAAAAGGAGTTGAACTGCTCTCAAGCTTCAAGTCCTCAAACTAGAAATTCGATAAGAATTTACAACTCTCCAAATTAAATTTGAGTACCTATGGCTTCGACTGCTAACTATTCTGATCTTTCAGTATCAAAAAAGGATCTAGAGATGTCAAAATCGTGTAACACATCTCGCAGGTTGAGCAGAAAGCTTTGCTATATATGTGGGGTGATCATCTCCAGCCATGATCACAACAATTTTTACCTCCTTAGAAGCCGAATTCTCTGTAGTTTCCAAATGCTGATCTTCTTTTTCGTTCAGTGACTCAGCTGAGGACTTGCGAAAACAACCAAGAAAGACTAAAGCAACTGCAGTGAGTGCAAACACAATCAGCAAACCTCCAAATAGGTACGGCAATGGAGAGTTCCATTGAAATAGTCCGGCGTTGGCTGTGGAAATGCCTGTAGGCCGCGTCATAATCTCTTGTCTTCTTCTTCTTATCAAAGCTTCCTAATTTCATGATATAGAAATGCGATTCATCACTTAAATTTAACAAATACCAGAACCTAAATATTGGATTCCACACGTAATAAAATATGAAAAGAAATAATGACTCATCAGAGATGTGAAAATTCATTGAATCAGACACTTGATATGGGGAGTAGGATAGAATCAGAATATACATAGTCACCTTTGCAAGGTTCCATGTAAAAGCTTTAAAGAATAATTAATAATTGATGTCCTGCTGTGAATTGGACCAAGAATCAGAATATAGATAGTCATCGTTGCAAGGTTTCATGGAAAAGCTTTAAATAATTAACAATTGATGTCCTGCTGTGAATTGGACCAAGAATTTCAACTTAAGCACATTAACTTTGGCTACAATCAATAGAATCATTTCTAAATCCTCAAAAGATCACACACGTTCAGAATTTTGAGTTGAAGGCGCTGGTATGGCTATGTAAGAAGGATTCTGCTGTCCAGCCATTACGATGACAATGGCAGGCACATCATTATCTATCTGCAGGTTGAGTTGAGGTTTTTTCCTGGCTTCACTTGATGGGGTTGGTGGGTGCAACTGGTTTAGGGTGAGATAATAAAACCTTTCTCAAAAATAAATTGATAAAAACAAACAGAAGAACGAGGCCGCCATAGATGCATTCGGTGGAGAAGTTCATTTCAATCTCAGGCTTCTGTCATTGAGCTACTGTGTCTGCCCGTTGGCAACATGTCTTTCATTCAATTAATGTATATAAGTTAAAGCAAACGGGATTTGAGAACTTTCTCTTCTCAACCAACCACTCCCTGTAGACGAGACTTCTGAGGAAAAAAAAAAACCCAGATTCAATATATAAAAACAGTGATTCAGTAACCACTACATGCTGATTCATTCATCTTGATATATATTCTTTTATTAGTTCTGTTTGATGTTCTCCATGTCAAAAGCATCTTGTCCCTAAATTTGGTTTTAAGCCAATTCTTTACTATGAATTTTTATTCATATATACACATAGAGAAAGCCAAATATGGCACATATTCTATACTGTCATGATACTTGTTGGTGCAGCAGGACTCTATGAGAGAATAGAAAGAATGCAGAGGAAAATTCTAATATGCTAGGCTGAAATTTTTGTGGGATACGTTCTCAACTCTTCGCTACATTTTTCTGAATATATATTACAATAACTCAGTTTGGACATCAATGCTTAACTTACTATGTCAAAAAATTTTACTTCAAACTCAACTTCCATCTCAGTACTGAATAATTTCAACACATCACCTAGCAGAGCAAATCAGTTTCTTATTAACCTGTAGACTGCATCAAAGTCAACATTACTACCATTTAAGTTACCCTTAAAGGCATATTTTCAAACGAGTTGAATAAGATCATTTTGGATGATGGAAATCTTATTGGGTGCGTCATCTTGGACGTCAAAAGCAGTTAGTTCATAGTGGTCAAAGTCTCGCCAAATTTCTTGGCAAGTTTTTCCAGAACATCATTTGTAAGATTAATTTATATATGTATGAGTTAATATTAATTATATTTGTTTTATAAAACTCTGGTAATTTATGATTCAAATAAATATTTTGGATGATTTAATTTGGTGAATTTTGCATTGTTTAATACACTTGGCTAGGACACATATTTTCATCTAGGTTTTTATTCCGAAAAAACAATTGCTTCCAGAAACAAAAGGACAAGAGTCCCAGAGACAACGATTTGTAGCTTTCTTTCGTCTTCAGTCTCCTCTCTCTAAACTCATCAACTGGTCCAAATGGGTATTTTGAGCAGCTATGGTTCGGTCAACTGGGAGTCCGAATCAGATCCTGCTGCCAAGGATTTTCTAGTCCTTCCGTTCTTTACTCTCTTCTTCCCAGCAGTTAGGTTCTTTCTCGACACCTACGTCTTTGAGGTATCATTTACTAGCAACTTTGTTAGCTGATTGTATTACTAAAACAAGCTGCTGCTATTTGTTTTATGTTGGTTCATTGCAACCCTTCCTGGGTGGTAATATGGTTGGTATTTGAGCTGCTATTTCTATTTCTTTTCTTTCGAATTGAGTGTAATTCCATGAGATATTGCATTTTTTTTTTTTTTTTTTTATCTTTCATATTTAGAAAGTCTTAGTACGTGAATTGGGCATAGATTAAATTACAAAAGAGAGTCTTAGTTGATGGTAAGCTGAAACTATGAACTATTTGACCTACAAAATGCACAATTCTGGAAAAAAGATTTGTTTCAAGTATAAATCAGATGGAAGTTTTAACTTATCCAAAATACACACTTATATTATTAAGGATGTATATGTACTTGGATTGGGCATAGATCTAAGGAAAATTTTATATCCGTGTCAACTGTTATGCCATGATTTCTATGATGGCTAGGCTATAATGTCAGAACACACCAAGCTTTAGTGAAAATAAAGCACACCAGAAATACATATCTGGCCTTCCAAGGAGTAACATAAATGAAAAGGTCATTTGTCGCATCCTACACTGTTAGCGAATAATAATCTAGGCTAGCTTACAAGTCTTGAGTCCCTTTGATTATGTAGACACAGTTTAGGTGGATGTCATATGCATGAAGCCTGACACTAAACATTATAATCATTTTCAATTTTTTTAATCTTAGTTAGCTTATACTCATCCATTATGAGTGTGTACCATGACCTATACGTTGACAATATTCTATACGTTTGAAGTTGATTAATGAATTTTATATTTGATTTTTCTATAATTATGAAGTATGGTGGTCTGTTTTCTGTAATGTTTTTGTTTTCCTTGCCCCCTCTTCTGTGGTTTGAGATTGTCAAGTATTATTTAGTACGTTAATTTTTTTTTTTTTTTGGTAGTTTCTCTTTTCTTAAAAACCTTTTGTTTAATAAGAATCAACTGCTCTTGTTTGTTGCAGAACTTAGGAAAAAGACTGATTTTTGGGAGGGGGCAGACCAAACTTGATTTTGGGACAAATATTAAGATGAAGAAACTCAATAAATTTAAAGAGTCAGCGTGGAAATGTGTTTATTTTTTGTCTGCAGAACTTTTGGTACTTTATATTTCCTATGATGAGCCTTGGTTCACTGATACCAAGTACTTTTGGGTAGGGCCCGGAAATCAGGTTTGGCCTGATCAGAAAATTAAGTGAGCCCCATATACACTTTGTAAATTTTTGTGAAGAGTCAAATTGATTTTGCTGATTCGTGATCCTTACATCCATTGGTATTTTCTAAGATTCTTATGCATGTCATGTCTGTTCAAGGTAGCTGACTGGTTGTTTTCTTGATGCTTAGATTGAAATTGAAGGGATTTTATATGTATGTTGCTGGATTCTACTCATACTCCATATTTGCTTTGCTCTTTTGGGAAACAAGGCGTTCAGACTTTGGGGTGTCGATGATTCATCATATAGCAACTGTCATTCTCGTAGTGTTGTCTTACATATTTAGGTAATCCAAGAGGCTCCATCATGAAGATTTACTTTATTTTATTTCTTTATGTTTTATTTTTGCATTAGTAAATAATTGAGCTAAATCTTGATTATTACAAGAAAAGTTTGACAGAACTTTATTTGAAGTGCACTTTGCGAAACTGCTCCAGAAAGTTTAGTTTGGACGTATAATTTGTTGCTCTTCTTTGCATATTTATGTTGATTTCTTCCTGTATCAGGTTCACTCGTGTTGGTTCAGCTGCTCTAGCCCTTCATGATGCCACTGATGTTTTCTTAGAAGTTGGAAAGATGTCAAAATATGGTGGCTATGAATGGATTGCTAACATATCTTTCATTCTTTTTGTTCTCTGTTGGACTATACTTCGCATAATCTGCTATCCATTCTTGGTACTTCGGAGTACAAGGTGAGTTAAGCCTTCAGCATGACAGAAACTCATTTAACTTTGTTATATGTCTAGTATCTGATCTTCAATTTTTAAGCAGAGAGTGATCAACAGTGAATCAGTAATTGAGCTTGATGTTTATGATGGGATGTACAAAGTTAACCAGTTCTAGTAGTTATTGTGTTATGCAATAGTTAATGGATTACAATTTCACTCAGATTACTGTCTTTTTATGACAGCTATGAGGTTCTTCTGACCTTGGACAAGGAGAAGCACATGGTGGATGGGTCCATTTTTTACTATCTGTTTAATACTCTTCTATTCTGCTTGCTTCTTGTCAATATATATTGGTGGAAGTTAATGATTGGGATGCTTGTTGAGCAAATCCAGGCAAAAGGCCGGCTTGGTCATGACGTTCGTTCAGGTTAGCAGCATGATTTTGGTACATGAATCTTAGACTCCATATTTAGACAGGCACGAGAATGTGTGTGTGTGTGTGTGTATACTGGAAGAAGTTCTTGAAAGACATCATTGTTAGATTGCTCTTTCCTTTGGCATTGTGATCCTGAATGGCTTTGTTTTTTTTCAGATTCCGAGGGTGAGAATGAACATGATGACTGACCATCAGAAAGGAATCATGAAGTTCATGTATGGCCGTACCAAGGTGCTTATAAGTCACAAATTTCATCACTTTGACACAAGTAATATACTTCAAAATAATTTTTGTTTTACTTTCACTAATAAGAAGAATAACATTTTGTTCCTTCACGCAAATGGAACTCCACAAAGGCATGCTCATCATCTCATTTCCACATGTAAGTTGTAGTTTACATCACTTCAGAGATTCTGAGACACACAAAGAGCCTCAGTTACCTCTCAGATGGACTTCAATCATAGCCCAAATTTTGGCTATTTTTTACAGTTGTTGTACTAACAACTCCTTTGTTAGATTTTTCTGTTTTGTGCATTGTTGTTACTTGTAATCATGACAATAATAGATGTTTTCTTGCCTTACTTTTTTTTTTTCCTCTGAATACCTCATTATATCAGTGGAAGACATTAATATTTCTTGTCACTTGGCATTAGGGAAACTATTGCAACACTCATACATCTATAAATAGCTTATTTGCCTGCTTGTTCAACTTCATCTTGTTTACGAAATAATCATGTAATATGTTTTGCCAAATGTAAACAACATATACAACTTTGTAAATGTGTCGACAATTTAATCGAGGCTTTTGTTTGTGTCCCCAGACTTGTAAATGGAACATATGTAAATTTTACAGCAGAGTGTGACAATTCATTTTTTAAGTACAAGTAACCTGTTGAATAGGCAAACTAAACATATGAAGCGTGATTTAAGCCAGTTAGTCGCTGATCGCATCTTCTTGCCTTAGTATACATCACTGTAGCAACTTTGATGAGCTTCTAAAATCTGAGTCTCACTGTAGAGAGCAACCCTTTGGCCCTGTGTTTTTGGATCTTCATATCTGGAAAATCTAGATCAGTTCAAGAATGTTTTATTAGGAAGTATCGTTATTGTCAACCCGGGCTAACATTACATGTTGGTTTATAGCTTTTCTACGTTTAAGATCATAGATTGAACAGAAAACAAAGTTCAGTGTCATCAAAACGTCCAATGGCATGGTAACAAACATCAGGGGCCCTCGCTAAAGTTTTAGCGTCTTGGAATTATTCTTGTTCTCTTGATGTTTTTTGACCCTTGGTTTTCTGTGGACTGCAGCAGGTATGCATAGGACTTGACAGGTAACAGACAAACATGTTCATTATCTTGAAAATTCATGCCCCATACCTTTTTTAGCATATGGATATTCCACTTGGTGGGATTACTCGAATAATTAACAACTTCTTTGTAAGACGCCCTGGTGTATATACTATTAGAGTTGAATTCAAGTCTAATCAAACACAAACATGTATATAGTTCGTGTTTAAGCTCGTTTCGTACAGTTTAAATTCATATTCTTGTTTGTATTCACTGAATTTTTTTATAATAAAGTTTAGGTTTGTATTCAGTTTGTATTCGATTCATATTCGTATACTTATTCACATTCGGTTCATATAATTCGTATTTATATTTTATTAAACTTTGTAATTAATACAAATCGTCAATAAAATATAATTAAAAATTTTTTAATTTAAGTTCAGATTTGTATTCATATTTAGTTCATACAGCTCGTGTTCAGACTAATGTTCATTGATTTTTAAGACTATAGTTCAGGTTTATGTTCATATTCTTATTTAAATAGTTTGTTTCAGACTCGTTCGAACTAAATTAAAAAATAAATCCGAATATATTCTGTTTGAATATAGTCTTATATACTACTATTATTATACTATATATATTTATTATCATTATTTTATTTTACTGTACTGATAAAATTACTTTATTAATATATGCAACAGGAATCCCACACAATTACTTATCTGAAAACTATACATTGTGTGAAAGTTATTAATGAAATGTGATGGGTTTTGAAGAAAGTCTTATAATTTTATTAGTATATTCAATATATATTGAAAACATATATGATATTATACACCTATATATATGAACAATACAAAACATGTGAGCTAACATGCTATTTGTTGAAAACTAAATATGCGCATATGTATACTGAAAACTCAGGTGAAGACTCGCTCAAGCTGTATCCCATGCTTCAACCATTCGTGCTCCAACTCAACTCCCCAGGATGCTAACTTGCAAGAAAGGAAAACTGAAGGGGATAAGTGACAAATCATTCAATAAGTATTTCTTATCTTTATCCTCAAACGAGTTTTTATTTTGGTTCTGAACTATCCTGTGATTGACCATGTAGCATCCCAAGTTTAGAAATGCTCTTAGGGGTAGAGTTGAGAGTTAGATGTGAGATTTAGCAGTAGATTGAGAGTTAGAAGAGTTTAGGGGTGAGATAGTAAGTTTCCAGAGCCTATGTGGCTTGCGCATGATTCCCTTTGGGAGGGATCTATCATGCGTAGCGCGGGAAATGAAGTTTATTCATTTTCTCTTGTGCACTCCCGTGCACTTTGCCTTGCACGCTCGTGCAAGTGAGTTAGAGGAGAGAGATGAGAGTTATTAGCTTTTTCTCACCCGTCCCACCTATTTTCAGTCAAAGTTCTCTTTTGTTTTCAGTGACTCCCAGCCTTATAACAGATTTCCAGCATCCAGTAGCTCCTAATTCAGCTAGAAAAGGAATAGATTAGATAGAGTTGAGATTCCAGCAGCCATGACAAGAGGTAAGTGTTTCCTTACTTCTTCCTTGAGTTTCCCAGCATGTATGTGATGATGTGTGTTATGTGGTGTTTCCAGCATGCTTATGAGTTATATGAGATGTTTATACATTGATGTGTGGATGAGATGATGCTTGAAATGATGATTTCCACCTATGAACCATGCTTGCTTATGCTTGTGTGTGTGAATATGAGAGAAAGAATAATTTTCATGGTGGATTGAAATGTAGTCTGTGATTGATGAAATTGAAGCTTGTTGTGTGCATATTGAAGTGCTAGAAATGCATGCTTTCAGTTAATTTCAGATTGGTTAAGGATTTGTGTGGATTCTTGCAAGTTTCAGGCGGTTGCTGTTGATACAGAGCAAGACACAAGCCCGTGTGCCCGCAAGTGCACGCCCGTGTGCCTTTGTGTCTCCAGGGACACGCTCGTGTGCACGAAGTGTGCACGACCTGTTTACAGAGGACACGCCCGTGTGTCCTGAGGGACATGACCTTGTATGTGAGATTAATTGAAGAAATGTGCAGTTTTCTCCAGAAGCGAGTATGACCGACTGCACAACTAGCGCACGACCCTGTGCGTTTGTGCACACGCCAATGTGCCTTTGCCATGCACGCCCATGTCTGTTCTTTGCACGCCACACGTTTGTGTTATTCTCACAAGCTATATATAAAGTTTCTAAAAAGATTATTCTACTCCCAAAATTGACCTGAATTAAGTCTTGGACTATAAAATCTCTTTCTTAACCATGATCATGGTTTTGAAAAACCATTATAATCTCGAGATATTATAATTTTGATAAAGGGAAATTGATATAGAATTAGCTTTGAAAATCAAACTAATGTAGAACAAATTGAAAGATAGAATTCAATCAACACATGATCATGATCATTATACGACCCAAAGGAGTAATCAATAAATGATCAGAATAAAATTCAATCAACATATGATCAGAATAGAATTCAATCGACATATGATCAGAATCAACATACGACCTAAAAGAGTAATTAATAAATGATCATGATCGATACACGATCCAAATGAACAATTGATTAATGAGTAAAAAAAAAAAAACTAATCTCAATTTGTATTATGAAAACAATATTTGAATAAACTAAATTACAATGAATGTCTAAGCTTTTTAGATAGACTATTAATATTTATCACAAAATGAATCAAAATCGATTAATACTCATCACAAAAAGAATTAAAATTTAATTAAAATTCCTAGAAAACAATTAATTTAAGAGTTTCTTAAATAAAATAGTATGAATCAAATAAGAAAATATCTAAAAAATAATTAATTCTGAATTTCTCTATGATCTACATCATTCTCCTCTAGTTGAAAAAACTTAACTCCAAAGAGTTGATTTCCAAGTGATCCTTTTCGAACTAAAGCAACAAACATCTTTTAATATGACTTTAATGTTATCCTTTTACAGTGGTAGAATTTACGCTTTAGGCATAGGTTGACCAGTGGAAACACTAAAAAATAACGTAGAAATCTCAAAAGTATCTCAATAAGGTGTTAGATCTTTCACATTGAAAATATGACTAACATTTATATGATTAGATAAATCAAGTAAATATGCATTAGATTCAAGTTTTTGAATAATGAAAAAAAGACTAATAGCTCGAGCATTAAGCTTTTTAAAAGAATTTTTAATTAACCTTTCAGAATCTATACGAATTATGACATAATCATCTATATTAAATTTTTTACTCCTACGATGCACATCATTAGCAAGTTTATAGTTTCCATGACTCTTCATCCATTTTCACTTAAAAATATCTTCGCTTAGAATGTGAATGTATTTCTTGAGGGGTTTAGAAGTAAGTTTTCCTTTAAGATTAGGGTTACTCTTAAAAGATTTTAAAATAATTTTCTTTCGTTTATGTTTAAACTCATAAGTATTGTCCTTACCATGATTAGTTATAGCAAAATCATATAATTAAGAATGACCTATAAGAATATGAACAACATTCATAGGAAGCACATTACAATAAACCTTATCTTAATAATTACCTATTTGAATAAGAACTTGACATCTTTCAATGATTGATAAAGTTGTCTTGTTTACTTATGCAACTTTAAAAGACTTTCAATGTAGTTTTATATTAAAACTCAATATACTTATGACAGACTTAGAAACCACATTCATAGTACTATATTCATTAATAACCAATTTACAATATTTATCCTCACTTTTTATGAAGGTATAAAAAATATTAGTTCTTTTCCAATCATCTTCTACAACTGTAGATAAAATATGCTTAACAACAATGACATGATCACCCTTAACTACTAACTCATCTTTATCTCTAAAACACTCTATAGGTTTCATAATCTCTTCTTCATAGTTAGAGGATTTCTCGGTCTCAAGTTGTTCTAAGGTCAAAGCACGTTTAGAACATGGAACTATTACATAACCCTTATCATGATAATAATAACACTTAAGGGATGATAAATTAGCACGAGACCTACTAGAAGATGCACCCAGAGTGAATTGAGAGGAAACAAAATTCTTATTTTGAATAATGGTGGTCTTACCTCTTATTGTGCTATTGTTAATAGGTGGGCTAAAAAGAAGCTGTAACTGGGGTGCCATAGTGTAGGAAGTTGTCATCATTCTTTTAGAAAACTTTTTTATTTCTATTACTTTGTTAAAAACATCCTCTAGATTTTTGGGGTTATAAATTCGAAGCACAATCTTAATTTCATCTCTTAACCCATTAACAAATCGACTAAGGGTGAAATAGGTTCCTCGTCTAAATTACATTTTAATTTTATTCCTTAAACCTATTTATTTAATCCTCTACACTAGAAATTGATTACCTTAAATTCAAAAACTGATCATGCAATTGATTCAAATAATGTGAAAATCAATAATTTTGTTTTAACTTTTTTCTCATGACTTTCCAATTAGTAATAGATTGGTCACCTTTATATTTTATATCACGTAATATAGTTTGTCAATATCTTTTAACATTACCAATCAATTTCATTTTAGCAAAACACACTTTATTCATATCATGCATGTCATGCCAATCAAATAACTCATCTATACCATTCAATCATTCATCAAAAGCACTAAGGTTTAACCTATCATCAAATTCAAGAGTATTTACTTTAATCTTTCTAATGGCATCTATCATTTCCAAATAATATTACCTTAATACTTTACTAGTATTATCATTTTACCTGGGGTTGGATTCGAGTCGAACTAAATGTGAACAGTAATATATTCGTATTCGGGCTCGTTTTATACTGTTTGGGTTCAGGTTCGTATTCGTGTTCGCCAAACATTTTTTAGTAAAGTTCGTATTCATATTCGATTCGAATAATTAAATTCGTATTCAGCTTGTATTTGTATTTATATTCGTATTCGGTTCGTATAATTCGTTTTTATATTTATTAAAAATTATAATTAATACAAATAATTAATAAAATTTAATTAAAAAATTATTATTTTCAGTTCGGGTTCATGTTCGTATTCGGGGTCGTGTTTGCTGAATTTGAATATTGTAGTTCAGGTTCGTGTTAGTGTTCGGATTTGTTTGATTCGTTTTGGGCTTATTCGAACCGATTTCAAAAATGAATCTGAATATATTCGGTTCGAATCTAGCCCTAATTTTACCTATTATTATTTCTATTAGCAGATATAGGTTCTATTTCTCTAAAATTAGATCTACCTTCACTCTTTAAATTCATAGGGAGGTTACTATCAAGCGCAAATCTCTTAGTGACATTAACTCTGTTTGATGCATGTACTTTAAACACATGTCCTAAAGCTTATGTATGTGACATAGATACAGATGTTTTAGATTGTCTAACACAGTCATCTATACCTACAAGTTGTTTACTCAAAATTCTCTCAAATTGATTCATCATCCTAGTAGTGAGTTATTCTATACTATCATTCAATTACTTAGTTAATTATTTTTTTTCTATGGTGGCAAAATTTTTATTTAATGGAGTGGACTTAGATGTGAATATATCTTTGGTCATGGTGTAATAAATACGTTTAAAAGACTAAAATTAATCATAAAATACAAATAATAAACTCACTTTTAACAAACACTAATAAAATTGTAAAATAAAATAAAAATGATTATATCGATGTTGTGTAATTCTTTAAAAAAATTTATTATTCGAGAAAATAAAATGAATTAATTTGGATTCAACATAACTCAAAATTCACCAAATTAATATGGATATTAATCAAATTTTTAAAATGAAAGAAATCATACCGTATTGAAACACCGTTGTGCATTGCTATAGCTCCTCCTTTGAATTTGAGTCCATTTCGGCCCAAGCATGAAAGCAAGTGCAGTTTGATTTAGTCACTAGCAGCAAATGTTGAGTAAGGACGATGGTGACACGGCTCATGACGGACCAACAACAACTAAGGAAGATGCTCATTGCTAACGGTGGAGCGCTTGACGCTAGTGGCATGAACTGGATAAATAGAGAGAGACGTCAGCTGCTATGGGATGAACTGGTGGTGACAGTGTGCGATGTAAGTGGCGGATCGACGATGACGAGCTAGACGGCAACACTAGTGACGCACGACAACAAATGCCCCAGCTGACAAGCTATGGGGAGGCGCGGCGCTACTTGTGGACGTTGCGGGCTCTTCGACTTCCCAGTTTTTCCTCTCAAAAACTCTTACTTTTCTTTTATCTTGCACAAATTTTTTTCTTTTTTTATTTACAGATCTCTTTTTTTTTTTTTTTTTTCTTATTCTTTTGTTTTCACAACTTTTTTTCTCAACTAATGATTTTTTTTCACAATTTTTTTTCTAAAACTACTTAATGAAAACTTGATCAGAAAGTGGAGATTGAACACAAAGGCGAAAGATGAGCAGCATCGCAGAGATCAAACACAAAGACTGAAGATGAGCATAAAAGTAGATCAAATTTTAGGTTCAGATACTAAACTGACGTAAAATTAACTTTGAAAATCAAACTGACGTAGAATAAATTGATAAATAGAGTTTAAACGATATACGATCCAAAAGAATAACTGACAAACGATTAAAAATAATACACAATTTAAATAAATAATGAATTAATGATTAAAAAAAGAATTAATTTTAATTTATATTATAAAACTAATATTTAAATAAATTAAATTAAAATAAATATTTAAGCCCTTAAATAAGTCATTAAAATTTGTCACAGAAGAAATCAAAATGTATCAATACTTATAAAAAAATTAAAATATATTTAAAATTCTTAAAAAATAATTAATTTAAAACTTTTTTAAATAAAATAGTTTGAATTAAATAAGAAAATATCTAACAAATAATTAATTTTGAATTTATCAATGATCAACGTCGGATATATTATCATTACCATGTGAATGTCAAATTCTTCTACCAGTCATAGTCTTATCACTTGCATGGCATAAACATCATTTTCTCATTTCGGGAATCAATAAAGGCGGTGGATACTCGGTGTAACCATTTTCAACTGTGGCGCTGCTGTAAGGATAGCCCTTTCTTGCCTGCCTCATCAATTGGTTATTTTCATCTTACAACTAGTTTTTTCAATTTATTTATTTTTCCTTTTGCACTCTCTTTGTATTCTTGTTTTGGAGTATTATCCTTTTCTCCCTGTCGTTTAATTTTTTTTTTTATAATTGAAAATTTTTCCCTTACTGACAAGAAAGAAAACCAGAAAAGTGTTCCCAGTCAGAAGAACTGAGAGCAAGGAGCATGAGGTCGGAAATTATCCAGGGAGAATGTCATTTTTTTAGTCTCTTTTCTTGGGAATATAATGGCTAGTTTGGTGGTTTTAGTTGTAAGACCACTCACACCCAAATAAGAATCTAAGATTTACTGCTTTTATGAGTGGAGAAAAAGAGCTGAGGCCAGCCAATGGCAATGCTGGTATAGGTACTTTGCAAAAAGAGTGATGGCTAAGTTCAGCTGTGAGGCCTACCAAGTGAAGGTTGGGAAAAATTTTGTAGAATGGACCTAGGATAAGGGTTACATCATGAAAATTTGGATCCATCCGGCCATTGAAACTAGGATTCTTTCCATGTGGTTAAGCTTTGTTTCTACTTTGTCTTTGGCACATGAAAGGTGAAAAGTGAATTGCTTTTGAAACCTCCCACGATTCTGAATGCATAATTGTCTGTTGAATAACTTCAAAGGTTACAATAATATAAATGAAGATGATTGAGAAAAAGGGAGGACATTCTACATGATTTTAGAACAGATAACCCTTATATTCCCTTTTATTGTCCAAGAGAATATCTGTCTGGTCTGCTTTATCATGCTCAATTGATTCCTTTTTAAGAGCATTTTATCTGAATCCGGTCTGTACTAGTGCCTTTTTAAAACTTTTCAATTTGTTTCTTGAAACCTGATTTATTTCACATTAAAGTTCGAATTTAAGATAATTAGGACAGCAGTTTGAGGCCAAAACAATGATCTGTGATATATATAGGCTTTTTAGAATTGTTCTTCTGGTACAATGAGTCAGTAACTTGCTGTTCTCAGAGTCTTAGAAGAGAATCAAGAATGCTGCTTAAAAGTTCAAGAATAAAATGTCTTTCAAGTAAGTTTCCATAAACACACACATGTATAGGTTTACTCAATAAGTTTTATGTTTACCAAAATTTAGTTAGGAAATGGACTCTTCAGCTTTAGCAATATTCATTCCAGTTCAGAAATGTTGCAGTATGAAGTAAATTTTGTCTCACCATGAGCAATAAAACTTCCTATTTCACACTCCGGAATAATTTACCATCAAGTGGGCTAAATCAGGAAGAAAATGAGAAGCAGAAATCAATATATACATGCTTCATGATGTCATCCAACTTAAAACTACCACCTTCTTCCATTCAAGTCTTGAATGTTTCGTACTAGAAAGCAGTTGTTTCAAGAAGTTGTAAAGTGCTTGGGCTTAAACTTCAACTGAAGTTGATTGATATAATCTAATTAAGTTTGATAACTTATATAGATAAGTAAAACAAAACTTGATGCAGCAGAATTTTGAAAATCCTAGTTGAGAAACAAGGGAGTACTAGGGTTTCAATAATCAGTTCCAGATTTCCAGGACTGCCACAGTAGATTTCTGAGAGGTTTAAGGGAGTAAAGCTAACCAATAGCATTGAAGAAATGGATGCTTCGAGATAAAAAGAGAGCAAGGAGTAAACAAGGTGACTTAACCAAAAGGAGGAAATCTCAGCCAAGGTTTAATAAAAAGAAAAATGGCGGTTACTAGATACTGCAGTGCTTTGTAGCCACCCACCATTTCTCTTTTCTAGGACCCCTTTTCGCATTACTTTGCTGTGATGCTTTATGCACATTTTCATATCGGAAAGGTATAAAGTGTGTCTGCCTTTTAATAAAGAGCATTATAGAGAAACAATATTCTTTACTTCTCGTTGGACTGAACCTTCAGAACATATTTACATCTTGTTTTTGTTGGTTTGTAATGCGATAGCAGCATAACTCCATATTTACTGGTATATAGAAAGGTGAAGACTTGAATATGCAGAGAAGAAAGTGATATTCCCATATATTAAAGTAGATTGGGATACAATAATTCACTAATCTGAATATATCAAGTCATAACTAACCTAGAAGTGACATTTTTTTCGCTCTTTGTTTTTAATATGATGGAACAAATCCATAGCCGTAGTTTTCTGTTGAGAACATCTCCCCCACTTCAAAATCCATGTCTGTTTTCCTCACAAACCTGCCTTTGACTCGGGGTCGAGCCTCTGCATAGGCCTTCCTAGCGGCATATCTTATTTTCTTCCCAAATCTTCTTGCTTTTCTTTTCTCTCTGTATCTTAGGACCTTTGCCTCTCTGTTCATTGGAGTAAACTGGAGAGGCATCAAAAGTGAGAATGTAGGGAAGAAGTCTGTTATCCCGTTTGGATATCTTGTGTATGAACTCGGGATGTCGCTTATTGTTGTCGTTGGCATGATCCCAGCATTTAAAACAGACATGGGGACCTGTCCATAGAATTAGAGCTGAAACTTTAGAAATGATTATAAATATGATACTTCATAAGTAACAGACAGTTGGAATATAGGCAGGATTATGTAATACATTATGAGAAGAACTGTAAAATGTAAAAGAAAGAAGATACTATGGAAAAGTTGCTCATAGGAGCCATTTTTGACCAAAATGCTTCTGAAGTCTCATGATTTCCAGGATAACTTCTTTCTTTTCTCTTCTTCCATTTAGAGGTAGAGGAAAGCATGGTAGTAATTCTTACTTACCCTCTTAACTTTTCAAGAAAAGCATGGTAGTAATTTTAACCTGTGCCCTTACCTCTTAGGAAGTTTTGAAAAGGATTATAAATACATACATGTCACTGAATCTGAGAGTTTAAAAAGAACCACAAAAAAAACTCCTGGAAAACCATGAGAGAAAGTTGAGCTCCTGAATATTTTTAATCTAAAATCAAACTGCATGAGCAAGTTAAAAAGAGGGGAAAGGAAAGGACCCTTCTAGGAAGAGACCATTTAAAGGAAAAGGAAGACTCAGTATGAGATTTTTTTCGAAGCTGAAAACATAGAAAGCATAAACTTCCCTGTAACAGTAACCAGCAAGGTTCATGGATTCAAGTTATTCAACCTCAGAGTGGTGAAATGGTGTGAAGAGATGTAATAATTTAGAAATCTCACGCTCTGAGTACTTGGAGTGTTAATGAAAGCAGCTTTTGAGGCTTCATACATCCCATTGAAGTAAAAGTTATTTTGCTGCTGGTGTTGGTGTTGCCGGTGTCCTTCATGCTCCTTAAGTTCAGAAGAGTGAACTGAAATAATGCCATCTCGACCACTGTCCCCTTGACAACCGTCGTAAAGCTGCTGCTGATTCTTCTGGTCTTGGTATTGAAGCTCAGTACATGAGTTGTAATCTTCAATACCAAAGGATTTATCAGGCTCCTCAACGTATGTGAATCCACCATTAGTCTGGTTGCCAGTGTTCTCTTCAGGCTCAGGTAACAACCAAGAGTCTGTTTGATCGTCATTAATTTCCTCCTCTCCTGTGTCTAAAACCACTCCTGGAAGTTCCTCTGGATAAGTACAAGAGTTTCCATACACTAGGCTTGAGACAGGAGGACCAGGTATAGGGTTGACAGTGACACAGAGAGATGCTGCATCAGCCTCGCTGCCGAAAGGTGCTGCTGGAGCATTCTCACCTGAAGTGAAAACCCACTCACACTCACGCGGCAAGGCCATAGAATCGGCGGTATGAATACTTTCATCGCAACTGCTGCACAAGTAAGTCGAATCATTGTGGTTTAGTGTGTCACAAACCCAATTGCCAGAATAGCCGTCTGCACCAGAATTCACTTTCATCATAATTTTTTTAGAAGGTAGAGGCCATGGCTGAATTTTTATGGTTCAGTAGGGAAAGGTGTGAAGTAGGCAAGGGCAGAGTGAGGCACTGTAAGTAAGCAAGGCAGGGAAAGAGAGAATCCAAAAAGCGAAAAAGGTTGAGGTTTTTTCGTGGTTCAAAGAGCCGGGTGTATGATCTTGTGGCTAGCTGAGTTTCCAGGTGGGTCAGGGAACCGCACTAGAGGTTCTTGTGGGGACTCACTATTTCTTGCCTCCTAGTCTCTTTCAATCCATACATAATTTTAGCCATAACTGGAATTAAAAATGATTCTCTTGTGACAGATTAGGTACCAACTTCGTGTCGGATAGGCCCAACAAAGAACAGATAAAAGTCCACCGAAGTGGCACTAGAAAGTGGCATCAGCACCATCGTTGAAACTTCTTGTCCCAAATCTACGGCTCTAACGAATTGGTTGTCATCATATTTTTTTAGTGTTTTTATGATACAAAGTATTATCTTGGCATAGGATATTATATAAATACAAAATAATTTATATTTTAAAATATATCAAAATTTTATGATATAATCATATAATATGATATAATACCACACAACACCATACACTATATCTAACTAAAATATTAAGAAGTGTTTATTATAAATTCCAAGATGATGACATGATCCTTAACAAAATTTTATTATTTTGTTATTATTTTTAAAAAGGACATATCTTATAATATTACATACGACAACAAAAAATTAGGCTTTTAATACATGGTTCTTATACTATCAAGAACCAGAGTTACCTTTATTGGACAAACCTTGTGCGTCAAAGCATTCATCTCCCTGAAACAGTAAACAGCCATTAAGTGCTTGCATGGTGATCAACTTGAAATTCATGTAAAATGCAAAGATCCGACCCAGTTGATCAAATGCAGGTACATACAAGGGACATAAAATTAAACTCAACAAACGAACAAAAATTAGTTCATAAATTTAACATAAAAGACAACATAGTAATGATCATGCTATGCTCAGTTCATGCTGACTTATCTAGGGGCAAAAAATAAGTGAACATATCACAACTTATTGGGGATTAATTACACAAATGAATCTTGATGTGCAGCAGAATAAACTACAGGGTATAAAAATTAAATGGTTGCCACAAAAATAATACACTAATAATATTGACTACTGCCAAAATTGCTTCATGGTGCAATTATTCTGTGCAACATATAGCTTTTGAGTGGTATTGCTTTCGCTTCTCTTTTGGCTTCTAACTAAGATAATATTTGTGCTAGATGACCGACAGTTACAGCCCAAGTGGCTGCTGAATTTTACTCAGTCTACCACATCAATTTACTGAGAAAATTTTGCAATCAGCTTGTCAACATGAATTATGATGTCATCGATGAAGGGGCGAGCTGCAGCCTGAGGCTGAAGCATCCATGTAACAAACTTGTGGAGAGTGTCAGGATACGAATGATTTGGTCCAGTCGGCCATTTTATTTGTGCATTAACAATGGCCAATTGCAGGCTTCCTCTGGACTCTCCCACTGCATGCTCAAATGGAGATGCTCCATACCTGAAAAATCAGTCATGAGCAACAGGAAAATGGAAATAATGAATGGTGTCAGTATGAAATTTAAAAAATTAAACTTCAATAAAACAAATTATTTTCCAAATGTTGCCATAGCCAGCAGGATACCAATAAATAAATGACATTGGCTTTAGTTTCAGCATTCCTTAAAACACAGAATTTGATCCTCGAAGAGGTGTCAGCACAAGTAATTACTTATTACAATTTTCGAGATGCATGAAAGCTGAAACCATTAAGCATAAATATCTTCCTAATTTGCACATAAACTGATTACATATATAACAACAAAACATCATATAAAAACTTATCAGGTGTTTTGCCACAACCACATACAGAACTTCCTATATGCAAAAGTGAAAAGCTAAACAAGAAGTCTTGACAGTGTGCTTTAAGCAATTTAATTTCTATTAGCTATATAAGCTTTTATCATAGATGTTAAGAAGGCAAAAAATGAATGCAGTAAGGATATTTCACCACACAAAAAATGGCATGACAGGACCAACAAAATAGTTTCTCTCCATCAAAACACATGTAAAGAGAAGGATCAGTCCTCACATTATGGCATATAAAGTGCATCCTAGTGACCAAATATCAGTTCTCTCATCAATATCTGTATGGCTAGGGCAGTCCCATAGCTCAGGAGCTCGGTAAGGTGCAGAACAATGTTCAGCTGCCCATTCCTAAACAATAACCACCCAAAATTTGATCATTAGCATGGTATAGGATGATAAAACATTGTACTCATTTTCAAAAGTCAATAGAAAAAAGAAAAAAAACATTTGACAAAGAATTATTAGTGCTGTAACAACAGTTCAGAGTAAGGTAACAGAATACAGGAGAGAAAACAAGAGCAATGAGCACCTGCAACTGCAAAGCTTCTGAACGAGACCGAATTTGCCTCCTTGCAGGCTGTGCACTCCCGAAATCCATCAATATTGCAAGAGGGGGTTGGCCTTTTCTAGGAGTGATAAGAACATTACCAGGTTTGACATCATTATGAGCATATGGAGGTTCGAAACTGTGCATATGTTTGAGTCCTGCACAAAGCTGTGACAATAACATTGCTTTGTCAAGATAGATTATAGCAAATGATAATCAACATTTGACACTATATACCTATAAACTACTTCCTTCTTAAATTCGGGAGAAGAAAGAAGATTCAAAACTCCTTAAGTTATCGGCACTGAACAACCAAAACCTAAATAATTGTACTCCAAACAACACATCCACTTTGGCAGAAAATTGCTGAAGTTCTTACTGAGAAAAACAAAAAAAGGACCAATGCATTTCTCCAACATAACACAACCTATAAATTTACAATTCAAAATATATATGTATGTACCCAAGACAAGAGGATAAAAGACAGCTCTGATAAAATGTATCTAATCAAGGGAGCATTATTGGATTCTCTTCTGTGGTGGGAATGCAGAAACTCCACAAATTCTACGTGGAAATTAGCATCACAGATGGAAAGCTTCTAAAAGATAAATTAATTCACCTGGCGGAAAATTTGAAGAACATCTAAGGTAGGAAAGAATTCCTTCTTAGCTTTCATAGCTTTTGCATTGTCCGTTAGGGTCCCATCCAAATGAACTGGAAATAATAAGTATGCTTCATGATTCCAAGATCCTTCTTGGTTATTCTAACCAAAAAAATAAATCTTTAAGACATTCAAATGCATTGAGTTAAAGGAGTCACATGGATAATATATAAGACCTTTAAAATGAAAACCACTAACAATACATCACTATTATTATGATTAACATCAATTCCACTCCAAGATCAGGAAGGATGCAAGTCCACCATGTAAGATGAACCTAAACATTCCAAGCTCATTTTTAGAAGTTCCCAAAATGGTTAACTAGACATTTTTATCAACTAGATACACAACATAAAGCATACGTTCCATAGTAACAGTGTTATACCAATTGGATGAACATTTAATCAGCTAATTTTAACAGCAACTATTTTGATGCTCATAACAAGATACCTTAATAGCAATTATTGCGTGATCAACAAGCGGCAGAAGATTTCGGTGATTAAATAAAGATGAAACACGAATCTCCTCTCTCACTAACTCCAGCTGCTCCTTGTTCTGAATCAAAACTTTCTTCATTGCATAAGTTCCATCATCTGCATTGTAATCAGATTTAAATCAATTCCGTAACTAACAAAATTTACATCAATTTCACTTTCATAATCCAAGATCTGCAGTCAATTCCACATCTATATAAAAATTCGATCTTCAGTCAATTAAGTTCACACAAATGATTCCAAGATTGACAGAATAGAAAACAATCGTTCTAGATGCAAGATTCAATTACAGTAACGGCGAATTAAAGAATTCGTATAAACGAACCGGAGAGGTAAGATGTGTCTTTGACTCTCTTGGCGAGACCACCGGAGGTAACAGAAGACGATTCGGTGATCACTTCTTTGACCAAAAAGACGTAGGCGAATCCACCCTCGCCGAGCTGCCGCAAGATCCTAAATCTGTTGTCGTTAATCCAGACGTCTCCTCCGCCATTAACGGCGTCGTACAGCGAGTTTAATCCTGAGAACGTACACCCCATTCCCCCCCTCCCTCTCTCTCTCTCTCTCTCTCTCTCTCTCTCTCTCTCTCGATCTTGAAAGAAACACAATCTAATACTCGTCATTAATACACATAATCTTACTCTTTGATTTTATATGGATATTAGATCAGCCTCTCTGTGCCACATTAAATGTGGGGATTTACTTTCTATTCTATTAATTTTCAACCTTACAAAATGGTAATAAAATCATGCTTTGTTATCCGCCGTCGTTTCTACACAGCTGCTTTGAAAAATTTGTCATTGTAAGATTTAAAATTATTTTCTGTAATGATCCTTTTACCCCTATTGTGTTGGGCGTGTTCCAAGCAAATTTTCAGGAGCCAAGGAGAGGTAGATTTCTGGGCATAATGGTAATTACGCAAAATTGTAAAGAAACGAAAAACTAAGCAAGTAATACCTTTAAATGCTTTTGAATCTTCTTACACAACACCTGACCGTACTGTATATTCCCCAGCCTACTCAGAAACTCACCGGCGATACAAACGGCGAAGCTGAAGTTTTAGGATGAAGGGCTTAGTTTATCCGACAACCGCATCGCTGAATCTCAAACCCAAACTTAAACCGAAAGCTGATCACTTCTCATCCTCAATCGTACGCTCCGTTCCAATGGACCCACATACACGCCACACTGTCGCAGCCTCCTTTCGAGCTCAACAGGTAAACCCCACTAATGTAAACCCAAACTCAGACCGAAACCCGATCGCGTCTGATTAGGATAGATGAATTTGTTAGGGAGAGTTTTTGTTGGTAATCTGTAAGTGTAATATAATTGTGTAGTGGGATTTATATGTGATTGATGAAGGTTAACTATTATTGCATTGTGCTGCAATCAGTCTGGTCATGTTCCACTAAAGAGTGTTGTATTGTGTTTGTAGGCTGAGAGCAAGGATGTTGTGTCAGCTGTAACTTCTCCTTTGAAGAAGGATGTTGAAATTGCTCTTAAGGTGAAAGAGTGGGAACTGGGGATGTTCCAAAATGAGGTTGCTGCTAGCCAAGGTATAAGAATTAGAAGAAGGGCTCCAACTGGGCCTCCTTCGGAATATGCGGGACCCTTTGAGTTACGGATTCAGAATGAGGGCAGTACTCCTCTGAACATTTTAGAGGAAATCATATGGCATAAGGATGTTGAGGTTTCTCAATTAAAAGAAAGAATGCCTCTCGATATGCTGAAGAAAATCCTTCAGGATGCTCCACCTGCTAGAGATTTCGTTGGAGCTCTTAGAGCTGCCCATGTACGGACTGGATCGCCTGGTTTGATTGCCGAAGTAAAGAAGGCTTCTCCTAGCAGGGGAACCATCAGAGAGGATTTTGATCCGGTAACCATACAAATATAAAACCAACATTCTCATAATTTGTTATTCATTAAATCTTTTGATTCTCATTACTTTGTACTCATTTACCATTCTTTTTGTTTTTTTGTGATATGTTATTTATCTTGACCTTCACTTGATAGGTTAAAATTGCCCAAGCCTATGAGAAAGGTGGAGCTGCATGCCTTAGTGTTTTGACGGACGAGAAGTATTTTAAAGTATACTTGATTTATGGAGTTTATCTTTTTGAGCAGTCTTGTGATTAAATATTAATACCAAACCTAAAAGTTTGCTTCTCTGACTTCCTCTTATTATCACTTTAGGGTAGCTTTGAAAATTTGAAGGCAATAAGGAGTGCTGGAGTAAAGGTCTGCTCTTCAATTTGTATTGCTCAGTCTGCAATCTTGGCCTTGTGTTTCACAAATGAAAATTAGAATAAGTTTGGTTCTAATGCTAGTCAATTTTGCAGTGCCCTCTACTGTGCAAAGAATTCATAATAGATGCATGGCAGATCTACTATGCTCGAACTAAAGGTGCAGATGCAGTTCTATTGATTGCTGCTGTTTTGCCTGATCTTGACATCAGATTCATGATTAAGGTCTGCAAGATGCTTGGCTTAGCAGCACTTGTGGAGGTACAAATATTGGTTCTTTTGTCATTTATTGTATTCTCATACTATTTCTGCAACTAGGACTGTTTGAGATGGATATTATATGGTAATGAAACAAAAACATATTTCTCTGTATAAGTTAGATACTTGTGACCAAACTTAACCCTGTGATTAATAATGAACTTTTAAATATTATACTCTGAAAATTGGCAAAAGAAATGGATGATTGAAAATTTTTATCATCTATTGCTTAATACTAGGTTCATGATGAGAAGGAAATGGATCGTGTTCTTGGAATAGAGGGGATTGAGCTTATTGGTATTAACAATCGTAACCTTGGTAAGTTTATCAGTTTTTTCATAATTTTGGTTATTTACGGAATTTACAGTTGTCATACTTTAGCTTGACCATTTAAGTAACACTTACAAGTTTGGCTTAGGATACAGCTAACCATATTTGTTGACACCGGCTGTTTATATTTTTGCCCATCCACAGAAACATTTAAGGTTGATATAAGTAACACAAAGAAGCTTCTTCAAGGAGAGCATGGCCAAAGAATCCTTCAGAAAGACATTATTGTAAGTTGTCTATTACTAGTTTTATGACTATTCATTAAAAGAGATATGATGCATATAGTGCAACTTCGCTCCTTGTGGTTAAACGGGGTTTTCTTTTACATTTACTTATCATTGCTAATACTAACTTCTTTTGGATTCCTTTCTTTTGGACTCTTCCAGGTAGTTGGTGAATCCGGGCTATTTACTCCTGATCATATTGCATATGTACAAGAAGCTGGTGTCAAAGCTGTACGTTTCATGTCGTACTTGCATAACTAAAACTTTTAAATTTCTGCACTTTTTTTTGTCACTAAAAGCAGAAACCTTTTGTTTTTAAGACCAAAAATTGTATTATTTTTCATTCGTACCAGTCTTGGACACCTTGCATATAACATGATGTTTCCTTAAAAAGGCTGCATTTAATTTAACCAAAGTGAATAGCTGAATGTTTTGTTTGAATGACTTAGAAATTTGTGCACACATGTACATATCAGAATGCAGAAGTAATGGTTGAAACACTCTGTGCTTTCTGTTCTTCTATAATTATATTCTTGATTAGGATGGTAATTCATTTAAAGATTTATTTTTCAAGGTGAAGCGTGAATACTAACAAATTTGGCTTTGTTTAAGAGAGAATTAAAAGCTAGTTAAAAGAAAAAAGACTTTCTATTTGCTAGAATTCACAATTTTACTTAAAACAGTTCTACATGTTCTACTATGAAATCTATCATGTGTTAGGTGAATAATGCGAGATACGCAAACATAAGTTATTTTGATTCTGATATCTACATGTTTTGAAGATTATATAATTTAATTGTGTGACCTTGCAGGTTTTGGTTGGGGAGTCAATTGTGAAACAAAGTGACCCTGCAGAAGGAATAGCTGGACTATTTGGTAAAGACGTATCTTTATAAGCTGATAGTAGAATGGTTACGTGACTACATTTTGGCCCTTTTTGGATTGAAAATGGCTCAGACATTAATAAACTAAATCTGATGCCCATGCTGCATTAGGCTTCTCTGGCTTCCTTCTTCTTTGAAGTTTGTAGTTTCTAGCATAACAGAATAATGTACTGTCTATGAAGTATCAATAAATACTTGGTCTGCAGAGCCAGAGCCAAAATCTGAGTAATGTACCAGTGCTGATAATCGAACTGTGGGTATAATTGAAATAATTTAAAGCGATTATATCTTTATTAAATAAAACAGAAACTTCCATTGCGTTTAAATTTTAATTGAACCATCATTAATAGTTGAAGTTCATCAGCAGCAGCTCAGGATTCCAGCAGACTTGGGACAACATGGCTATCATCCCAATTTTTGTCACCAAGCTGTGGTGTGATGAATCCTCCCTTGGTAGAAATTTACATATGAATCTGCAATTCCTGTACCAGGAAGTCCTGGGTTGGCCTCACCAACTTGAAGCCAAAACATTAAAGCGCAGAAATTGATGCAGTAAAAGATTTTGGTTGCACTCTTCGCAACTTTCACCAACTGAACAATACTTTCACAGGCAGTCACGGGCTCAAACTTTGAGGTTGCTCTTGCTGCCTCGGCAAATACTTTGTGGGCATGCATGGAATTGTCTCGCCAATTATCTGGACGCTCTTGATGAAGTAGATATAAATTTGTCTATAAACTGTTAATCTATTAATTTCATACTATTCTACTATCATATCATACGAAGAAATCGAACGTTCAGTCTTGTGACCAAAAACGAAATAAAAATAAAAACTTGATCCAGGGAGGGAGTCAAAGATCAAAAACTAGCAATATGCTTACATGATGAACTAGTGAAAAATGCATCTTCTCTTCTGGAATCTCTCGGGAAGATGGAAAGATCAAAAACTAGCAATATACTAAAATCTCTACAGTATGGTTTTACAGCAAGTTAAATGCTCTGCTGGATTCAAATCTGTCAAACAAATGATTGACCAGTTGACTATCCAATGATTAGCGGGTCAATAGCGTAGCCGGGTAACTGTGTTGTTACTAGGGGTTACAAGTTGGAAGATCACAAGCTCTTGGACTCTTATCAACCCTTAGATTATGCGGCCCCGCCAACCATTAAAGGGGATGGGGCCCTCGACTTAGCGTGTTGGGTTTTGAACCTACTTGTTTATTCCCTACTAACAATTAAGCTACTCAGTGCTCACCAGTTTTTTATTTAAAAAAGGAAGAAGAAAAAGACAGGACATTGAAGTGCTCCTTACTCTGCCTAATCAGTCTTCTGTCTTTTGCAGATACACCCAAACTACTTGTTCCAGTCCTTGCAACCTCTTTTGATTCCACCAATAACATCTCAACACCTGTTCTTCTGGTCTACAGAAGAATCACAAGAATCCCACCACCTCCCACAGTAAGTCAGAAATATCTGGCCAATTTCATTCCTGGAAACTCCAGAACGTTCACTGTTGATTAATCAAACAGGAACACCCTCGACGCATAAGGTATGGTAAAACTTCTTTTACATGTTTCATGGTGATCGTAGCTCTTTCATTTGCCTTTTTTCAAGTTTATATTCTGAATTTTACCCTTTGGGTATTGGTTGTTTTGTTTTGTTCTTGGTGTTGGAAATATGGTTGCTTGGGCGTGTAGTTTGGTGCATTCAAGTCCAAATAATATGTTGGCCATAAATTTTCTTCACTGTTTTCATGAAATTCTTGTATCTTCTCTGCTGATTTTTAAGTTGTATAGTTATGTCTTCTAATTGATTAAAACTGAGTCATTTCAACATGACAATGACAATACTTCTGGCTGTTTGATTTTTCTTGTTTACTGGTTGCTCTTTATATGAATGTTGAATTTGTTGTATTGTTTAAAATGTAAAGTTCATGATCTTACTAATTGTTACCTGGGACATGGATTCTTTCTTCTTATTCATGTAAATAGGAGCTTTTTGTTTTTTACCTCTGCATGGGCCGCTTTGCTCTGTTATTAAGAAATGCATTAACTATTTAGGAATATCATCTAAATTTTCTATTTGAAATTTACCAAAAGCCCGTTGCCTTGAACCATTATTTTGTTCTTTCCTTTTTTTTTTTTTCTTCCCTACAGTACTTGTTGCCTCATAACTCGTCAGTAGTTCTGCTCTGTGTATCCCGTGAAAGCTTTGGCCATTTTTCTGGTTCGGCTATATATGCGGGGGAAAATGGAAGCATCAGTAATGAAAAAGCGTTGGCTCAATACAAAATTATCAGGTGAAATGGTCTTTCCACATTTGTTGTATGACTGGCCAATACATGTGTATCACTAATGTTCACCTAGCATCGTACGCTATGTAGCAATCAAATTTGGTAGGTATCCATTGTTAATTATTGCATATTTTCTGATTGTCGTTGTTGATGTGGTCAGATTGTCCTATTTAATAATCTCTTTGCCTAACTGTGTAATCTTTTCGTTAATAGTATCAGCATAGGTTGGAAGAAAAATCATGCGTTGAATATGCTTTACCTAATGTAAATGAATTTTATTCATTGTTCCCTGAATTTTGTTTTGCCAAAATCCTTTACTTTAAGTTTAAACTGTTTGCTACTTGCAGTGTAGCAGCTTATATATATTCTAGCTCTAAAATGGCTCAGGACATGTCTTCTGGTGCTGACTCACCTCGGAGACGTTCTGGTCTCTTGCGAGATCAGGTTCAACTGGTTAAGAAAAAGGACTCCGATCGCTATGAGATTGTTCCGATAGAAGAGCAGCTGTCATTTGAGAAAGGTTTTTTCATAGTCATTCGTGCATGTCAATTGTTGGCTCAAAAGAATGATGGAATAATTTTAGTTGGATTAGCCGGTCCCTCTGGGGCTGGAAAGACTGTATTTACCGAAAAGGTGCTCAACTTTATGCCCAGCATTGCTGTCATAACAATGGACAATTACAATGATTCTAGTCGTATCATTGATGGCAACTTTGACGGTAACTTCAAATTCTCTAATGTTGTCTGGGATTCAATAAAGTACTGAATATTCATGTTTAAATTGGTTACTTCAGAAGCCTTTTGAACTTGAGGATGATCAAGCATTTTTAATCCATATTTTAGCTTTTAAATTCATTCAAGATATTGTTTTTAATATTATATTTCAGATGATAGAACTAGGACACTAAACTGAATGTTTTAAGCCTATATCTGTGACTCCTTCCTCCACCTGCTTTGAGCCCATAATACCAAGGAAACAAGGTATTATAGAAATTATTGGATCCATTCCTCCAATTAGAGAGTGGATTGTGAAACCTCAGGGTAGATTTGTTTTTAGATGGACAATCTTGGATTTGAGATGATCAAGGCTTTTAAAATGTCGACTGCATTGTAAAATGAATTTGCTAATCATATTATTATCAAATGCCTCAAATATGCTGAGTTCTGTAAGGCATACCTGATTTCACTTTCTTCTCATCTGTTGCTGATCTCATAAACATCTTTTGATTGTTTTCTCTTGGAAATTTTATTTAAGTTTATTTAGCTCCTATGTAATTTCCCGATAGATTTTTGAGTATGATTGAAGATGAGAGAAGGATGCAAAGTAGAGCTCTAATTGGTGTAGTGTTTTGAAACAGACCCACGTTTGACAGATTATGACACACTGCTTGAAAACATACATGGTTTAAAAGCAGGGAAAGCTGTTCAAGTCCCAATATATGACTTCAAGTCTAGTTCCCGCGCAGGTTACAGGTTGTTTATCTCTCTTTTATCTATTATGTAAGACTTAAAAATCTCTTAAGGATGTTTTTTCCTATCTCTTTATGGACCAAACACTGTGGGATGAGGGAGTGAAACAACAGAAACAAGATACAGAATAATACAGGCATTAGTTGATACGGAAACCACAAACACCACTATTCCAATTCATCTCCAGTTTGTGCTATCTTTTACTTGCATGGTATCTTATATGTTAGTTTCACTGGTTCATACTTCTCAATCATCCGTTTGCTCCATTTGCTTCATTTGTTGTGCTTTTTTACCTTGAACCAAAAATCAAGTACTTATCTACAGGCAATGCTCAAAATCCATGGTTGTTTTGATGCTTTTAACAGGACAGTTGAAGGCCCTAGCTCCCGCATTGTGATTATTGAAGGTATCTATGCTTTAAGTGAAAAACTGCGACCTCTCCTAGATCTTCGAGTATCTGTCACAGGTGGAGTTCATTTTGACCTTGTTAAGCGAGTTTTTCGCGACATTCAACGTGTTGGTCAAGAGCCTGAAGAAATAATCCACCAGATCTCAGAAACGGTATTTTCACTCATCACACGTTAATATAATTTTCTCTAAGCCATCTGACTGAGTTTCCTCCTTCAGTGTGTTTCCTATTGTAATTGTAGTGTTATCATCAGCTTCCTTTCTGCAGGTCTATCCGATGTACAAGGCTTTTATTGAGCCAGATCTGCAAACAGCTCACATTAAAATTATCAACAAGTTTAATCCCTTCACAGGATTTCAGAATCCTACTTATATCTTAAAGGTTTATATTTCTAATCTTTTACAGAAAGATTTTGTGGTTAAAAAGTGTCATGTTGAGACATTTTCCTCTACTAATTCTTGCACTGATTGTTTTAATATCTTTTAGTCAGCAAAGCAAGTGACAGTAGATGAAATCAAGGCCATTATATCTGAAGAGCACACAGAAACTACAGAGGAAACTTACGACATATATCTTCTGCCTCCTGGTGAAGATCCTGAAGCATGTCAGTCATATCTGAGGATGAGGAACAGGGATGGGAAATACAATCTCATGTTCGAGGTTGGATGATTGTAATTTAATCCCCTTTTTCGACTAATGTATGTGGTAGAATAAGCCTAGTCAGTTCTGAACAAAAACTTTACAGCATTTAGCGAATCTATTCATTTATCTTTATACCAGTAATTTAGATGTCATGCTATTGATGAGAATGCACATGGGAGCCTTTTTTTTCTTTTCGTAAGGTTTAGTGGATGGTTCATCAGAATTTTTTTTATACACCTCTTTTTAGACTGATTTTTTTCTTCTATTAATGCATATATTGAATGATGCACTTTCTCTCTCTGTTATACATATGTATGTGAAAAATGTGCTCCAAGGGCTTGATTATTAATGCCACAAGGAAAAGTGCATTGCCATATGCTTTTTCAAGGAATTTCTAAATAACTTCAAATTTTGAACAAAAAATTGAAACAGCATTCTGTCCCTGTATTAGTATAGTCCTTTTAGTGTAAAGATACATAATTATAACTGGGATAACAGAGATCTAGAAGTCAGTGGCATCATTTGGTTAAATGAATCTTGTGACTGAGCAGAGATACCAGTAGAGCATTGTCAAACAAAGTGACAATATTTATGGCTTTTGGTGGTTGATTGAGTTGGGATTCTGACCCCGTTTTCCTTTTTCTCAGGAATGGGTTACAGATAGTCCTTTCATAATATCACCTAGAATAACTTTTGAAGTTAGTGTGCGTCTTCTTGGAGGATTGATGGCATTGGGATATACAATTGCAACTATACTGAAAAGAAGCAGCCACATCTTCTCAGATGGTAGGGTGTGTGTGAAAACTGATTGGTTAGAACAACTTAATCGCAAGTATGTTCAGGTACTAATTTAGCTAATGCCTATATTTGTTGGACTCTTCCTACGTTATGGTGTCAGGATCTTATCTTTCATGCTTCATGATAATGGGCTAGTCTGTCTTTATCTTGATCCTGAATTGTATTCCACTGCTAATATTATTCGATGTATTTGCATAACATTCAAAAATTATGCAAATAATTATTTATTCTATCGACTCTTTGGCTTTAGAAGAATGTTGCAAAAGTTTGAGCTAACTAAATCTTTGCTAATCTTGGAATGAAGGTGCAAGGAAAAGATCGTTTATATGTTAAATACATTGCAGAGCAGCTGGGGTTGGAAGGTTCATATGTTCCTCGCACTTATATAGAACAAATTCAGCTGGAAAAACTTGTGAATGATGTCATGGTATGATCCTCATGGCTGATTATCCATTTTTGCAACATTTGTGTGCTGTTAACGTCACTAACATGCAGGCATTGCCAGACGATTTAAAAATGAAGCTCAGCATAGATGATGAAATGGTTTTAAGCCCTAAAGAAGCCCTTTCCCGGGCCTCTGCTGACCGGAGAACTAATTATCTCAGCCGGTATTCTCAGTTCCTTGCAAGAATTTGATATATCTGCTATATTGAATACATAATCTCCCATATTTTGGGGGAAAACATTTTCAATTTCTCTGTTACAAGTACTTCTGAAGAGCACTGATTAAAAATCTTTAAATATTTTGGAAAATTATGGAACGGATTTGTTCCTTCCAAAATATGTGTATAATGGCAGTGGTTTATCACAGTCATTTTCAAGTCAACGAGACAAGAACATATCTAAGCTAGCCAGAGTTGCTGTCAATAATAGCAAGTTTGATGGAAGGACACTAGAATCACCAGCCTCGGTTGCAAACCAGGTCAGTGAAGTATATAGTTTGAATGGTTTTGTGGCTACTTCATTATCTATCTCCACAGATTCAATGTTCTAGCCTTCTAGCTTGGTGTGAGTAGAATTAGACTCCAGACCTCATGTATGGCTACTGGGGACCTAGCTGGCTGACCTAGCTCCTAATCACCTCTGTAGATTCATCTGCCTATGGTTTTGAGAAAAAGAAAATTTAGTGAAATGAATGGAGGGATGAGGTGTTTTTTTTTTTTTTTTGAAGTTCCAAGCGTGAAAAGTTCTCTATCTTTCCACATTTTTCATTTTGTTTTTGGGTACAGAATGTTTATAGGCATCACATCCACCCAAGTAGCTTGATGACTGCAAAACTTATTATTATTGTTTTGTGTTCTTTGTTCCTTCTGGAAAATGTTCGGGTTCTCTTACCTCTTAGCTTTATACTCCTGCATTCATAGTAGAATGTTAATTTTAGTTTTCATTTATTTCTGGATTATTTCAGGGAGTCATTAATCAACTCTCTGAACAAATTTCCACACTGAATGAAAGGATGGATGAGTTTACATCTCGTATTGAAGAGCTGAATTCCAAGTTCTCAATCAGAAAATTTTCAGCTAGCCAACAAAACTTAGCTTTGCCGGCTGAAACCTGCAATGGCTCTGGACCCACTTCTCTCTTCATGGTTGGCTTGGCAAATGGTTCATTAACCGGGTCTCTGCTTCCCAATTCATCATCTTCTTCCCAATTGGCTAGGGAGTCCCCACTTGTGGATGAGGTACCACAATGAATATCTCTATTTTAATGCAAGAAAAATTAACAGAAAAATGATTATAGGAGTTAATGGTGGATATTTACAGTTCTATCAATTAGGCCAGAAGGTCCTTAAAAGGAAAAGGGAAAGAGTGAGAGAGATCATGCATGTAGTGAATAATGAGAACCTTCATGATTGTTTAATTTTTCTGTGACCTACCAAAGTTAGCTTGTCAATATGGCCGCTTTGTATGACATAAATGTCCAACGTATATATGAAAACATATTTCTGTAGTATTGCTCTCTTGGACGAATCTGTTTAATCAATAAAACTCAACTTGCTGATTTAGAGATGTGGGTTTTCGCCTGTTGATATCATGCTTCCTGAACAGGTTCTGCTTATAGCTAGAGGACAACGTCAAATTATGCTTCAGTTAGATGGTATAAGCAATATTCTGCACGAATATTTGGGAGAAAGTTCTCGTCAAGAAAGAGCAGATAGGGCAAGCCAGGCAATCAATATCGACTCAATCAGTGTCCCTCTGATTTTAACTTTGGCAATAGGCGGTATTAGTCTCTTTCTTTTTAAGGGTCTCATGTTTCAGAAATGATCAGTATGCTGATGTTCGGCCTACTATAATCATCTAGTTATTGTTGCTATTACTGTTGTGATAATATCGTTTACAGAGAGTGAGAGATTGCACAGAGAGCACTCAGCTTTCTGGGTTTATTAATCTTCAATGTAATTGAACTGAGCGATGAGAACCAGTTTTACTTATAAACCTGTGATTTTAATTATAGGTGTCCACTGATAACTGGCTTCAAAATTCTACAGCCTTTTGTTGGAGTACAATCACTAGATCAAGGTATTGCCTTAGTTTAATACACACACACACACATATATATATAACACAAGAATGTGCGTACAGATTGACATATATAGATTAAGGTCTGCTAAAAATAATTGCATATCATATTTGAGCAAAAACAATACATTACCCGGCAAGCAGGAATGAAAAGTCCATAGTTAAGCATGTTGTCAATCAGAAAAGACTGGATGTAAGTTCTTTCACTTCATTAACAACATGGTCATAATCGGCCTTCAATTTTTCTTGTTCTTCTGATTCTAGTTCCCCCTTAACAGGCTTGGTTAGCACCAAGACACAGCATGTTGGCCTCTTGGTGGCACCAGCATTTGCGAGATCCTGAAAGGGCAGATCAATCAAACACGAAAATGGCGTATACATACATTAATAACTCATATATCCTGCAAACCTGTTTAGCAAACTCAATTCAAAACTGCAGTTTCATTGTACCTTACGGTTGAAGCTCACGGCTTTTAAACCATATGGTCCAGGGTAATCAAGCCCCAAACCTTGCAGGAACTAACCACAAGCCTATTCATGAATATACATCACACTCAAGAATTAAAAAAGAAGGATAAATTGGGAGAAAAACCTTTTCAATTGCAACAGCCTACTAAATTTCCTAAAAGCCTCTTTTCCCACAATAATACAGACACAAGTATAAGCAAGTCAACCAAATGCGAAAGAAACCTATACAAACAAAACAATGTCATCCTTACATGAGGATAAGACAAGACCAAGCATGTGATGCCACATTATAATGAATGCCTACAGAATGGGGAAGAAAAGAGAAAGTAAAGTACCTCTTTTGAAGGAACATAAATGTAGGGAATATCTGATTCTTCACATAAGATTGGAACATGAGTTATAACATCAATAGGAGAAATATTCCCAGCTATTACACATAATCTGCACTCAGCAAAAAGGAGACAGGATCATTCACAATTTCGAAGTAATTAAAGCAAGAGAAAGCTCTTATTTCTGATGCCAATTGTATCATAAGTTAGTTGAACAAGACAAGGATGCATGACCACAGCAACAAGTGAAAGGAAATATGGTTTTAGATGAATGTGATACAAGGAATAATGCCACAAAATCATGAAATCCAAATTGAAACAATGGAACCCATATACTTGAGAATCAGAGGAAGCATGTTGTTCCATGCACAGGAAGAACAATAAGCTGGAGCAGCAAGTAGAAAACAATCATGAAGTTAAACCATGTCCTACCAAACTTAAATCATATAAAGGGAGGCATAAAATTTTAGAATCTGCGCTGAGGAGAAATGTACCCTTTACGTCCACGACGAATAGTTTTAACCACTTCCTTCACTCCTCTCTTCAAACATTTGTGTCCAGCAGCTACAACAATTCATAAAGACAATATAGTTACAGGGAATAATATATTACACAATCAAAAGAAAACTAAATATTATAGGTTGGATCATCTAAAATCCATCTTCCATTCTCACTTTAAATCCAAAAATACTGGAAAATGTTCAAATTCCTCAACAGAAGAACACCTACGGATAAATTAAGCATTTTATCTCTTTAATCAAACATACTCGAATCATCATTTTTTTAGGGGGAAAGAACTATTTGCTTATAACGTGTTTGTGATAAAAAAAAAAAAAAAACACTTAGAAGCTCTCGTAACAAATATTTAATTAATTCCGTTTACATAAATCAATTCAAGCATTTTCCGGCTTAAAAAACACATTTTCTTAATCTCAAGAAACAACTCATACTTCTATCGCTTTAACCAAACACTTAAAAACAGGAAAAATAAAAGCCTTCGAGTGTTCAAAAATGATTTTAAGGCGTCGAAAGCACAAACAGACACACTCTTAGTATTGAGAGTTTCAACAACGAAATGTCCAAGCGTAGGATAACCATATGCATACTTCGAAACACATTCTTCAAAAATTATCTAAAACATAAAGCCTTCACAGATGCAAACTTAATATAGCCAGATTGTCCTCATTCAATCTGCGGAAAAATAATATGAAAGATAAAATTTAAAATGTACCAATGTTCATAAAAGCAACAAAGCAAACGAAAACACAAACACAAAGGAAAAAAAAAATTCACCTCGACGCACAAGCTTAAGGGTTCTCTTGCAGAGCTTCTTGCCGGCTAGAGGTTTGGCGATGGGAGAAAGAGAAAGAATCTTCTTCTTCTCCTCCTTTTGTTGAGTTCTCTCTGCTTCGCTGTCGCTTCCCATCTCTCTATACACTGTTTTGAGAAGAGCGGACAAGTCCCTGCTATGGCGATTAGGGATTTTAAATATAGGCTGTCGGCTTGATGACCCGCCAATTACCTCTATTTTGATCTGTTCGACCCAAAACTCAATCCATTTGAAATGGACCGACATTTCAATTGATAAGAAAATGACATGTATTTTCGAATTTTAAAAAAAATCATTTTTACTAATTTTGAGAAAATACTCTAATTAATTAATTTTAAAAATAATCTTATCCAATTGTTAAATTCTTTATAAGATTATTTAAAAAATAAAACACATTCAAATTAAATAATTTTTTATTCTAAAAAGTTTATTAAATATTTTTATTTTAATTTATATAAATTGAAATAAAAATAACAAAAATTATATCAGTGTAACTATAGATAGGTTAAATTATACCTTTTTTTTAATATGTTAGGGGTTTTTGAAATTTGAAAAAAAATTTAAGTGCTTTTTGAAACTTTAAAAAAGTTTGGGTGTTTAATTTTTTAAAATTTTAATATACACTAAAATGACAATTAAACCCAAAAACATAATAAATTAAAAAATATAAATACTCTATTACAAACTATTAAGATTATAATATATTTCTAAAATATATAGATGAATATAATAATTTTTAAAATAAGATAAAAAATTATCTATTTACTCTTAATAAATTTAAAAAATAACAAAAAAGTTTATTAAATATTTTTATTTTTTAATTTATATAAATTGGAATAAAAATAACAAAAAATTATATCAGTATAACTATAGATAAGAGTTAATGATAAATAATTATATATTTAAGTTAAACTATACTTTTTTTAAATATGTTAGGGCTTTTTGAAATTTGAAAAAAATTTTAAGTGTTTTTTTGAAATTTTAAAAAAGTTTGAGTGTTTAACTTTTTTTAAAAGTTAATATGCACTAAAATGACAGTTAAACCCAAAAACACAATAAATTAGAAGGTATAAATATTCTATTATAAACTATTAAAGGTATAAATATTCTATCAAAATATTTAAATAAAATTATATATATGTTTAGGGTAATATATAAATTTTTTTTTAAAATTTTAATATGTCCCAATATAGTTTCAAGAATAACAATTACATTTAAAAAACACAGTAAATTAAGAGTATAAATATCATATATATATTTTTTTATAACTATTATATTACCAATATACCACCAAGACCCGTAACTATGGACTAGATAAATCAAAGGTTATTGATTTCACTGTAGTTTGAAACATGGTCTCCAAACTCTAGTCACTATTTTGGAGGACCAAGACTCTTACCACTACACCAAGCCTTAGATTATAAAATATTTTTAAAATATATAAGTATGATAATTTTTAAAATAAGAAATGAAATTATATATTTACCCTTATTAAGTTTGGAAAAATAACATGTATACCCCAAATAAATTTATATTATAATATTTAGATAAAATAACGTAAATACTTTTTAACCGTTAAAATTAACAGTTGATTTTTAATAAATATATTAGCATTTGATTTTTTTTTTTTAAAGTTAACGAGTGAAAATTTGTCATTTTATCAAAATTTGGGCAAAAAATAGTCTTTTGGCCTTAATATAAATTATTTTGAGCTTGAATTGAGTTTTTTTTTTCTTCTCTAAACTAAATTTAATAATATAAACTCATCTCATCTTCATTTGTTTCCGTATTTTAAATCTTTACATCTCTCATCTTCGCATGTCTATATTCTTTGAATGAGTTTCTTCGATAGATTTTTACTTGTGTTTGATTGGATTTTTACCACTATTCTACCCATTTGCCAAAACCTTAGGTTTCGACACCCAAACCAGCCAACATAATATTATCCTATGTAAAAGTTAAGATACCCTCTATATGTTAGAAAATTGTTAGACACCCACCTAACTTTTTTGTGGCAAAAAAAAAAAAAAATTAGGATTTAATTAACATTTCTCACGACAACATAAGGCTTGGCCTAATATTTACTACTTAAACATAAGATTCATGATGAGAATTTTGATGCTTTATTTTTCTAAGCTCGTTGATCTACAAATTGTTTGAGTTAAAGAGGATTGTTTGCTATTTTTCGTTTAATCTTTTAAAGGACAAGAAATTTGGAAAAAAGAAAGTTCAAAATTTAGAGTTTTGAATTAGTTGTTCAATTTGGTTGTCCTAAACCCACAATAACATAAACATCTCTTCAAAAATTTAATGCAATTCCCCTTCCAGCTCTACCCTTAATGGGAAAGAAGCAACATGCCCAAACTTTGTTGTCAACCAAGGGGCAATAGCATTACTTTTCTTGTTCTATGATGGGAAAATATCAATTATTCAGAGTTTTTGATGTTTTTAGTATAGGGGTTATAGAGTTCTAAGAGCGATGGGAGGGGTTATATTAGAATGTGTTTTGTAGTTTCATATTGAACTATTATATTCTTCAACCAAAGAGAGAAAGAAAGCAAAAATACTTAATTATTCCTCAAATTTTCATTATCTGATCCAATTAGAATTTACAACTTAAATATACCAAATAGATCTTGGCCAAGTTGGCAATAGCTACAACAAATCCATCCTAATCATAGATCAAGCTTCAAAGAAAACATATCATGCCTTTTTTATGCCATTCAATCCATTATATTCTTTGATCTACAAAGTTTTAGAGAGATAAAACAAAAGAAAATGAGGAGAGACAGAAAGAATACGAGATATATATATTTTTTTTTATAATGAAGAAGAGTATTAAGAAGATATTTTTCTTAACTCAAAGAGTAATGTCATATTGAGTATTCAATTTGGTACTTAGATATTGTATTATCATCTGATTGAATGTTGTATTATTTTTCATTCAAAATCAATTAATCACATAAGTTTTGTCTATCTGTTCAAAACCTTAAAGTTTAACTAGATTTAACCAAATGTCATAAAGGGTATTATGCAATTTTTTTTATCAAAATATAGGTTTGTATAAATTTTACATAACTAAGACCTCAATTGGCCAACATAAAATTATCTTCTATAAAATTAACATACCCTCTATATTTGAAAAGTGTCAAACATCCTATTTGACCAACTATTTTTTGGTCAAAATTTAGGATTTGATCAGTGCTGAAAATATTTTAACAATTGTGTAAAATTGTGAACATTTAACTTTATTATAACTAAAAATGATGCGTATTATTTTAAACATTTATAACAAAACAAATGGTTTTATCTTTGATCAAACAAGTAATTAATATAAATATAAATATAATTCAAAGATAAATTTGTAATTGTATAAAATAATGTGTAGCAGTAAAAGCCCTAATTCGTTTAGAGGATGCAACAATCGACTTAAACATTAAACATTGAATTATAGTTTGGCAACCTAATAAGTGCTATGTAATTAATTAACAAATTTACCGATATTTTGTTTAGCTATATTTATTTTATACCGAATTTATAAAAAGACTAAATTTTTGGGATGAAACTTTTTATTTATTATATTATTATCATCGTTTAATTATTTAGTATCATATATTATATGCATTATTTCTTGTCACATATTTTATTAAAATTATAATAATAACATTATTAATTTAGAGTGATTCTCCAAGACCAATAATAGTATGGTGAGGAAAGCTCGTATGGACCCTAAACATTGACAAACGGTTTCTCTCTCGTTGAGAAGGCAACAGGAGGATAGGGGTTGGGATAACTATTCTCATTCTTATCCCTGCAAGATGAGATAATTTCATCCCGTATTCTGGTTTCATTTATATTTTGCTACGATAATTTGATAAATAATTAAAATTATAATAAATATTTTCATTAATAATATTTTAAAATATGTATAGGATGAAAAGGGTAAATAATGACAACAGAATGAGACATTCTCAATTCTCATCTTTATTTTTAAGAATTATTTTTATCTTTATTTTTGTTCATATTAAAAAATCTTCTTATTTATTAACATAAAAAAAAAAAAGATAAAATGAGTCTATCTTTAAAATTAAATTGTCATTACTACTCTCTTAATACATGTCATTTTCATAATGTATATTTTATTCAGACTATGTATGACACCTTCATAACATTTATCTATTCAAATTAGGAATAATATTTATCCAAAGCCTACTATTGCATTTTTACAAAAGTTGACTTCAACTTCTAGTTTAATGGTTGAGTAGCATTTTTACAAAAGTTGACTTCAACAAAAGTTGACTTCAACAGTGTGGCTCCCAAAAATCTTGATAGGGGGAAAACCAAGAGGGAGGCTTTTAATTAATTCCCATCCCCACTATCTTAGATTTTGATTCTCAATCCTTTGTTCCATTGCACAAGTTATTTAAGTTGAGGTTAATATTCCCGACAAAGAAGGTAATTTGCTTGTGTTCACCTTGTTTCCAGGCGACTACGTTAAATCGATTTGAAAATAATTGTATAGACGAAAGGGCTTTTTGTTTCCAATATATAGGGTTAGCTTTTTTCTTCCTATCCTACTCTACTTCAATAAAGTTTCGAGTCATCGTAACAAGTAAGAGAAACTAGCAGGTTGCAGAATCGAAGCTGTGAATTTTGCTATAAACAAAGCTCCATATCTTGTGTATTACTTGTGCTTCAAACTCGACAGAGAGAGACTTTGCATGCTTGCAAGCATGGACTCCACAACACATGCAGCCATTTTGCCCATTTCTCTTATTTTCTTCTTATCTTT
This sequence comes from Anacardium occidentale, assembly GCA_026122585.1. Taxonomy (NCBI): domain Eukaryota; kingdom Viridiplantae; phylum Streptophyta; class Magnoliopsida; order Sapindales; family Anacardiaceae; genus Anacardium; species Anacardium occidentale. Next base: position 396,292 of record JAJEJH010000274.1, read on the forward strand.
GCCTTCTGTTCTCATTCTTCTGTTCTTCAATCTTTACCATAGATATTTCAAAAGCTGCCACTCCCTATACTGGCAGAAGGCCCTGAGTCTTTATCTTTTGATGCTAATGGGACTGGCCCTGTCGCTGGTGTTGCTGATGGTGGAATTCTCAAATACGTTAACCCAACTGTTGGGTTTGTAGAATATGGTGTCACTCAAATAGGTAATCAAATCAAACCCAATATATATTTTTATCGTATATTCATGTTTACTTGTATGGAAACCCTACTGTGCTGAGGATCGGCCGGGTTATTTGTTGATGGGATTCTAATGGAAGCATCATAAATCTTGTTATGTATATCAGCTTAATTTATAACACTAACTTGATTTTAAGACTCAATAAGATTTTGACAACTAAGGCTTGTGACGGCATTAATATACCAGCATCATCTTGACTTGTTAGCATGACTTTAACAAAGCAAATTAAGGAGAGTTTTCTGAAATTTAAAAGAAGTTTTGGGATGTTTTGAAACATTTTGAAATTTTAATATGCTCCCAATATTCTAAAAAATAACAGTTATACCCCCAAAGGAAAACTAATTTAGAGTACATATCATTTTACAAATTATTAAGATTATTGGTCTTCAACTAAACAAAATACTTATTTATAACTAATCATCTTTTAAGGACATTTAAATAAATTAATTTTTAAGTATTCTTTCAATAAATATTTGTGCATACTAATTTTACCAAATAGGTTTATGCCCAATAATTTTTTAAATAATTGACAAGCTTGCCTAAAGACCTCACAACTCTAAGAATGTGATTAATTTTTGTTAATATTTTATTATCAAAAATAAATTATTACCCATAGGGTATATTATCATGAAGATTTAATTATTGTGTTTGATAAAAATTAAAAAAATATATTTGAATTATGATTTTACTTAAATTGCTTTTCATGTTAATCTATATTAAATGTGTGAGACAGAGAAAAACAATGGTTGAGACAAATGTCCTGAGAACTTGTGTGCAACACTACAAGAAAAACTATTTTTAATCTGATGCTAATAAAATCGGATTAACATTAAATTAAAATCAAAATAATATAAGTATCAAATTAGTATCAAATTTGAATCGGACAAATTAGCATAGGCTAAACTCCAATGTTAATTAACATCAAATTATGCTCCAATTCTAATCCACTATTAATTAGCATTGTTTAATTTTTTTTTTTTCTGATTCTAATATAATTAGCATCAAATTTGAATTGGATAAGTTCCAATACTAAATTTTAATTATTTTATTTTTATAATCCGATTCAATTTAGCATTATATTAGGACCCGATTATTTTCAATGCCAAATTTTAATTATTTCATTTTTATGTTTTTATTCTAATTAGATTCAGATAATAATCTGATTCTAATTAGCGTCACCCCTCACATCCTTCCTCACATGAATCATAGGCACGAAGCACATCGCGAAAGGAATAGTCCAGCTGAGCTTCGCTGCAAAGCCATCGTTTGGGACGTCGGTTAGTCTTCATCAACACTGCCCCTTCCTTAATTTTCCTCACGAACTTCTTCAGATGGCAGTCCCCTCTCTTTTTCTTTATGTATACAAATTTTTTTTTTTTTTTTTTTTTTGTTTTCCGTTTAATTTTAAACTGGAACTTATGGTATTGATTTTTTTTCTTTTTAATTGGGTTTAAGTTTGGATTAGGTCAATGAAGGTAGCTGCTTTAGTTTTGGTTAATGTATAAAATTAATGATTTTTCTCAACAATTGTACTAATTGGTTTATTCTGTATAGTTAAATTATGTCTTTGTCGATTGTAGTGCTCTTGATGTTAAGGTTTTCTTCTTTAAATCGGCCTTTAAATATTTTCCAAGATCTTGATATTAGTCTAACAAGCTGATACAGAGATGGCAGATTTGCATCTTTAAATCGGCCTAGTTGATTTTTTTTTTTTTTATGGTTAAACACTATTGTATTTTTGTTGGATATTTTGGAGAAGCTTGTTGAGAAGGAGATGTGCCACTGCGCTGCTTTAATAATTCTCTCGGTGTGGTTTTGAGTTTATTACTGATTAAGGTGGCTTGTATCAGAATTTTAAAAGTTGCTTATATTTACTTTTAATCAGAATGATGGCGAAGATTCAAACAGATTACGAAAAGCTACTCTTAAAGAGTTTAGAGCAACATGTTTGATTAAAAAAGAGTTGGGTGGTAACAATTTGTCAAATTTTTTTATCCGCAATGAAAAAATGAAACGTAATTAGAAAAGTGCAGTTTGGGTTGAAAATAAATAAATTCAAGTAGAATTCACGTACTAAAATGTTCAAATCATTCAATGCGCAATTCACAATCTAAATATGCATGCTTGTTCGTTTTCTGCAACAATGCCCACCCAAAAACAAGCAACCGAGGGAGAAGAGAAGATTTTAGAGTAGGAATTAAGGAACCGAAGTGTATTAGAGAGAGAAAAAAAAATCTCTCTCTTCTTGTATATCTATACACATGCTGATAACTGTCATTTCCTTTGTGTATAGCAACTGCCCAAGGTAGTTATCACCTTTTGTATGGATGGGATTGATACCATCATGGTTGCCTCCATTCCCTTCAGTTTGCACCAGTCATAATTTATGTTATTGCTATACAAGATTGATGTATTTGATAACTAAGCCAAAAGAGAGTTTGATGCGCATCAGAAAGTTCAATATATCACTTAACACTTTTGTTATCTATTCTTTAATTATATTTTATACCACTAGAGATAGGAATCTTTATGAAAAGACTATCTCATGCACGATTTTGTTTTGGTCATTGGATTTCCAGCTTACTGAATTTGTTTGTTGCAACAGGTTAAGTAGTAGGCTTTTTACTTGTTTTGGGCTCCACTGTGAAGATAATTTGATTTGGTTTATGCATAGATTGATGCTTGTTTCTGCAGTACCCTGATTTCCCTTTACCTGATGCAGATATTTGCTTGTATAGTGTGAATTTGTTGTCCCTGAAGTGAGCCCCAACATTGTGATGCATACATTTCTAGCTGTTTGTGTTATAACTTTGTATAGGAACGAAAAAAAAAAAAAAACCGAATTAAAAGAACCAAAATAATATTATCTAATTATTTCTGAATTTGCATAAGGATAACTTCGGATTGGCATATGAAAGTAGCATCAGCTTATAATTGGTTTAGCATCAAAAATAGAATTGGATTCACATCATATTTGAATTGAAAATTCATAAAAAAATAAAATTTTGTAATTAATTAGTATTAAATTAACATTGGATTTTTTATGCTAATTAAAATTGAAAAAATCCGATACTAATCTAATAGTAATTAAAATTGGATTTTTTTCCTGATTCCAATTTTTTTTAACATCAAATAGATTAGGATTGGACACTATCCAATCCTTATAAAATGCTAAATAAGAATAATTCATATTGATATTGGATACTGTTTGATGCTAATCAATGTTTTTTTTGTAGAAGGCACTTGTTTTTGATCATGCATTCTCTATCAATTTTTTCACAGGTTAAAGATGATTACGCAGGGCAACGAGATAGTGGATTGCATGAGAAGGGGATTAATTTGTGTTGTGCAAGTTTAATGGTTGACTAGCATATGGCATAAATATTCTTGCCAATCTTAAAACATCTAAAATTTATTTCGTCTATGCAAAGTTGTCAAGCAACAGTGTGGCTCCCAAAAATCTTGATAGGGGGAAAACCAAGAGGGAGGCTTTTAATTAATTCCCATCCCCACGATCTTAGATTTTGATTCTCAATCTTTTGTTCCATTCCGCAAGTTTTTTAAGTTGACGTTAATATTCCCGACAAAGAAGGTAATTTGCTTGTGTTCACCCTGTTCCCAGTCAACTACGTTAAATCGATTTGAAGATAATTATATAGAAGAAATGGCTTCTTGTTTCCGATATATAGGGTTAGCTTTCTTCTTCCTATCCTACTCTACTTCAATAAAGTTTTGAGTCATCGTAACAAGTAAGAGAAACTAGCAAGTTGCAGAATCGAAGCTGTGAATTTCGCTATAAATAGAGCTCCATATCTTGTGTATTTCTTGTGCTTCAAACTCGACAGAGAGACTTTGCATACTTGCAAGCATGGACTTCACAACTCGTGCAGCCATTTTTCCCATTTCTCTTATTTTCTTCTTATCTTTGCCTTCTGTTCTTCAATCTTTAGCATATACATTTCAAAAGTTGCCACTCCCTTTACCCGCACAAGGCCCTGAGTCTTTAGCTTTTGATGCTAATGGGTCTGGCCCTTTCACTGGTGTTGCTGATGGTAGAATTCTCAGATACGTTAACGCAACTGTTGGTTTTGTAGAATATGGTGTCACTTCACCCAATAGGTAATCAAATCAAACCCAATATATATTTTTATCGCATATTCATGTTTACTTGTATGGAAACCCTACGGTGCTGAGGATAGGCCGGGTTATTTGTTGATGGGATTCTAATGCAAGCATCATAGATCTTGTCATGTATATCAACTTAATTTATAACACCTAAATTGATTATAAGACTAAATAAAAACCTGACAACTGACGCTTGTGACCGCATTAATACACTAGCATCATCTTAACTTGTTTACATGACTTTCTCAACATTGACATTAAGAACATGTAACCCCTCCAATTCTGATAACGGCTTATATAGAGTATGAGTTTTTGTTAACCTTAAGCATGCTTCAGATCCAGAATACAGTGTGTTGGCAACCCAGCCGGAGCCCTAGGACCTACATGCGGGCGGCCATTAGGTTTGGGGTTCAACAATATAACACACGACCTCTACATTGCTGATGCTTACCGCGGCCTTGTGGTATTGCGGAAAAATGAGAGAGTTGCAGAACAACTTGCCACAAGTGCAAACGGTGTACCCTTTGCCCTCCTCGATGGATTAGACGTTAATCCTGTAAATGGAGATGTTTATTTCACGGATTTTAGTTCTGTTTACCGATTGAGGTACATTTCCTTTATTTAATTTTGGATTTGACAATGAACCGAAGAAGAAGAAAAGTTGAAATACTTTTTCTCGTATTTTGCAGTCAAATTGTACTTGCAGTTGTCAAAGGAGATTCAACAGGAAGATTGTTAAGGTATAACCCTAGAACCAGAAGGGTTACAGTGTTACTCAACGGGCTTTCAGGTCCGGCAGGGACTGCTGTGAGTTCTGATGGCAGTTTCGTTCTTGTGACTGAGTATATTGGCAAAAGAATTCAGAAGTATTGGCTCACAGGTCGAAGAGCTAACACAGCAGAAGTTCTCATCACCTTCCGAGGGAGTCCAGACAACGTTAAGAGGAATCCGAGGGGAGACTTTTGGGTGGCAGTGAACCAACTGAAGCCTTTAGGAATAAAAATCACCCCAAACGGAACTATTACGGAAACAATGTCGTTATTTCCCCCGTACGGAATCGACCAAGTCAGTGAAGTTCAGGAATCTCGTAGAGCACGTTTCATAGGATCACGGATTAACAATTACGTTGGTGTCTACAGGTAGACGAGCCCATGCAACGGCGAATAATGGCCTTGAAATAATATAAAAAATAATAATAATAAATAAATAAGTAAAACTGTAATAATGCAGGGAAATTACTGTTACTTGACGTCAGTAATAAAAGTACTTATATTGTTGTTCTCTGCTCCCAAATTCCTGCTCTAGTGCATTGTATATCTTTTGTTTTGCGTGCCTAATCTTCCAAACAGTGGGTGTTGCTAATTTGGTTTAAAATATAAAATCAAATTAAATTATTTAAAATATATTATTTGATTTGATTTAATTACTAAAATCATTTGATTTGCATTGAAAAACTTCAGAAAAATGACTTCCGATTATACCCGCAGTTTGAAAGATTTTCAAATTGAACTAGACACTAAACTGCATTTTTTCAAACATGTATATATAAAACCATATTTGACAAAATTTACAATTTGTAATTATATATCATATTTATCATATCATTTTTTTATATATTTATTATATACGTATTTCATTTTTGTTTTACATGTTTATTTCATATCTTAGACAACTTTAATTTAATTATTATTTATTAAATATAAAATATTTGAAAGTGAAAGATTTTTAATATGTTTAAACAGTAATCCAAATTGGATTAAAGGTTTTTTTTTTTTAATTTGGTTTGAAACCTAAAATGATTTAGAAAAATTTCAAACCTATTTTTTTCTATTTGGCTCAAAAAAAAATTTATAAAATAAATCGAATTATACAGTACATACCCTTAGTTTGAAGTTTTGGGTTCACTTTTTGCGACTTTTGTACGAAAGTTGTTGGTGAGAATATGGTTACTATGATAATTTATCTTTTATTAATGATATAAACCTATTTAATTTGTAAGTAATAAAATATTTTTTTAATTTTTCACTACTAATAATGATATGACAAATAATATAAAAAGTAATCTGATTATAATCTTATTTAAGTTTTTGTTGCAATTTTATTCTTCCTTGTTAAAGTTTTAAGATAAAATTATCCTCATTTTCAATATATTTCTAATGGTTTAAAAAATAATAATTATAGATCAAAATAAATAAATTAAGGATATAAATATCATATATTCATACATTTGGGGGTATATTATAAAATTTAAAAATTTTGGAGGTGTTAATGAAAATTTTAGGAGGTTTTTGTAATGTGACAAAAGTTCGGGAGTGTTTTGAAATTTTTTGAAATTTTAATGTGCACTAGTTTCAGAAATAACAATTACACCGCAAAAACTAATTAAGGGAGTAAATACATATAATTATATGTTTGGCAATAAACAATAAATGTTGAAATTTTAAGGGTAATAAAACTTTATGGGGTTTTTTTAATTTAAAAAAAAATTAAGGGTGTTTTAAAAATTTTTAATATGCTCCTAATATTTAAAAAAAAAAAAAAGACAATTACATTAAAAAAAACAGAGCAAATTAAAGGTATAAATATCATATAATTATATATTTAGTGGTAAATTGTAAATTTTGAAAATTTTAAGAGTGATTTTTTAAATTTAAAAAAATTTGGAGGTATTTTGAAATTTTTAAAATTATAATGTGGCCCTAATTAAGAGTGTAAAATGAGCTGAAATATGACAGCGGGAAAACTTGTGATGACAATATTATATATATATATATATATATATATATATATAAGTATATATATATATATATATATATATATAGCAAATAAAACAAATTAAGTAAGTTTTCGTTTTGAGCTCCACTTTGAAGATAATTTGATTTGGTTTATATATAGATTGATGCTTGTTTCTGCAGTACCCTGATTTCCTTTTACCTGATGCAGATATTTGCTTGTATAGTGTGAATTTGTTGTCCCTGAAGTGAGCTCCAACATTGTAATGCATACATTTCCAGCTGTTTGTGTTATAACTTTGTATAGGAACGAAAAAAAAAAAAAAAACCGAATTAAAAGAACCAAAATAATATTATCTAATTATTTCTGAATTTGCATAAGAATAACTTCGGATTGGCTTATGAAAATAGCATCAGCTTATAATTGGTTTAGCATCAAAAATAGAATTGGATTAACATCATATTTGAATTGAAAATTCATAAAAAAATAAAAAATTTTAATTAATTAGTATTAAATTAACATTGGATTTTTTTATGCTAATTAAAATTGAAAAAATCTGATACTAATCTAATAGTAATTAAAATTGGATTTTTTTTCCTGATTCCAATTTTTTTTAACATCAAATAGATTAGGATTGGACACTATCCAATCCTAATAAAATGCTAAATAAGAATAATTCATATTGATATTGGATACTGTTTGATGCTAATCAATGTTTTTTTTGTAGAAGGCACTTGTTTTTGATCATGCATTCTCTATCAATTTTTTCACAGGTTAAAGATGATTACGCAGGGCAACGAGATAGTGGATTGCATGAGAAGGGGATTAATTTGTGTTGTGCAAGTTTAATGGTTGACTAGCATATGGCATAAATATTCTTGCCAATCTTAAAACATCTAAAATTTATTTCGTCTATGCAAAGTTGTCAAGCAACAGTGTGGCTCCCAAAAATCTTGATAGGGGGAAAACCAAGAGGGAGGCTTTTAATTAATTCCCATCCCCACGATCTTAGATTTTGATTCTCAATCTTTTGTTCCATTCCGCAAGTTTTTTAAGTTGACGTTAATATTCCCGACAAAGAAGGTAATTTGCTTGTGTTCACCCTGTTCCCAGTCAACTAGGTTAAATCGATTTGAAGATAATTATATAGAAGAAATGGCTTCTTGTTTCCGATATATAGGGTTAGCTTTCTTCTTCCTATCCTACTCTACTTCAATAAAGTTTTGAGTCATCGTAACAAGTAAGAGAAACTAGCAAGTTGCAGAATCGAAGCTGTGAATTTCGCTATAAATAGAGCTCCATATCTTGTGTATTTCTTGTGCTTCAAACTCGACAGAGAGACTTTGCATACTTGCAAGCATGGACTTCACAACTCGTGCAGCCATTTTTCCCATTTCTCTTATTTTCTTCTTATCTTTGCCTTCTGTTCTTCAATCTTTAGCATATACATTTCAAAAGTTGCCACTCCCTTTACCCGCACAAGGCCCTGAGTCTTTAGCTTTTGATGCTAATGGGTCTGGCCCTTTCACTGGTGTTGCTGATGGTAGAATTCTCAGATACGTTAACGCAACTGTTGGTTTTGTAGAATATGGTGTCACTTCACCCAATAGGTAATCAAATCAAACCCAATATATATTTTTATCGCATATTCATGTTTACTTGTATGGAAACCCTACGGTGCTGAGGATAGGCCGGGTTATTTGTTGATGGGATTCTAATGCAAACATCATAGATCTTGTCATGTATATCAACTTAATTTATAACACCTAAATTGATTATAAGACTAAATAAAAACCTGACAACTGACGCTTGTGACCGCATTAATACACTAGCATCATCTTAACTTGTTTACATGACTTTCTCAACATTGACATTAAGAACATGTAACCCCTCCAATTCTGATAACGGCTTATCTAGAGTATGAGTTTTTGTTAACCTTAAGCATGCTTCAGATCCAGCACACTGTGTGTTGGCAACCCAGTCGCAGCCCTAGGACCTACATGCGGGCGGCCATTAGGTTTGGGGTTCAACAATTTAACACACGACCTCTACATTGCTGATGCTTACCGCGGCCTTGTGGTATTGCGGAAAAATCAGAGAGTTGCAAAACAACTTGCCACAAGTGCAAACGGTGTACCCTTTCGCCTTCTCGATGGGTTGGACGTTAATCCTGTAAATGGAGATGTTTATTTCACGGATTTTAGTTCTGTTTACGGATTGAGGTACATTTCCTTCATTTAATTTTGGATTTGACAATGAACCGAAGAAGAAGAAAAGTTGAAATACTTTTTCTCGTATTTTGCAGTGAAATTGCACTTGCAGTTGCCAACAGAGATTCAACAGGAAGATTGTTAAGGTATAACCTTAGAAACAGAACGGTTACAGTGTTACTCAACGGGCTTTCAGGTCCGGCAGGGACTGCTGTGAGTTCTGATGGCAGTTTCGTTCTTGTGACTGAGTATATTGGCAAAAGAATTCAGAAGTATTGGCTCACAGGTCGAAGAGCTAACACAGCAGAAGTTCTCATCACCTTCCGAGGGAATCCAGACAACGTTAAGAGGAATCCGAGGGGAGACTTTTGGGTGGCAGTGGACAAAGATACACCACTTCTGGAGCCTTTAGGAATAAGAATCACCCAAAACGGAACTGTTAGGGAAACAATGTCGTTATTTCCCCCGTACGGAATCGACCAAGTCAGTGAAGTTCAGGAATCTCGTAGAGCACGTTTCATAGGATCGCGGCTTAACAATTACGTTGGTGTCTACAGGTAGACGAGCCCATGCAACGGCGAATAATGGCCTTGAAATAATATAAAAAATAATAATAATAAATAAATAAGTAAAACTGTAATAATGCAGGGAATTTACTGTTACTTGACGTCAGTAATAAAAGTACTTATATTGTTGTTCTCTGCTCCCAAATTCCTGCTCTAGTGCATTGTACATCTTTTGTTTTGCGTGCCTAATCTTCCAAACAGTGGGTGTTGCTAATTTGGTTTAAAATATAAAATCAAATTAAATTATTTAAAATATATTATATGATTTGATTTAATTACTAAAATCATTTGATTTGCATTGAAAAACTTCAGAAACATCACTTACGATTATGACCGCAGTTTGAAAGATTTTCAAATTGAACTAAACACTAAACTGCATTTTTTCAAATATGTATATATAAAACCATATTTTGACAAAATTTTCAATTTGTAATTACATATCATATTTATCATATCATTTTTTTATATATTTATTAGGCCAAAGGACAATTTCCCACCCATAGTTTGAGGCGGGGACAAAGTCCCACCCGCAAGTTTTCAAAAGCCCGGTCTCCCACCCTTAGACCAAAATTCAAACTTATTTTATAATTTTTCAAATGAAATAACTAAAATACCCTTTAATAAATAAAAATTTAAAATAAAATTATAAAATAATTTTTAAATATAAAAAAATAAAAAATATATTAAAAATAAAAAAAATTATTAAAAATTTAAAAAAAAATTTTAAAAAATCAACTGGCCACAGCCGCCGATGCCGGCGGCGGTGGCCGTTGATAACAGCACCAGGTGGCCGTCTCCGGCCACCTAATTCCAGGGGAGGCCAGATCGGGCCTCCCCGTTGGGTGGAGGCGGCCAGATCTAGCCGCCTCCAGTTTTGGAGGAGGAGGCCAGATCTGGCCTCCTCCCCCGACAAACATGGTCGGGAACGGTCGCTGGGACCAATATCGATCCTCTTCGGCCGTTTCCGATGGCCAGATCTGGCGGAGGTGGTCAGATATGGCCGCCTCCTTCAAAACAGGAGGAGGTCGATCTGGCCTCCCTTGGAACCAGGTGGCCGGAGACGGCCACCTGGTGCTGTTATCAACGGCCACCGCCTCAAACTATGGGTGGGAAATTGTCCTTTGGCCTATTTATTATATATGTATTTCATTTTTATTTTATATGTTTATTTCATACCTTAGACAACTTTAAATTTAATTATTATTTATTAAATATAAAATATTTGAAAGTAAAAGATTTTTAACATGTTTAAACAGTAATCCAAATTGGACTAAAGGTTTTTTTTTTTTTTTTATTTGGTTTGAAACCTAAAATGATTTAGAAAAATTTCAAACCTATTTTTTTTCTATTTAGCTCAAAAAACATTTATAAAATAAATCGAATTATACTGTACATACCCTTAGTTTGAAGTTTTGGGTTCACCTTTTGCGGCTTTTCTATGAATGTTGTTGATGAGAATATGCACAATCAAAATGACAAAATAAATTATGCAGTAATAAATTTTAGTTTTTAGAAAATATATGGTTACTATAGTAATTTATCTTTTATTAATGATATAAACCTATTTAATTTGTAAGTAATAAAATATTTTTTTTAATTTTTCACTACTAATAATGATATGACAAATAATATAAAAAGTAATCTGATTATAATCTTATTTAAGTTTTTGTTGCAATTTTATTCTTCCTTGTTAAAGTTCTAAGATAAAATTATCCTCATTTTCAATATATCTCTAATGGTTTAAAAAATAATAATTATAGTTCAAAATAAATAAATTAAGGATATAAATATCATATATTCATATATTTGGTGGTATATTATAAAATTTAAAAATTTTGGGGGTGTTAATGAAAATTTTAAGAGGTTTTGTAATGTGATAAAAGTTTGGGAGTGTTTTGAAACTTTTTGAAATTTTAATGTGCACTAGTTTCAGAAATAACAATTACACCCCAAAAACTAATTAAGGGAGTAAATACATATAATTATATGTTTGGGAATAAACAATAAATGTTGAAATTTTAAGGGTAATAAAAATTTATGGGGGTTTTTTTAGTTTTAAAAAAAATTAAGGGTGTTTTAAAAATTTTTAATATGCTCCTAATATTAAAAAAAAAAAAGACAAGTACATTAAAAAAAACAAAGCAAATTAAAGGTATAAATATCATATAATCATATATTTAGTGGTAAATTATAAATTTTGAAAATTTTAAGGAGTGATTTTTTAAATTTAAAAAAATTTGGAGGTATTTTGAAATTTTTAAAATTATAATGTGCCTCTAATTAAGAGTATAAATATCATTTTATAAATTTTATATATTCAATAATATACAGCAGAAATACCTAAAGCTAAGCTGAAATATGACAGCGGGAAAACTTATGATGACAATATAAATTAATATGGCCCAAAATTTTATATATATATATATATATAGAGAGAGAGAGAGAGAGAGAAAAGTGTATATAACATACGTATATACATACATACATGCATGTACACATACTGTGCATTCATATGCATATGCAAACTGGAAAAGCATACAAACCAGAAGCATGTCACAAAACTAAAAACATAAAGCTGGATCCCAACCGGCAGTCATTTCCTCCTCTCAGCCCCTATGATACTGACCTGCAAGAGAAAAGAAAGTAAAGAGTGAGTGATATATTCACCAGTAAGTGTTTCTTATATTTGACCCTAAACCAATCATCTTTTGGGGATTCCCACTATAAGTGAATGCTAAAAACATACATACATGCTAGAGAGAAACCAAACTGGTTCTCACGTGCTTCATTGTAACATGCATATTCTGTTCTAGTGTTCATATTCTATAATCCACGTATCATCCCGTGATTTTTTATGTATTTTGAATGTTTCTCTAAATATTTACTGTTTCTTGTTGATTAATAATAATTAAATCATTCTTCTGTATACATCATGTGAAAATGACATGCTATGAGATATACTGAAATCATATCTAAGTCTTGGCCTGTATACTGAAATCATCTTTTTGAAAACTATTTTTTAAAATACTGTTATTGGATCTGAAGGTTCTGAAATATCTGAAAAGTTGATATAAAAGCTACTGAAACACTGAAAATTTGTATCTGAAAACTGTGCATCCGAAGATACTTACTATGTTACACAGACTGATGAATACAGAGATTTGACACTTTAACCATGTGAGTTTCCTATGCAAACAAGTGCTAGAAACTGTGTAAGACACGTGCTGTCTTTGAATCTAAGTGTCTCGTATTGTTGATGATCATATTATCCTAAGCTACTAACTGAGCACACTAGCATAGTGGCTAGTATGATCATAGACCTTGATGCTAGCTCCCTTATCGGGTGTGTTGAAACTCACAAATGTCTCGTATTCACCCTTGAAATCGATATTTTTCTACTGAAAATATGTATTTGGATTTTTGGATCCTTTTCTGAAAATACTGTATGATACGTCATGTCATAAGGTGTATATGATGCATCATGTATGCTTATCTGGACTTATTTCACTTATTTATATCGATTATGCTACTTTTACTATGCATTATGTTTGTTCATGCTTTATTTTCTCTTTTCTGTCTGACGTGTGCGCGTGCGTGTCTAAGTGCACGGGCGTGCATAAGCTTGCACAAGCCGTAAGCTAATTATGCGTATTGATCGTGCTAGATTCTGTGATTTCTCTTTGTTTTCTCTTCATTTGCGGATGCACGGTCGTGACATGACTCTACGTTATTCGGTCGTGGCTCTACGTTATTCGGTCGTGCATGGGTGCGTGAACATAGTCGTGACCATTCAAAGCTTCACTTGCACGAGTGTGCGCTACACGTGCACAATCGTGTGCTTTACTCTACTTCAACATGGTCGGCTTGATCATGCTCAATCCCATCCAATTTGCAATCCAAATGCATATCAATCATTTTCCACATACCAAACACTTCATATACATATGCTTATTCCATCCATAGTTTCAAATCAAGCATTTAAACATTTTTACATCTCAAAAGCATATACACATACACATATCTTACACATATTACTCATGTATACATAATCATCAAGCTCATCAACTCAAAATCATCAAACATGCAAAGAAACTCACAAGCATGCTGAAATCAAACTCATACTCAAGTATATCAAACACATCACACAAAGAAAAAGAGAGAAAGAGGTCAGAAACACCTACCTCTAACTATGCTAATTCAAGCTTTCTCTCTCAAGGAAATCTCACTCTCAAGCTGGATGGGAAGCTCCTGGATGTTGATCATCTCTTTTAGGATTGCTGGTCTTTGAAAATCAAAGAAAAACTTTGGGTGAAATGGCTGGAAAATAAGATAAGTTCAACTTAAAACTAAAGCGACTAAAACTTATCGCATGCACGGTCATGCGCCTCAACATGAACGGTCGTGTATGACTGAAAAATTGCACTAATGTTATTTCTCGCGCTTGCATGCAAATCCTCTCAATAGGATTTATACAAAAGTCACTTAACTTTGGGAATACAGTTATTTCACCTCTGAACTCTCTCACAACCTCAGCATTCACTTAACTAATGTCATTTCTAAAATGATTTAGAAAAATTTCAAACCATTTTTTTATTAGGTTGAAAAAAATTTGTAAATTACTCCAAACTAAACAGTGCATACCCTTAATTTGATCAATCTAATGATGATTGATTTAAATTTTTGTCCATTTAAATCCGATGCTAATCCATAATTAATTTTCAACACCAATTTAATAGTGTTTCAATTTAAATTTTTTCTTGTAACAATTTCAAATTTCATTTTTAATCAATTTCGTTTTTAATCCAATGTTAATAGTGTCAACTAACACATACAAATTTATCAAAAACATAAAAATAGGGTAAAAAATCAAAATTGTATAATAATATTAAATTCACAATTTATCACACTTATAATAAAAACTAATAATATGTTATAATACGTCATATATTAGATTAGAAAAAAAAAAAACAATACAAGAATTTGTTATGATAATATATTAAATTCAAACATAATTTAAATTATTTCACAAAGGTTTCTCGGACTAGAGGGGATAATAGTCATCGTAAAGGGTGTGTCATGAGGAGGGGCTAATAAACTTTGGAGTCGTCGCTCCATTTCTTTTCTCGTCAATTCTTGCAATTATTTTCTGATTACTGCTTGCATTGTCGATCGTTGTACTTCCAATTGCATCTAAAATTGCTCCTGCAAAGCTAATATTTCTTGTTCAAATCGTTTCAGTAGAGCTCTTTCGTGCTCTTCCATTTTTTTACGCATGAAAACGAGCTGCACATCGACATCTGAAACATTTCTTTGACGTTGTAGACGACAAACTCCCCCTATAGTCCCTTGTAAACAAGAGTAGGTCGTAGAAAATATATTGAATGAGTTTCATGAAGTAAAAATCTTTGGACATCAAATGAGTTTCATGAAAAAAAAAATTGTTAAATGAGTTGCATAGAACAAAAGCCTATACACATAATGGGAAAATAATGGAAATAGATTAGAGATAGATTTGTCTGAAAAAAAATGGTTCATAAAATTCCGGCGGAAGCTCGTCCAATTGAAAGCACATAAAACTGTTACTTTTAACTTCACACGGGCATTTAAAGAAACGCCTACACTACACCGCAAGAACAAAATATGGCCGTCATCAAGCACAAGATTTTAATATGGCAATCCATTGAGAAAGCACAAGCATTCACACAAGCATCTCACCAATCATATACGCTAAACAAACTATTTACAGGCATCAACTTGAAGCATTCACATTAACACGTACAAGAGACTGTTTTAGTTGAAAATCCGGCCACACAAGACTCACCTGACGGGATGACTTCAAAGCAGCCCAAAAAGGATTGCCTCGGCTGGCGGCAGAGAACGATAGGTCGCTTTGGGAACAGAAACGTTGTCGGATTCTATATCAAGACTGTCGGCAGCAATAAAGAGAAAAAACGCACGAAATGAGAAAATTTTTATTCGTTCTAGGTTAATCAAAATTTCGTATAAAAAATAATCAGATATTAATCCCATATTAATTAATATTGAATGATAATCTGATTTTAATTATTATCGAATTAGTATTGAAAAATATTCTAATGTTAATTGAAATCAGAATTTTATAGATTTTAATAATTTTTATTCAAATATTATATTAATTTGAAATTAATATTTTTTGAATCTAATCTGTTTTTAATCCAATGTTAAAAACAGTTTTTTATTTTGTAGTGATTGCACAAGATGGAGATTAACTTGCGGATTGGCGGAGTTAAAAGGCTTCGATAATGTTCTTGTAAATTTTTTGTACGAACGTCAAGGATTTCTGAGTCGATTGAATCAGGTCTTCGAAGCTGCACGAGAACAAAATGAAAAATGCTCAGCGAACTCCATTTCAGGATAACTCTTGGCTAAGCAGATATTCTCCCAAACCCCAACTGGGTTTCCAAGCTTCAGCCTCATTTTAAGGTGCACTTTTGAGAAGTACTGGAATTGCATTGGCTGCTTTCATATAGCCGACCAGAACTTATAGTTTGTTCCACACCCAGAAAGCATAGTTCTTTTATCGACAATGTGACTGTAAAATATTGGACCAGAGGTGTCAGAGCTGGCACATATTAAACCATAGGCTTCAGGGGAAGGCCCGATAACCTCAGGAGGATTTTCTGGAGCAAATCTTGTTATATAGAAACCTGATGAAATCTTGACAATAGATGACAGTAATCAAAGAAACAGAACAACATATAACGTTGAACTTGACGATGCGGAAGGACTGCCACTGTCGCTGAGAAACTCTAACAGACTGCATCTAGAGTATCATGTGATTTTATTTTCTATGAATCTTAGCATTCAGTTTCTTATTCCTCTCTAACTAAAGTCCCTGATGAAACATTCCCTGCATCAAATATATTTCTTGACATAATCAACTTATTTGCAACAGACATTTTATTCCTGGTGAAGTTCACCAATGCCTTCTTTAGGACTTCCCATCAGACTTCGGAGGAATGACATGTTGGGTGAAGTTCAGGCGAAATAAGCAAATAGGAAAATATGAGCAACATATGCGATAATATTAAATCTTAAAATGGTAACATTCCTGGCAAATTGCAGCTAATATGATGATCTATAAGCCATGAGCAGTATGTTTCTTCAAATTCCATGAATAGAAGGTGGATTGGTTCTGAGATTATAAGTTAAACATTAGTTATTTAGTAATCAGCAGGATGACAAACAAGTAGTTTCAACTGAAAAATCTTTACATAAGTTGAGCCAATATTCTCCCAGCTGGTTTTTTTCCTAGAATTCAGCCACAATTTCGGCAGACTTTTGTAAAGTGCTAGAACTTCACTGACACATCTCATATGGTAGCCTAAATTTATGGTCTGCTCCAGAATCAGAAACGATGGTTCCTTCCTTGATTTTGGATTCTGTGGCGTGGAGGGATGGTTCCCTGCATGATTTGGGATGGCACACCGATCATGTTCGCATCCCAGATCAACTTTTGGAATGCTATAAACACCAGCTTGGATATCTATGGTTTTTCATTCAGGAAAAATGACTATCCCTATAACCTTTGGCTTCAAAACTTACAGTCATGCTGTGCAGCTTGGCTTCTGTCCATTTTTGGCCTTCCATGGTTCGTTCCATCCCATCTTTTACGAAAATCATTTTGCCACCTCCAACCACGGGTCCTGAATCTCTCGCCATGATTTATTGCACAAAATTCTCCTTTTGGATTGAAAACCCTCTCTCTGTTCTATTTTGTTGTCTATCTTTCATTCTTCTGGCCTTCAGTGCGAAGTTCAGATACCTTTTTCACCATCTCTGCAGGAAGCAATCATTGAGAATGAATCATCACCACAACAATAGTTATCATTCTGCACATCAGGAAACACCAGGAACTGCAGTCAAGAGATGATAAAATAAGGCAAACACGATCTCTAAAGGTATAATTCGATTAATATTCAGGGGCTTTCATAGTTTTCTCAGCATATGAATTACACATTCACCGGCTAAAGGTTGCTCTCTTGTGTAACAATTCTGCAACCAAACTTTATTACAGTTGTCTCAGTGACATTTAACTCAAAAAAAACAAAAAAAAAAAAAAAAAAAAAAAAACTTTAGGGCATGTTTATTTACCTTGAAACATGCCATCCATAGAACTTTCTTCATATACTTGCAATGCCTCACAGCAAGTCCAGCCCTTGAAGAAGAATGTTTCTCTAATGCTTGGAGTTCTTACTCCTTACCAGCCTAAACAGTGAGCTTGCATTTCACAAGAAATTAATGTGGCCTATACAGAAAACACAAAACATCATTTGCACGTAAAAGTTTCAGGTAAAAAAGAAGATTCAGAATTTACGGTTTAATATTTTGTGTCTATAATTTTTTTACTACGATTTAGGATTTTCACATTATACTGTTTAAGATTTACAATTTATAGAATATCAATCATTTGTTTATTTTAATTATGATAAGCTAAATATGATAAACTTCAACTGTATATTAATTTCGGTAGACTCTTTTTTAAGTTTTACTGCATTTTTTAATTATTACAATAAACAATATATCAATGTTCTTTATATTATGCTATCAAATAATAGATTTAATGAAAAGCTTGGAAAAGAGACAGTAAAATTCTGCTATTGGTGTAAGAAACTCTTTACATGGAGATAAGAATATCATTACAAGGTAAAATTTTATTTGATTTTTTTATTATTTTTACATAATTCTCTTGCTAATTAACTCTAACATATTAAAAAGGGTAAAAAATCCAAAAAAAATTGTATTTTGTGCCTTCCCTTTTTTATTCGAAAAACTACCAAAAACACCCTATATCTAGCACCCCTAATAGTGTGTGCTTTCACATTTTACATACAAATCACATATTTCTATTATACATTATGCGTTATACTCAATTTTTCGTCATTTTCATACTCTAATTCAATACTAAGCAATTATTTCATAATCTTTTTTTTAACAAAAACGAAAAAAAAAAATTTAGACTTTGAATCCAATTTTTAATATTGTAATTGTAAATATAAAACGCATAATAAATTCATCTTAAAACACTTAAATATTTATATTAAATTTATGTAAATATGACCAATATCATTTTATTAATAAATTTTATTATTTATCATAGCGTATGTTAATAATAAAATTTATGTGTAATTTTGTTATGTGTAAAATTATTTTATATTATAATAATATTTTTTTTAACAATATAACACGTGGTAAATATGTATGGAAAGGTGCAACGGTAATTAAAAATAAATTATTTTATAATTTTTCCGAATTGACGTCTTGTGAACCATCGGAGCCGCACAACCGAAGAAGTGAAGTGAAGTTCGTGGCTTTGTTTTTTGCTTTATATTTGCCTATTCGGGTCAGCACCAAAGCGTTTTCAAAATTCCAGAAAGCATCGGATAGGGCGAGAATATTTTTACAAAACAAGACACTTGCTGTCACTACATGTTTTCAGAATCAGATTCAGAAGCAAATCCATATGGCAAAGAAGACTTCTTCTCCTTCTAAAATTCAGACGCTGTACGAGCTTTGTAGAAAATCCTTTACGCCCACGGTGACACCTCCTCCTTCCTCTCAAGCCATCCACGGTCTCTGCTCTCTATTGGGTAGTTCTCCATTACCCTCCATTAAGAAGCTTCCTTGTTGTAGCTTGCTTCAAATGTGTGTTTTGTTGGGTTTGTGTTTCGTTTTGGCTCAAATTTCTGCATCTGGGATTTTTTGTTTATAGGAAGTTTAATGTGGGTTTGCGTTGTTTCTGAGTGAAATTAAAGAATTGAATCATTCGAGTTTTTATTTCTGTTTAATTCTTGATTAGTTTGTTTTGTGAAATTAAAAAATTGAATCTTTCGAATTTTTATTTCTGTTTAATTCTTGATTAGTTTGTTTGTAGTGTAGTTTTGGCTGCCTGAGATATGATTCTGAGATGATGATCACCTTTTCGTATTATCGGATTTGAAAAGGTCTCATTTTCTGTGATGACATTACTTTTTTATTTAAGCATTGTGCTTCTAATTGTTTAAAAACTTGAAGCAAAAAAAAATGATATTTTGTTCATTAGTATTGAATCTTACTGACTTATGATGCCTTTATTGATATGATACATTACTAATAGTTAGCATCTTGCAGACGCTGTTGGCCCTGCTGATGTGGGGCTTAAAGAGGACAATCAAGATGATGATCGAGGACTCGGGATATTTGGACTTACTGGACTGAGTAGAGCAGCTCGATGGGCTCAACCAATTACATATTTGGATATGTATGAATCTGATAGTTTCACGGTATATGAAATTCAAATTTCACAAAGTTTAATATCCACTAGAAAACTTGATAACATTTTGATGCAAAAAGTGCTGTCCCTAAATTTTCAGGTTGTTTCTGTCTCAGTTAAGCATATTATGCTAAATCAAAACATTAAGTTTTGGTTGATTTTGATAGTATGTATATTTATCACTAATTTTATTTGTAGCCAGCCATAATATTTCTTTTAGCAGCTTTACATATGAACTATATAGTTTGAAGATCAGTCATACAATTCGGTTCGATCTTGGCCTAATTTGATTGAATGAAATTATTCTTAGGATCTAGTTGATGATTTTATCTGCAGATGTGCATTTTCTGCTTTCCTACTTCCTCAGTTATTCCACTCCATGACCATCCTGGGATGACAGTTTTTAGCAAAGTTCTATATGGATCTATGCATGTCAAAGCTTATGACTGGATTGAACCTGCTTGTTTCCAAGAAGCCAACAGACCAGGCTCTCGTCCAGGTTTGACTTTTAAGATTCTTTTCAACTTGATAGATAATAGTTACTTGGATGATCAAAAAGACACTCTGGGATTGACTTTGGTACACATATGTTCTTCCAAAAATGTTAAGTGAGATTTTGACCTACTTCTATGAACTGAAAATGAATCTCATTTGATGTACCTCAATTTGTGGGTTGTTAATACTAACTATAGCTGTTGGTTGTCTGCTTTAATTTATCTAAATATGCAATTTAATCATTGTTTCAAAATTTTCTGTGTCATTGTTTTCTGTTTTTTATGGCTGTGATTTTTGAGACGTGAAAATCTTTGACTGATTTTTTGCTTGGACCAGACGTTTATCACTAATTTGTCACTAAGATTACTACTTGATATTTCCAGCCTGCTTTTATTTATTCAAATCCAAATTTGCCTAAACTGGATTAGTAATTTGCTTTTCAACCATCTTCACGCTATTGACTGCATTTGGTCTGCTGGATAAGGGTTACAGTGACCAATTTTTTGTTTTTAATTTTACATTTATGTGCTTAGTAATACCATCTTAATGTGGGAGTTTAATATCAAATTGTTGCCTTTTATCTTGATGTGATGAATCTGATATTGGGTAGAAATTATAGATCCAAGTTCTATGTCTGAGACTAAAATTTAATTACTCCTTGGACACAGGAGATATTGGACATTCATTGGCTTGCTTGCATCTCAAATGCCTTGCTTCCAGGTACAAATATTGACGGTACACAACTTACAATGAAACTCTCTATTTTGCAGTGAGATTGGCAAGGTTGGCAGTCGATAAAGTTTTAACACCAGAATGTGGGACATCAATTTTATATCCAAAGAGTGGGGGAAATTTGCATTGTTTTACTGCGGTCACACCATGTGCTGTCTTTGACATTCTCACACCTCCTTACAGAGAAGATGCCGGCAGAAAGTGTACTTACTATGTTGACTACCCTTATTCAACCTTTGGTAGGTAACTTTTCTAGTTTCTTTTTCAGTGCCTTACCGCAATTCTACATTATAGATTGAATAACCTTGTCATACTTTATTAACTAAAATGAGTAAAAACCTGCATTTTGTTGTATACACTTTAGCTGCAGAAGATGGAGCTGAGATGATTGAAGGAAAAGAAGACTATGCATGGCTTGCTGAGATAGATACACCAGATGATCTTTACATGCGCTCTGGAGTATATGCTGGCCCAAGCATTCAGGTATAGCTTGTATGACATAGGCCGATGCTTGTGCACATGATTCCCATCAACTTAATATGAGCTGTTGATACCAGAGAAAATCTGTCATTCTTAACCGCAATGATCACATGATTCTCATGTTTATGGACAATTCTCCTGCCTTCACTAACAAATGTGCATGGAAGAAAAACTGATTGGCTGGGCTTACCGAGAATATGCCCAAGCTTTTGGTTGCAGCAGTCCTGATGTTATACTACCTTTGTTCTGTTTTACTTATCAGTTGGAATATGCATGTTTTGATGCTAGACCCTATGTTTTAAGAACAATCTTGTAGACATTCTTGTTTCTTATCCTTACTGCATCTACTCAGCTTGTAATTTTAGCTCATAAACTTCCAAGTTTTCAATTTTGGTTATTGTTCTCATTAGTTTGTACTGTCATACTGGCCCTATCACGCTTTTTAGAATCCTGTGTTGTTTGTGGCATAAAAAGGCCACAATCTGGGATCAAGATTTTAGACTGCGTACCACAATCTGAACCTGTCTGTTATAAATTATCATAAATTACCTGTTGTTGTAAGTTGAGCAGTTGTTTGACTCACTGTTTGGTTCATTCAGACTCCCATTGTGTTCACTATCCCTTGAGCCTACAGAGTAGACAAGGATCCAGACCTGATTTATTCTTACTGGTCAAAACCTTAAACATGACTGCCTCAAGTCTCAAGCATTGTTGCTCCACCTTTAGCATTCCTTGTGAGCCAGAAAAGCATGACATTGATGTGACTCCTCAACGACTGACTAAAATTTAGCCATGTAGATAGCAACTGGTGCATTGCGATTGAACAGACCAGTCTTTCATTACAAGCACACTGTAAATTACAAAAGATGGTGTTCAAGACTTGAACTAAATCACATACAGTATTCAACCAAGATCCATATTCACTTGAGATACTGCAAGTCAGAACTTATTCAGAGACAAGTCATTTCAATTAAAACTGAGAACACATTATTCTAACCAATGATCTGCTTATGGTGCTTTTGGATGACATATTAGCTGACTGGCTCTACCAAATAAAAGTTCCCGGAAATTGTATATTCAATGGGTCCGTATCTCAGGTACTGAGTTCTTAATGCTGAATTTCACCTGGTAATCATTCAATCAGAAGAAACTGCATTCTGAATCTTATAACTAAGGTGATCTGAAATCTTGACCGGCATAACGCACATTTCCAATTTCCTCTTCAATGCGCAGAAGCTGCAATCAAACCAACAAGGGAAAAAACTCAGGAGATTATATTACAATTGTCAATGACCATAGACTTTGCACATAGAGGTAGACATAACATCAATCTGAAAAATATCAACTAAACAGAATACTCAGAACCTTCTTATAAACCAGCAACAGCATCTGTAGGGATCCATAGAAAAAATTCCATAGCCTTCTCCGTACTTGATACATAAATACCAAAAACTGAAATTGTTTGTTTGTTTTCATAAGTTTGAAGAAATTTTGAATAATAGAATCCTCACTCAATCTAATAACTTTGATTACAGTTGCGTATTTTAGACAATTCAATCAAATGATTTGAGAATATGGTACAGTGTATCATCCACTGTGGTATATATGAGTGTCAGAACACCATTATTGAGTACGCATTAAATAGGAACAAGAACTTTTGGATCGATAGAGAAATTGAAAACCACCAAATTAAAAGTAAAGAGATAAAGTTACTTTTCAGAACATTGAATATACCTGATTATACTTGGCCAACCGCTCACTTCGGCATGGAGCTCCGGTCTTGATCTATAAAACAAAACATGTAATGATCAACTTTATAAAGCCTTAGAATTTAGAAACAATGCAGTACAGATAACGAGGTTCAGATTTCAGTTGCTAAACCTGCCCACTTGCCAAACCGACGGAAAGATCAGCAATAAAATTATCCTCAGTTTCACCACTGCGGTGGCTGACCATCACACCCCAACCTGCAGCTTTTGAGTCAAGTGCTGCCTGGATGGATTCAGTCACTGTGCCAATCTGGTTAACCTGCAAACATAGTAAATAAAAATGAACTAAATTTAACATCAGAATAGCAATGCCCTCATGGAGAAATTAAAATTAGTGCAGTAAATCATCTGTTATAAAGAAACTCAATGTAAAATTTGTAAGTGGTCAGTTTACTATAGAACTAGAGGGAATGAAGAACGCAATCATAAATTCTCTAGGTGATATCATATATTTAAACTCAACAGAAGGATACCCAAAAATTAGCAAAATACAAACAGGGTAACAATCCAAATACCTTTAATCTAATTGTATTTCTTTTTTTCTTACAAAGTGAGTACACCAATTAGAAATAGTCTAATGCTTTTCAATATGATTCAATTAAAAACAAGAAAAAAAATGAAAGCAACTAGGCACTTTATGGATTTGGCAGCACGTGAAAGGGTGCTCCATTATATACCTCATGATCCTTCAAATATAAAAAAGAAACACGGGTATGCTTGGATATGAAGCAGTGATATTATGTGAGACGCTGAATCGGCAATGTGGTTCTTTCTAGATGCAGTCTATGTGGAAATAATCACAGAACAAGAAACCACTATCAATGAAATAGAACCTAAGGAAGACTCACAGATGGAATTTAAAAATTCACTTAAACAGAAATATACTAAACTCTACATTTTCTTCTTTTTTTCCACACATACATTGGTAGATTGTGTACAAGCTGTCAATTTAACAAGATGCATTCCATTGTAAGTGTCATACAAATTGGTAGATTATTAGAAAAGCCAGGGAGGCAATATAATAATAATATGGTCTATTGTATCATCTACGATGATTGCTGACTTATGGGCTACCACCTAAATGGAGATCAAATTGATTAGAAAGTAAGAAATGCAGAGCTCAATAAGATACTGCTGAGGCCAAAAATCTAAAAGAAAATTAAAATGAAACAGCATTAACATCCACCATCAAGTCAATGAAGAAAAGGATAAAAGCAGGAAAAAAAAAATAAAGAGAAGAAAAAAAATGACTATGGATCAGATTCATACCTTTAAAAGTAAACCATTGCAAGCCTTTTTCTCAATGGCTTCAGCTATTCTCTTTGGATTTGTGACCAACAAGTCATCTCCTACAAGTTGAATATCAACCGATGACTGCAGTGAAGTCCATGAACTCCAGTCATCTTGATCAAAGGGATCTTCAATAGATACTATAGGGAAGTCTTTAACAAACTCCTGGTAGAGGTCACCCAGGCTCTGTGCTGACAGCACATTAGCTCCATCATTTGGTTGTTTCTTAAAATTTAGATCATATTTCCCATCTTTAGTGAGAAACTCTGAGGCCGCAACATCCATTCCAATTTTGATCTGCAACAACGATTTAAGTTCATGGGAACCATAATCAAAAATTTACTTAAAGCAAATAAACAACACCCACCTTCCCAGTGTAACCAGCCTTTTCAATTGCATCCATAAGTAAAACAAGTCCCTCCCTGTTATCCTGAACATTGGGAGCAAAACCCCCTTCATCTCCAACATTGCAAGCATCTTGTCCATATTTAGACTTGATGATTCCCTTTAATATATGATACACTGTAAACTCAAAAACATAAAGCCGTAATTTATCAACAAAATGCGTCACTGGAAAACACTATTAATTGAAGTAACAAGCTAATGCATTTCAACATCACTTTAGAAAAATAAGCCTGCATTTGACTATGCCTCAGACTCACTGCAATCAATGAAAATTGAAAACAGTTACAAACTCATTTATAGTCACTTTTAGAAGCTAAGACACAAGTATATACCCCTCTTTTTATGTGAATGGCTAAAATAAGCAGTCTCTATAAATTCATAAAGCAACAATCAGAATTTCAGCAAATATATAAGGCTTGTTCTTGGTCTCCAAATCAGTGCAAATGAAAATAGTTCCAGACAAAGAGAAGAGTGTGGATGAGATATAGTTTACTAACCTTCACTACCCATTCGGAGAGCTTCAGCAAATGAGGTTGCACCTACTGGTAATATCATAAATTCTTGCATAGCCAAATTGTTTCCAGCATGACTGCCTCCATTTATCACATTAAAAGCAGGAACTGGCATAACAAGCTCTTTTGTTCCAGACAATTCCTGGATATGTTTGTACAAGGGCACTCCTTTTGCTCCTGCACCAGCTCTGCAGACACTCAAAGATATTCCTAATATTGCATTTGCCCCCAGTTTTGACTTATGTTGAGTCCCATCAATTTCCACCATTATAGCGTCAACTTCAGCTTGATTTCTTGTAAAACCAATAAGGAGAATATCAAAACCATACAGCCAGTAGCAAACAAAACTAACTACTCACACTGAAAACAACATATTAATAGCATCAAACTTTACAAGATAAAATGCATAAAATATCACACAAAAAAAATCTCAAAAGAATTAAAAAAAAAAATACATTGCTCTGATCATGTGGACACTCAATTAAATATGATCTATTTCAAAGCTACACCAACAATACAATGGTTTTAGTAGCTCCTCTTCGTTATTTTTGTAGCACACACAGTCATTCAAGCAACATTCAACATACTATACATACTTATACAGAAGACATTATTTCAGTAGCATCCAACGTGTAAGTCATCAATTTCAATGTTATTACTATTTTTCTTACTTTACCGGTACCATATTTCTATTCGTAAAAATTTAAACTTTATGACACTAACATTCTTCATTCAAAAAACTTGGAAAACCAAATTTACCTGACATCAACACCAACAAGCTTGGGACCCAAAACGTCGTTAATATTCTTAACAGCATTGAGGACACCTTTACCACCGTACACACTCTTGTCGCCGTCCCTGAGCTCCAAGGCTTCGTAGATCCCTGTAGAGGCCCCACTAGGCACAGCCGATCGAAAAAGAACATCAGTGATGAGATCAACCTCGACGGTGGGATTCCCCCTGCTGTCAATGATCTGCCTGGCCTTCACGGACTTGACCTTAGACGACGTCGGGGCGGCCACCGAGCACTTGACCCTGCAGGGGCGGAAGTTAAGAGGAGCAGGGGCAGAGCGTTGGAGTTTGGTTGAGAAGAAAGGGTTAGCTTGTGTAGCTAAAGAAGCCATGCAGGATTGCTATTGATACAATTTAAAAAAAACAGAAAGTGGGTTCGTTAATGGTGTTTGGGAGGAGGAAAAATAGAAGAGAAAATATAAATAGAGGGAAAGTTGGCCTGGGAAAGTCCGCTAACGGGCGATGAAAGCAGTGCCAAGTTATAAACCTGTAAATTTGGCATTTGGTGGTTGTTCATGACAGGACAGCTCAGGTTAGGTGCGTTTGTCTCTCATTGACTCTCTTTCATTTTGATGGGCCGCCATCTACCCAAACCAAGCCCATATTTCTCTACCTAATACGGTTTTTTGGGACACCAATTCCTACCCAAAGTCTGATGAAATGACAATGCTTGCCTATTCAGTTTTAAAAAACTAAATATTTACCCATTATCCATTTCCAACAATTAATGCTATTTTGTTTTCCTATAAAAGACGGTTTAACATATCATATTATTAATTTAAAATTTTATAACCCTTAAAAATCTCAAAATTCTTATAAATTTTAAAATATTATATTTTATTAAATCTTTTTAGGATGTAATTGTTATTTTTAGAATTATTAAAAATAAATTAAAATTTTAATAGATAAAGTACCCATATATTTTAACACTCACTTTTTGAAAAGGGAAAAAAAAAAAAAAGGAAAATAAAAACAATAAATCATAATATCAATCTTTACTTGTTTATGATGTTGGGTTTTTGCTTCGCTGTGGCTGATGCAAAAAAACCATAATGGGTTTAGGCCTCGAGGATTCTTCAAACACGTAAAAATTCATTTTCTGAATGACAAATTAAAAAGGGTTCGGGAATTTTTTTGATTGATGCTCAAGTTTGTAACATTCTTTGTAATCATCAAGATCAGAAGGCAACAGTGGATTTTTACAAGAAAAACTTGTATCTTATACAGGTAAGATCTTGATTAATTTATTAATAATATTATACCTGCAAAAAGTTTACATAAAATCATTCTCAAAGTATTCATATGATCATGATAAGCTCTTTATTGCAGTATTATCATATAATATTTTTTGCTAACATTTGTGAAAATTTCAGTCTGGTTAGTGTTATCAGTTCATATATATTTTACTTATATTTGTGCAAATTTCAGTCTGGTTGCTGCGAACAACCAATCAAATGTGGATTCGAGTGCCATAATGCCACATTCTGGGCGGTCCCGGCATCCGGGCGGGCTGCAGCAGAAGACTGGGACTGCTATGCCAGGAGCAAGAAGCTGAAGAATCTATACTACAACTGTGATTTATGTAGGGTCAGTCTTCTTGTTAACATGGAAGAATGGAGGGATTTGGCTATAGTTAACGTCAGTGTTCTTGTCTTCTTCATTCTCACCGGCTTGTCTCCGACCTCCATAAATACATGAACTAAACTGTTGAGTACGCGAGACTTTAAGGATAGGAAAATTCTAAGAGGAATCCAGCAGCATGGTGGAAAAAGTTAATCAGCAAAGAAATTAAGAACTTTTCTTCGCCTCTGTACCATGTGATGACATGGTATACCAGAAATGAACACTGCATAATTTCCTCTTTTGTTTGCCTCGAACCTATAATGTGCGTAGCCCTTAATCCATATGGTTAATTTTCATGCTTTCACCATAAAACCAACCTCTCACCTTCCAAAAACAAATCGCCGCTAGCTCTGAGCTTTCTTCATTAATTTTCCAACACAATGGTTTGTTTTAGCAACCGCATCGAGACCTTGATCACCTGCTGTTCCCTTTTTCTTTCAATTGTCTTTTGGGCGTTGTCTCTGTGTTTTCTCCTGCATGGTGGCAAGGATTGCAAATTCTCTAACCCTTTTACATAGTGTCTTTCCATCTGTAGTGGCTTTTTGGGGAAGCCTTTTACGTTGGTCAACCTGCATGAACCCCATTCTTTACATGCTTTTGTTGTTCCTCTCCGTTCTCTCCTTTGCCATCTACCATGTTTATACAAAAAATTAAGGTACATCTCATTAAATGTAATTTCTTTCTGTCATAACAACAAATTAAACTAATAATTTACACTCTAGTTAGAAGTTATAACTTTCAATACTCTTTGGGCTAATAGAACCACAAGCAGTTACGAATTCAGAAGAAAGAGGGAAGCTACGCAATTTCTTGGCTTGTTTCCTTTAATCTAAACAGTAAAACCCAATAATGTTCATTCATTGAATCTCCATATAAGCCAGTTAATTCACTTCAAGAAAGGCAAATTAACTTTAAGAACAGCAATTATAGTACAATACAACACAACACAATGGCTCGAATAAGCAGTTTTATTTTCATAGCCTTGAACTGCTTTTGTCTTTTATTAGGCTTCGTTGCCATCACTTGTGCGGCTTATGTTCAATTTAATGGCGGCACAACTTGCCAGAAAGCCTTAGAATTCCCGCTACTGATAACGGGTTTCGTCTTACTGGCTGTGTCGTTGTTGGGATTGATTGGCTTGTGTTGTAGGGCCACTAGTGTGTTGTTTCTGTACTTGCTTATGATGTTTCTCCTGATAATAGGGCTTCTAGTTTTCACAATTTTTGTACTCGTTGTTACGAACATGGTTGTGGGTCGGAGAGTATCCCCAAGCCGACTTCAGGATTACTCTAAATGGCTGCAAAATCAAGTTGATGGAGCAAATTGGAAACAGATAAAGGGATGTTTGTTTGATGCAAAGATGTGCAACAATCTTAATGATGAAAATATCAAGCATTGGTCTTTAATACAGGTGCTTTTTACCTTATGTCCTCCTATTTATTCATTTTTGCATATTTTATGGAGATCATTTGATTAATATTTGTTTGTTTTGATAATTTCAGTCTGGTTGCTGTAAGCCACCAATGTATTGTGGATTAAAACCCAAGAACTCGACCTTCTGGGTGATGCCAGAAGGAGGGCCAGCGGTGCCAGACAGCGACTGCACCACCTTCAGTAACCACCAGCAGACACTTTGCTACGACTGCAAGTCATGCAAAGTAGGAATTCTCGCCGAAGTTAGGCTAGAATGGAGAGTTTTGGGTGTCTTCAACATCTGTGTGTTGGCCACTGTGATCATGATGTTCTCTCTTGGCTGCTGCATTTGGAAGAAATATAAATATGATCATAAGCACGTTACATATGGTCATTACTATTGAATTCTCTTTCGAAATTCAAAGAGCTCATTCAAGGTAAACTATTTTCATGAACAGTTGTAGATTCTATTCAAGTGCTGGAAAACAGATGAACAGATTCTTCATTGTTCATCATTTTATATTGGATTTTGGTTCTGGTGTGTTTTAAGTCGGACCAGATAAGAGCTAAATAAAAATTTCGCATGGGAAAGTAATTGGACTTGTGAAAAGGCCCACTGAAATTACATATTAGTGTTAGACTCTTAAAATTAAATTATTTACACTTAAAATAAGTATCAAATAAAATTATATAATATAATTAGCAGTTTATTATGAATTACTTCTATTTTAGCAACCGTTTTATTACGTTGTAAGAAGATTATAAAGCTGTTACCTTTCTCGATGAAGACATTCCTTTTTTCTTGGCTCCCTCCGTCTCTTTCTATCAAAACAAACCAGGAAATTCTCCCTTCAACAAAATCCATCCCATCCATCCTTCAGTGAACCCCGATAATCTTCCCTTCCATCTTCAACAGAAGATTTTGAAGATGGTTCGTGTGAGCGACCTCATTGTAGGGTTCTTGAACTGTGTTTCTCTTCTCTTAGGCCTCGTGGCCATCGCCATGTCCCTTGTTTTCTACGTGCATGGCGGATCACAATGCCAGAAAGCCTTGCAATATCCACTGCTCATAACTGGAACCGCTTTACTCCTCGTTTCTCTGCTGGGGTTGATCGGTTCTTGTTGCAGACTTAACGCTTTATTGTTTCTTTACCTGACTGTTATGTTTTGTTTGATCCTTGTGCTTATGGGATTCACTTTGTTCACGTTCATGGTCACGAATGATGGTGTGGGTAAGAAGTTTTCGAATAAAAGAGTTGGCGACATAAGGACTTGGGATTTTTCTAATTGGTTGGAGAATCACTTTGTTAATGGGGAGAATTGGGATGATCTTAGCAGCTGTTTGAGAGAATCTGATGTTTGTCGAACCTCCAATTTTTATGAGAAGAATTTATCTCCAATTCAGGTAATTTTATATGCTTTTGAATTTGTTTATGAATCTTATCGTAAAATGCACCATAGATTACACCAGCTGGTTGAATTTTACACAATGAAGTTTAAGAATTCCACGAGAATTTAATTAGAACTTGTTTTGTAATTAGTTATTCTTGAATTATCCAAAATTTGAGCCAGATATAGAATATAAATCAGTCTGGAATCATCATACATAAAACTTGAATCAGTTTATGGTTTGATCTGTATTGCAGTCTAGCTGCTGCAAGCCACCATCTGAATGTGGGTTCCAGTGGAAAGGTGCAACAACGTGGGAAGCTCCTAAAGGAGGCAAGGCCACGGATAACAGCGACTGCACTACATGGAACAATGACCAAAACAAATTATGCTACGACTGCAAGGCTTGCAAAGAAGGCTTTCTGATGAACATCAAGAAGCAGTGGAGATATATCGCTATATTCAATCTTTGTGCTCTAGTACTTGTCATGATCAGCTACATATTTGGTTGCTGTGCGATTAATAGTTAGAAATTACCAGAAAATCAGAAAAATATATATGAGAGAAAAAAAATATACTGAGGAAAATATTTCATCTGAAATAATTTTTATGTATGTTGATTTTTTTTCATTGGCTGATTTTTTCAGTCTTTCATTTTCTTTCTTACTCTTTTAAGGTAAGGAAGAATCTAGCGCAAGATACTAGCTGCTGTGAACAGATTCATGTTTAAAATAGGGAATTAAATTATCCTCCAATACCACAGTTATCAAATCTATACCTCTCATCTATTAAATGGGGTGTGATTTAAGTGGTATCGTATATGAAGTGGATTTTCTCTCATTTGTTGTTAAAAGATGTACACAATTCCATTCGATGAATTTCCTAATTCGTCATTTTACATTTTGATTGTTACTGATTTCCATAGTTGTCATTACTCTTCGTCGTCGTTCAAATTTTTCATATTTTTCTTGATATTCACTCAGCATTTTGAGCAAAAGGGAGGGTTTGATCAAATTAAATAGATTTGATGATTAAATTTTTGTATTACTGAAATATTTCAAGATTTGAAGGTTTTGCACCATAAATAAAAACTGGTTTGGGTTTCAATATAAATGTTATTTAAGATTGAATATAATTGAGCATGAGATTGAATTAGTTTTTAGTCGATATGAAAATAGTCAAAATGCTTGCATATTTCATCATTTGCAAAAGTACCCAATTGGTATAATTCCAAGGCAAGTGTATGAACTGATTCACAACTAAACCATCAAAACAATAATCAAATTCAAACCTAAACTATCCTGTAAGGCAAAAAAAAAAAAAAGAGTAGATGCCTCTATAGTTTGATGACAATGGAAACTGGAGAGTTCTGGTTCAGTTTTTTGGAGTAAACATAGCACAGTTGCAACTTTTTATTTGAGAAAAGTACAGCCAAGAAACAAGAAAACGTATGCTACTAGTGATGTTAAAAGCTCCAGTGTCCAAGTAGGATGAATTAGAACTGTTGGAATCATAGGGACAAAGATGGAACCACAGATCCAACCAGTTGCAAGAGCTCCAAACCTGTAAAATAAAAAATGTTTAAACTTAATATAACAAAAAAACTAGATTATTATTCAAACATAGTGTAGAAAGAAGATTAAACAACTTCCAATACTTCTTGCAAAAGAACTTACCCGATAATCGCCGCTCTACCCAAGCTCTTTGTCTTCTCATTGAGGAAGTAAATGCAAGCAGCCAGAGAGACAGCTACCTGCAAAGAAAATTATATATTTCTTGTTTAATGTCTAAGCTATTAATTACGATATTCTAAATTATTCAAAGCAAAAATGAAAACTCATCAAATTAAATCAAAGGAACAATTCACACCAAGGTCCAGTAGAGATCCTTATACAAAATCAAGGATAAATGGGAGCCCACTAAAACTTTATGCCTCATCAGCAAGGTAAAATCTAGAACAAATTTGACGATATTCATACAAACTGAGCAACAACTGACACCCCAAGGTTTAAGATAATGACATCCCTTTAATTTACCAATCTTTGAGTTTTAGAACAAAGTTACCAATCCTTGAAAGATATAAAAATATCAACTGAAAAATTCAAGCACATATTACGGCATGATATGGTAGGATCCAACTTAAAATTTGACCACACACCCACATATTTGTTGCAACATAGAGGAAACTCAGACTCCAACTACTTTACATATAGTACAAAATATTTAGGACCATGACTCGCGTATCCAACTAGACACATCTTGTTCTTGTCTAACCAAATATCTATCAGGAAAAAACAACAAAGCTTACCAAAACAATTGTATATGAGACATTAACTACTTAAAACAAAAATAACTAACAAGGCATTATATAATCATGATGAAAAGACCCTTGTGACAACCATAAGTCTTACTAACACATTAAACCAACAAAACTTATTAAGTTTATAATTTCCCATATAAAGAAACAAGTGAGACCAAGAAAAAAATTGCTTGTAGTCATAATCTAATTACAACAAGAACAAACCTGGAAAGCAGGTCCGCCTTCAGCAGAATTCATGATACTCCAGCCACCCATAAATGCAAAAAGGAATAATCTTCTGAAAATAACTTCCACAGGAGGCAGCTCCACAAAATTGAGCAAGTTCTTAACCCAGGGTGGAGACTCCTCAACTTGCTTCTTTAGCTTGCTTTTTAAATTAATTTTGGTTTTCTTCCTTTGTCTGAAGCTGTTCACCAGTAATTTCTCAAAAGCAGCTTCTATTGATTCTTCACTTCTCTCATGTCCAGCATATTGTTGCAGTAGAAAATTGCGTGAGCCCCAAATTTCTTCCTCAGAGGCATAAGGGCTTATACCAAGGCGTTTATAAGGATCCCAAACATTCATTCGAGGAAAGGTTGGGACATGACCTAAAGAAAATTGGAAGCATATATTTTACAAAAGACATTAACAGTAGAAGAGCAGAACTAGAAACCACAGAAACGAATGGAAGCACCAAGACAAAATGATACAGTACGAATTCCATAAGAATCACCAATTATCACAATCTAATACCAATTGCTTCTGACATTGCAATAAATTTCTACCTTCCATGCACCAAATGACATATTTACTCGGTTCAGGACAAAAATTCAGCTGTATAATAACCCAAACGACTGTTTAAACAAGGTATGCTTCACATAATTTTATGTGATAAGGTAAAAGAATAACACGGCTATATTTTTTTCAGCCACACAAGAAAGAACGGAAAAAAAAAAAAGAAATACACGTATTGACAGTCATCAGATTATAATTTAAATGGTGAAATCAAGACACATACATCCCGAAGATAACTCATATTGCATTGCAGTATTAACCCAAAGGTACCAAGAATAGGTGGGGTGGGGGGGTGGTGTGCGGAAAATTAAAAGAACCGCCTAACATGAAAAAGTCATCCATTAATAAAAGCAAGCAGAAGTAAATGTCAACTATAAACAGAACACCCATACAAAGACCACCAAAAATAAATAAATAAACTTGCATTTACATTAGTCTTTAAGTAGAATAATCTCTATGACTCCATTAAAGCACAAACTAAACCAAATAGATTAATAAACATGCGTGAAAGCTTAACAGCTGCGAGCAGTCCCCTTTTCTCCTCCTGGGAATTTGATAAATTGTTCAGTAATAAAAGCTCCAATAATACGCATTGAAATTTTTTCAAGTATAGAAAGTAACGCGGGTGGGGTTAATTAACAAGCTACACTACGAAAACACCAGACTCCAATCACATAAACGAAAATACTTCGTAACAACAAACATCAAAAATACAAAAAATTACCTCCATAGGGTGTATCTAAAGTGCAACGAGGGGCTTTAGGGGTTCTAGAAACGGTGCAAAACGGGGTCACCTTAGCCGCACTTTGATGACCAGAACTGCAGAGAAACCACACACCAAACCCTCAAGAACAAACAAATACGATAAGTTCGCACAAAAAAGAATAATTAATTGGGAATGCTTAGAATAAACTTACAGTTTGTGAGGGAGGAAGGGCGTCGATAAATTAGGGTTTGAGAATAAAAGAGAAGACATAATTGGTTTGTTGGATTTGGAAGACTTCTGAAACTGTATGTCTTCCAACAAACAAAAGCTTCAAGGTAGCTGGCGTCAGAGAAGCCAATTTGGCCGTAACGATGAAGCTTATATTGGGCTGGGATGGGCTGGCCTCGGCTGGGTTCAGGAGCTGAAGGCCCAGCCAACTTCTTTTCTTATTAATAAATCTAAACAACGTTTTTCACCAGTGGAATCGAGTCTTAACATTTTTTTATTTAAATTTAATTTGAAATAAAAAATAATTAAGTTTAAATTCGATGAATTCTTTGAACCAAAAATAAATGTAGTTTTAATTCAATTCGAATAAAAAATGATTTAATTTGGTTTGTTTAAGTTCATAACTTGAATGTGATTCGAATTAGTAGTTCAAATTCAGGGCTCATCGATAAAAAAAACATCATTTTATTTAACGAAAGACAAAATAACATTATTTTGTCAATAAACAATAAATTCAAGTTATAAATCTAACTCATAAATTTAAATTATAAATTTGAATTAAACCAAACCGAACTCTCTTTAAAAAACTAAACTACTCTATAAACTCAAATTTGGTTCAAATTCAAATTAAATAAATATGACCAAATAAAGCTAAATTTTGAAATTAAATCAACTCAATTCTAATTTAATACTAATATCACTTAAAGAAACATGTGTTTAAGACTAGGATTGAATTCAATAAAGACCAACTCTAAACAAAACCCAATTCAAATAAATCAATTTAAAATCGATTCAAGATTAACAAATTTAAGATTGGAACTTGACTAAAAATCAATATTACTTTATATTCAATCTAAATTGATTTGAAAGAGGACTTAGCATTTAAAAGCACAGTATGGTTCCTTCTATACTATTGTGCCTTGTATGGATTATAACATCAATTTATCAAACCAACCAAAATAACCTCAAGCAGATACAAGAATGTGAACGTGTGAAAGCATGTGGACAGGCCCTTGTTTCTCTTTGAACATGGCAATAGGAGGACAACTTCCAACCATGCTTGTTGCTGGCGAAGTTGGCATAGTGAGTTCATAGTTTAGAAGTTTTGTCAAGTTGAGCAAGCTGCTTCCGCAACATCCTTCTCATCACCTTGTTTGTTGCTGTCCTCGGCAGTGATGGAAGAGGAACAACATGGGAAACCTGCATATGTATATTTTGTTAGCATTGTGTTACAATATCGATTCAGCAGTGCTTAAATCTTAGCAGATGGGAATGGGAGTGGAGCTAAATCAATACCCGGAACAAAGGATTCAGTTTCTTCTGTATTGCTGAATTGAAAGACACTGTCAACTGATTCAAGTCCAGTGGTGGGATACTTGACTCTTTGAATACAACGGCAAGTATGAGTTGTTCAGGTCCACCAGTAGGTGGTGGCACCCCGACTGCTGCTGTTTCGAGGATGTTGCTATCTACGGTATTACAGATACGCTCAATCTCAATAGAACTAACCTGTCAAACGGAACAAACATATCAGAGCAGACAAGATATTGCACTCCATCTGATCATAAACTGCCTTGAAATTCAAATGCCAAGACAAAATTCGAAAACATTGCCTTTATGCCTCCAAGATTCATGGTATCGTCTGCACGACCATGTGCATGATAATATCCTCTTGAAGTATATTCAAATACATCCCCGTGCCGACGCAGAATCTATACAAGTAAAATTAAATATAAAAATCAATGACCTCGACGATACACTAGAATGAAGTTGGGAAAATTTTTTGCGTACCTGTCC
This sequence comes from Anacardium occidentale, assembly GCA_026122585.1. NCBI lineage: Eukaryota > Viridiplantae > Streptophyta > Magnoliopsida > Sapindales > Anacardiaceae > Anacardium > Anacardium occidentale. The sequence continues at coordinate 433,179 of JAJEJH010000274.1, forward strand.
ATTCCAAGAAGGCATTCCCTTGAAGTACACATCATAGTGATTAGCATTCAGCAGTTTACTTGAAGAACCAAACATGAGAGGACCAAGCGCCAACTCACCCATCCCTGGTAGATTCTGAGGCTATAATTGAAAGTTAATGGAAATTAGTTTGAATGCTGAGTATAATTAAAGAAACGTACAGGAAAAGAAAAGAAAAAACATGATGCTCCATAGGAACCATTATTAACACCAATAAAAAGATTTGTATTTACTTAATGATTATAATCAGATAAATATATCAATAATAGAAGGATTCAGGAGATAAACAAGGGGCTTTAAGTTCACTGGTGCCTACTATAGGAATGCCGTCATCTCCGAGAATAAACAACTTGCAGCCCATAGCTGGTGTACTAAAAGCAGCCAGTGATTGAGGCTGCAGTAATGATCCAGAGACAAATCCACCACCAATCTCTGTACCACCACAATATTCAATGACAGGTTTGTAATGAGCTCTCCCCATCAGCCATAAGTACTCATCCACATTAGAAGCTTCTCCAGTGGAGGCAAAGCACCTGCCAGTTTCCAAAAAATCAATACAGCCAGAAACAATAAATTACAAAAGCACAATCAACAGTTCCTAAACAATTTACTTTTTTATCAAACAAATCACATGCATGCTAATTACATTACATGCTGTTGAGAAATTTTTTTTTGAAGAATAAGATCAGTAGAACATCCAGGACTTACCGAATGCCAGACCAGTCATAGCCAGCTACACAATCTGCACTTTTCCATGTTCGAACAATACTTGGGATAACACCAAGCATTGTTACTTTAGCATCCTAGAAAAATTGCAGAAAATTGAACTTTAAAAAAATTCCAAATGTCTATAGATATAAAATATTTGACACCCTTTAGAAAGGTTACTGATGCAGCCATGCCATTTAAAAAAGGTTCACTTCAAAATAATCTTCCCACTGATCTTTGCTGATAAATGATATGAAACAATGTTTAACAGAGGACATCAGCGTCTCTAGATTGTTGTGGAAGAGTTACTGACAGATACTCAGAAAATGGACTCAGAAATAGGATTCTAACATGCACATGGTTCGCTACCTGTACAAACTTAGCAAAGCCAGAGCCAAGGGGGGATCCATTATATAATGCTATTGAAGCTCCATTTAACAATGACGCATACACCAACCAAGGACCCATCATCCACCCCAGGTTAGTCGGCCAAGCAACAGTATCCCCTTTATGGATATCCATGTGGCACCATGCATCTGCTGCAGCTTTCAAAGGAGTTGCATTGGTCCATGGAATTGCTTTCGGTTCCCCTAGAACAGAGCATAAGCTCAGTTAGATCCTTACTAGCCAATTACAATTTAAATAAAATTTCGGTTAGAAAAAATTTAAATTGAATACAATAACCTTCTCAAATTTGTTAACTTACTCATACAATTATCAGAGACATAGTATTCAATCGTATATACATATTTAATGAAACTTGATACAAAAATATTTCCATAGAGAAGCCCCAAGAGTATTCCACAATTTTGCTGCTTATTTCTCTAAATCCAAGTTTCATGCTCAATAAGTTGTTTACAAAGAACCTTGCATTTCTAGTCCTATTTACCAGTTGGTATCTTCATCCCTTAAATATCTGTCTCTATGTAAGTATTTTCTTTCCCTTTTATTCTTGCTAGAATGTAAAATTTTCATTGAAAACGCATAAAAGCCCACAGTATTTCCTCAATAGTCATCACTGCCCTTGTTTCACAGGTTGCATAAGAAATACCTTCTAAAAATCAATTAATCTCAGAACCACCAATTGTGCCATATATGATACACCCTGGTTAACACATGTCTACCCCCATTATAGTCCTATAGCTTCACAAGCTAAACAGTGGTTTAATTCAGCTATTTTCTTTTCTCGCAACATTGTGTTGAATCAACCTTCCTTTTGGAGGCTTCCAGGAACTTTCAGCTAGTATGGGATCCTTGTGAAAAACCTTTTGAAGGCTAGAAGAGGGTAATTTGTTGATGGAATTAAGCACAGTGAGGGCAAGAACAACATAGCTCAGAAAGCGCAAGTCAAACTTCAGCATATCCATTTCAGACAAATGCAAAAGTTATTTAATCAGGATAACTACCCTGTCCGCCAATCAGAAAGTGATATGTGGAAATTGGTATAACCAAAAGGAATTTTTAAACAGAAATCCTTCTCCTTTCTTGCATGTTGAAAGTACCCAAGGCAAAAGACAGCCGAGAAATATAGTTATGAGACAAAATATCAACAGCACCGTTACTTATGGTTGCAACTGTAACATATTTACTTCAAATTTTCAATTTTTCTTTTTCTTTACAAAGCCTCTAAAATTTCATGACACTTCAGTGTTTAGGTTATTTTATTAGTCCAGCACAACAGAAGTTAGTAGTTTGGATAAAAAAGACGGGACTTCAGTACACTTTAAGAAGATAATGGTTGACACTACAATTACAAACTGCAAATTGACTAGTTTATGTTCCAGAAGGAGCTACCAGTTTTCTATGTAAATTAACTCATTAAAGAAAGCTTTATGATGTTTATTCTTTTAGATACCTGTGGTTCCAGATGAGAAAAGAATGTTTGTGAATGCTTCTACGGGCTGTTCAATAGCTGCAAATTCAAACTCTCTGCAGGATTGATGTAAATAATGGACAGACACAGAACCAGCATTAGAGCCTCACTGATATTTTATATTCAGTCATCAAGAGATCATCTACAAGGATTCAATAAAGCAATTTCAAGTATGAGGGGCTCACATGCAAATTTTTAACATTAATCAACAGGTCAATGAATCAGAATGGGAACAGGACCTAGACATGTTTACCTTCTATAATTATTTTTCCAAATCGATCATCCTGTCTTTCTGATTTCTCTTTCAATTTACCCTTTTTCTCCTAAACTTGCCTTTCAATCTTTTGATTTCATAAATTTTAAAGTGTAAAACTAGATTTGATATCATTACTCCTATTGATTGTCACAACAAATTTAGATGGTAAAAGATATCACATCAACAATAGAATGTGAACCTTCAAAACAAGGGAAAATAACCCCATGTAACCATTATGCGAGCAATATAAAATTGCATGAAAAGACCATAGAGAATCGGGCACACAGATTAACAAGGTAGTATGGGTGAAACAGAAAAGAAAATCCGTACTTGAAATCTCTGACTTGTCCAAGAAATTCATGCCAAGAATAGTCACCATCACGCAATCTCATGCTCACGCCAGGGCCTCTGGCAGGAATAACAATAGCCATAGGTGCTTGGGCATCCACAATTCTACTGCAGAACCAAACTAAACTGTGAGAGCTAGTAGAATAAAATACAGAAAAGGGCAAACAGATATATGCCTAAAGTATTTGAAAACTTTACCTATATAATGGTATAGCTTTGTCTCCACGAACGATTACATCCTAATAAGAAAAGATCAAATAAAAAAATTGAATATACAAAGAAGAGCGAATTAAACCAACTTAGAGGCTAGATTTAATAAAAATGATCAACTTTTACCAGTAAAAGCCTGAGGCTTGCTTTCTATCCCATAATGAAAATGTCAAACCATATTTTTATGATCTAAATGTTAAAGCACTAAATAATGCTATTCATGTGTTTGAAATCTTCTCTGCCTATTAAATTAATTTTTTTTTTTCTTTTTCACAGAATAAGAAAAAGAACATTTCTAAGTCTCTCAATATCTCATAGAAGCCTTCAGTCCCTAATGGAAGAAGAAGCAACCAATTACTCCTTTAGGTTACAGCCTCAGTAGTTGGTGTCCTGCCTCAACGGGAGATTCAGCATGAGAGATTATTTATGCATTCAAACTACTGCTTTAAAAATTGAGATACAAGTTTTGAGCATTGTTCCATCATTTCAGTTTAGCTCCTCTTTCATTTTATTATTTGAAAACAATAATTGCATAATCATGATAATGGACTTTGCTAAGAAAACTGCAGACATTATGACAAAGATAGATTAACGTATTAGTGACAAATAGTAACATTATGATTTACAAAACAAAGAAATGATGATTAATTCTTACCATTAGATTCTCAGTGTATATATTGGACCATTACATAGTACAACATAAATAAATAGACCAAATAGCTTAGAGCTCATTAAAATAAGAAAATAAGTAGAAAATGGAAAGGAAACATTAAAAAAAAAAAAAAAAAAAACTTCACAAGATACAGCCTTGATCAAAAGCAGAGATACAAGCATGAACAAGCCCAAATACATCCATGAAACACCAAAAAAAAAAAAAAAAACAGATGCATTTATGGTCCTTCAAAAGGAAAAGGATTATAACCTGAGTAAATATGGCTTTAGCTTCTGATATTTTAAGTCTTGTTGATATTTCAGGAGCTGAAAAACTATCAGCAATGGATACAACCATGTATCCTGCCAGAACGATAGACAGGTAGATGACCACAGCATTTACATTCATCGGCATATCAATGGCAATTGCAGATCCCCTCACCAAGCCCAGGGCATTGAGTGCATATGCAACTAACCTACAACATAGTGTGCAAACAACATTTTGGGTTATACAATATTCACATGTTAAAGCTCTAAATGGAACAATGTTAGAAACATCTTGTAACCTCATCTTACTACTTAAATTCAATAGTTTCCATTAGAACATAAGACAGTACGCTTATGCAGCTCTTATAAAGCACAATCACAGCAAGAAATGCAAAAATTACATTATCTTCTGTGGCCAACCAAACTTCAAATCCACCCACAACCTAATACAGGAAACTCTGGAAGTTGAAAAGTCCTCTAAGGACTGACCATTTAAATAGACTAAAGTGACTAACTGCTTGCCATTGAATGGCACCAAAGATATCTAATCTTCAGTATGTTGATTGAATCAGAAATCATTTATTCATGTACATATCGTGATGGCCTAACAACAAACCTCAAATACATTCTCTTTAAAATTCAACTATCTACCCTGCATTTATCGATGCTGTCATGGAATATTCATGAATTTAATCTAGCGACAAACAACTTTTACAAAGCTTACAGATGAAAAGTAGCATACCAAGCCTCTACACGCAATTCCTTGAGTGTCATGCTCTTTACAGGCAAATTATCATCTCCTTCATTGCGCCATCTTATCACAATGTCATCCAAACTTCTACCACTTCTTAAACTCAAGCAATTTTTTGCAGGATTCAAATATGCTCCAGGAAGCCATTGCCCACCTGGGTTTGACAAGTGGCTTCCACCATAGGCATTCTCACGTAATATACATTGGGGAGGTACTGAAAACAAAATATTCATTTCATCCAGAACAGTTTTCCAATACACCTAAAAGGTAAAAAGACAACAAACATATTTGTATAAAAAAAATCACAGAAAAACAAAGAATATTCATAAAAATAGTAAAAATGTCAACTTTAAAGAAATATCAATATACCTCAGGGTTTGAGACTGAGAATTCCTGAAAATCAGAAAAACTCGACATGGGATCCTTGTATCTTGACCCCAAAAGCTCTTTTCCACGCCTCTCCAATAGCTGCCCAACATTTGTTAAATTTGCAGCCTCCCTACCCATACAACAAGCAAATGATTGAATGAACAAATTAGTCCTTGAGATTACACGAATAAGAAAATTCTATCATCCAAGAATATCAAAAACACAAAAATTTGGCAACATCAACGTAAATTTTGAAACATTATAGATTATATGCTTTGAATTTACAGTTGTGGACTGAAAAATGCATCAATATACAGAGTTAAGGTAAAAGATTACAAAATATTGAACTGTCAGAAGAAATAAATATATAACAAATGTTTATGGAATTCGATAGCATCACTATAATTTCTAACATTCTATAAATTCATGATATTCATCAACACATAGACATTAAGAGCCTTAACTATCAGCTCAGAAAATAGTTGTCAAAAATTTATTTAGTTTATGAAGAACAATTGAACTTAAAGCTAAAGGAATCGGATATAATTACGGGTGGGGCAACCAAGCAGGCGGGTCGGGTCCAAAGTCCTTGTAGCAACCATAGTAGAGCATCTGATGAAAAGAGAAGGGAAGTTTGGGATTGAGGACGTCTCTACAGATGTTATGCCACGTTTCGGGCGTGGCAGCCCCGTAGTTAACGATAATCTCGATGATCTTCCGATGGAGTTGCTCAGCAAGTTTAGACGGTATTCCCAGGGCTTCGATGTCGCTCGTTGAGATACCGTCAAGGGACTTGTAAGTGTGAGTCGCAGTGGCCATTTACAAACTCTAATGCTTCCTCTACTTTCGCTGAAATTAATCAGGGAAAAGACGAGCTTTATGTGTAGAAATTCTGCGAAAACGATGATATCTGCAGAGATTGAGTTGGATTTTAATATTTTATTTCGGGAATGAAAAATAAAGATTAAAAAACAACTGGGAACACGTGTTGGGTTGGGAGTAGTTGATGATCAACTGGTTGGTTTGGTCGTGGGAGCGACGGTGGTAGTTGGAAGAGTGGCACTAAAATGGGTTTCGAAATCAAAATCATTCATTACTTCAATCAAGGGGACTCCGCTGGCGCTGTCTGAGGCTTCCTACTTCACTTGACGCCATGTTTACCTTTTTCTTCTTCTAACGTTATCGGGTCCGGTCACCATCTTCTTTTACCAACTACACGCAGAACTTGGATTTGGATATAGTTTATTTGAATAAGAAGGCTAAATAACTAATTCCCACCTAACGTTTCCTTGAATGACGAGTCCCGCCTAAAAGGTTTTAAAAAGCCAAATACTCGCCCTCTTTCTAAATTTTTTAACCTTTTATATTAAAAAACTAAAAGGCTCTCTATAAATATTTAAATAACATTAATATTAAAATAAAATTTAATATAAAATAATAATAATTAAATTTTTTTAAGTTATAAAAATAAAAAATTTTAAAAAAGTAACTATCATTGTAGACAACATTATCAATGATGATAATCCTCAAAAACCTAACTAAATAGTTAAAAACGATCACTTAATTAAATTAGTGATCAGATCTAACCATTTTGATAACTGAGGTGGTCAGATCTAACTGTTTTGATAATCGAAACAGTCAGATCTGACTACTTTCACTATCAGAGTTGACAAAAAATAGTTAATTTCATACATACCAATCATTTTCGATCATCTTAAATAGTAGAGACAATTAAATTTGATTGTCTTTACTAAATCTTTAACAATCAAATATAGTTATCAATCCAATCAGGTACTCATTTTTTGTTATTTAATTAGATTTTCGATAATCACAACCACCGATGATATTGTCGTGACAATTGTCACTTTTTAAAATTTATATTTTTATTATTTTTAAATTTTTAAATTAAATTTTTATTATTATTTTATTTTTAAATTTTTTTATAAATTTTTTTATTTTTTTATTTTTAAATTTTTGATTAATAAAATAAAAATATTTGTTTCATCAGATAAATTTAATAATTAATTATTGATATTAATTAATAGATAAATATTTGATTTTTATTAAAAAATCTTGGGTGAGAGTAAGTGGTGGGGCCAATAAATAATAATTAACATTTCCCGACCCACTTTAAAAACAATTCTATAGACCATTGCCTCAAGGTACAAGTTTTGATGAGGAAAAAGACGAATCTACTAACATTAACCGAAGAATTACAGGAGATCATTTCAGAGACTTCTATCTAAACCAAGAATGAACATTCAGAAATTTTTATCAGATGGGGGCAAATTGTTTTCATTCAGAACCAGGCAGAAACTTTGGGCTAGTTGTGCCAAAACGTCTGGCCGCAGCAGGAATGACTCGCGACGGTGATAGAACCTCTGCAAAGGAAAAGCTGTATGAATCTGTTCCTAAACCACTCTGTAACCATCCTCTCCTTCCAGAAAACCCACCAGCTACAATCCAGGTGTTCTTGAAGCCAAGCCTTGTTAGTGTTTTTGCAACAATTTTAGCCAAATCTGAATACCTGAAGAACATCAAGTAGAGAAAAAATTACAATGAAAACCGAACACTGGCAAAATTTGGTAATGTACATCAAGGAGCTATATTATATTTCATTTGAAACAAGAGAAGCAACAAGGAAGAACTCACGAGTCCATGATTATGATGTTGGAGCCTTTGCCAATTTTCTTCAGATATGATATCTTTAGTGCTGCTATTTCAGCTTCTACTTTCTTTGAATTTCTGACAAGGGCTCTCAACTTGCTAGGTATCTCTTCCAGACTAAAAGAGCAAAGGACAATAAAGGCTTACATGATGACAATCATATATTGGACATGGAAATTGAATCCTAATATATACTCATACAGAGGAACTATTTTTTCAACCAACAGTGACACTACAGCGGAACAATTTGCAACAACCATCCAATCCATTGAAGCAGCAAGACAGAATGGATGAAAATTTAAAATCAAACTCAGACTAGATACACCATCTTACAACTTCCACAAAATATTTTTAGCTCTGAATTGGTAGTAGAGCATGAAAGAGAAGTAAATGTAGCAGAATAGTTATTGAGACTTACGGAATGGAAATCATCCTGTTCTTAGCACTGGAGGGAAGACGAGGAATACCAGACTTGTCCTTGTCCTTGTCAGATCGAATATCAATCATTACATAATTTTTCGTACATATTACATCAAGTGACTGAGCAGGAGTTAGTTCACCTAGTGTGTAACATAAGTAACAAAATATTAGCTCCGCCTTATAACTTTGTTTCCTGTAATACAAACCTACAGGGATAAACCTTGAAGAACAGCATATATCACAATACATTTTCTTTTTCTTTTTCTCAGATTTACTTGTTTTGTTTTGGATACATATGAAGCCAGGATATGAGTTAGCCAAGTTTAATAACATGGTGATATGAGGCTCGAATAAGCTCAGGTTCTTAAATTATAGGCAACTACAAGGAATTTGCATATATGAAGCAACTCTACAAAAACAGCTAAATCACCTTTGTAACCACGAAGGCTAAATGTGATGACAGACCAGATGGGAGGAAGTAGGAGGTACGAAAGAAACAGTGCTCCTGCAGCTTCAACAATCACTATGGGTTCTACTGATGAGATGGCTTCAACAGTTGATGCTGCTATAGGCTTGGCGTCTCCAATGACTTTTGCCGTCTTTTCTGCTACATCTGCAACTGTCTGCAACAAAAGAGACCATTAATTTTGTCAATGAAATTTCTGAAACCAGGACCTTCAAATGATCTACTAGCTCAAAGCCAACATTTTCATCAAAATATTAATAAAATTGCCAACTTGTGGTCAAAATAATTTGAGACACAAAGTTTTACTCTTCACGTATTAATAATGAATACAGCAAAATTAAGTGAATGTCCTTAATCCTTCAAAAGCTTACCGTTTTCTGGCTCACGTAGAATTTGAAACGACAACTGTGATGGAGATGACAAAGGAGGCCATTTATTATTTTTTTCTTTTTGAACAATAGCGAAGAACAAAATCCTGAATCATTAAAATATTCTTCAAGCAAAGTTTTTCTGATGCTAATTAAACACAAACAACTGATACAGTACTCAAATCATTCACTGACATTTAAGCTGACTAAACTACATGGACGTGGTAACTTTGATATCTTCTCTTCCAAAAATTGTGTGTCCATGTCAAAGGCTCAAAAGCAACAAAATTGGAAGCTCCAGTATTTTTCCAGCATGCCAAAATGCACATTAGTATATTCCAATAGAAAGAAATTAAAATCAAATAGAACCACGGTCATTGAATCCATTTAGAAATAACATTTGATAAATCCATCAATCCAGAAACCATAACAAAATTTCCCGAAATAACCAAGATGTTACTATCTGATACATTTGCTCACAAAATAGCATTAGACAATAGAAATGGGTCCCAATTTTAACACACTTCAGAATTAATCCAAAAGAAGAGAAGAAAAGAAATGCGGCTGAAAAAGATAGAGGCAAACCTTGGCAGCACTGAGAACTGGTTCTGTATCAACACCAGAGCCTTGAATAGCCTCTTGAGCTTTCTTTGTAGCCCCATAAATCACAGGAGAAGCAATCTTCAAAGCCTGTTCTCCGGCTTGCTTCGCAATCGGCAATGCCACGTCAATGGCTGGCTTCAAAGCTGTCCCCACAACTTCAAGAATTTTCTGTGTAGCATCGATAACACCTGAACCCACTTCCTGCGCTTGACCAACTGTTTTTTCCACCTAAAAAGTTATCAATTTTACACAAATTGATCATTTCCTGGACCAGGTACTGGCGTAATGCTTGCTCTGAAGAGGAAGAAAATGCTCAGTGTGACAGTGGAAACACCACTTAATGAACTGGGTATTTAAAAAATTAAACAAATAATTAAAGCTTAGCTTGTTTATCATTAGTGAAGCAATTTTTATGGGTCAGAAAGCAAAAACATCGCTCGAGAAAAGATGGTTATTGGCCTTTATCTGAAAGATGAATTCTTTTTTTTTGACATCAAAACTTGCTCCAATAAAAACATGCGAAGATGCTATTACCTCAGTGAGGGAGGAGACAATCTGGTCTTTGTCAAGAGAGAAAGCATTGACTTCAAGGGGGGCATTGAAGAGAGCCAAGAGAGAGACAGCCGTGGTTGAAGATGGAAGTCGTACAGAGTTTGGTTTCATCCGGGCCTTGGGTGAAACTTTTTGTGTGGAAGGCAAAGGAGGAGAAGAAGAAGAAGGAAGAGTGAGTTTAGCAGTGGCTGAAGATATTACTGCCATAACCACTGCCATTCTATCAATCTTATTCACCTCTGAGATATAGAGAATCTGGGTCTTTCTCTCGTTTGTGTCAGTGTGTTGTGAAGCTAGTTGAACTTGAATGTCTGGTTGATGATTATAAATCTTATAATGAGGAATATGTGATGAGAAATTGATGGTTAGAAAGTGTAGGAAACAGAAAAGAGTTTTGGTGATGGCCCCATCATATCTTACGTGCCCATTTCAATGGTTCCCAGCGACGGGAGTCACCGACTGATCCACTTGGCATTCCTTGTTTGGAAGTTTTATTAAAAAGATTACATCTTCTAACATACAGGATTGATTTTTATTTTTATTTTTGTCATGAACAAGAAATTCATCAAATTGGGATGAATTTGGAGATAATTTAACAGTTTCATTGAAGTCGAAATTCTTGAAATCTTTCTTGTCGTAGGAGACATCTCAAAATGTATATGTATTCTTTGAACCTTTGAAATAGATTGAAGAGTTAATCTGGAGGCCCTTGATCTGTCAAACTGAACTCTCTACCACTCGAACCAAAGACCTCCTGTTTGTGACTTCCCTATCCGTAACTCGATCTTCCCTCACTTTGGACGTGGAGAATTCCTTCAGAAGATCATGTGCTCAAATGGTCTGAATCCTTCCATTAAATTTCCTAATTGCAGCTTGAATCCTGCTCCTCCCTATCAGCTCTGCTTCTCCTCATGGTTGCACAAACCTATCAGTAACCCACAACAAGATCAACCTTCCGGCCGAAATCTAAAAATCTTCCGGAAAAAGACCAGCATGAAGAAAACATGATTTCAAATAGGGGGGCAACTCTTGATAAACTTTAAGATGTCTGCACATTTTGTTGGACTTCTGTGAGCTACCATTGAACACTCAGCACAATTTTGATCCATATACTATAAGTTTCTTTTTTTCTTGATAAGAAACCATCCAAAACTTCCATGGCAAGAGGTACGCTGCTACATTTCTTCAATATCTGTTTGCTAAGTTCCTTCGACCAAGCAGGCGGGTTTGCCATGGCATCCAATCCCAGAAAGGCGTTCTCGGGCAACAATTCCCAACTATTCCTCGTTAAGTAGCTTCTCAGATCAGCATGTAAAGCAAAATCTTTGACGGACCTTAAGAAAATTATTCTGTTTCCATTTTTTTTTCATCTAGAAAGTTGCTTTCAGATCTTCCCAAACCTCTTTTTTCCATATGTCATCCAAAACTATGAGATACCTTTTTCCTTCGAAATGTTTTCACAAACTCTTCTTCCATATCCTCCCGCTATGACAAGCATAAACGTCCTGCATATAATCACCATTTAAACATCTTCGTCTCTAATGTATTAGTTTTAAAGCTCAGCATGCATTGTTAATTCTTATTCTTGGACATTGACTTGACTGTAAAGCTCCTTGGACACTGAACAGGCACCAAGAGGATAAAAGTGTGGCCTGGATGGAGGCAGAACATAAAGCTACTTGTATTGAGCCCATTCGACCGTCTCTGGATACAGATTTAATTCTTTTTTTAGCCCATTCTGTTCAACTTAAATAGAGAAAACGACATGGTCCCACCCAAGGTTAGGATTAAAGACAAGTTTCCATCTCTAGTTGGTATAAATAACATTTTCCCACCCCAAATAAAATTAGGTTAGAAAAAACTAACAGCATAGGGGTATAATAGTAATTTTATAATATATTAATCTTGAAAATAAAACATAAAACATATAATTTTTTTACATATCATACATAAACGTTTCAAACATGACAATTTAATTTTTAAAAAATTTTAAAAAGTCATAAATCAATCTTTGAATTCTTTTTAAATTCTCAGATACTTTGAAATTATTATACAACTCCAACAACTATAATATAAAATTTACATTTATAATTTGTTGCATTTTGTTCAACTTTCGAGAATGTAATATCATTTTTAAAACTATTGAGGGTAAATAGATATTTTAAAATTTTTCAAAAGACCTCTAAACTTTTTCTAAATTTCCTACAATCCTCTAACAAAGTTTATAAAGACCCCTATTATAAGATTATACGACAAGAATGTTTTATCTATAGAAAAAGAAGAAGAAAAAGGTAAGGGTGAAAGAAAAAAGAAGTGGTTTTTTATATAATTTAGATATTTAAAAAATTTATGTTTAATTTTTGTTAATTTAAGGTTATGTGATAATTTTAAAGAGTGAAATAATAAAGAAAAAATAATAATTTTAATTTCTAATATTGTTTTTGCATTACCATTATTTGATATATATAAATTCTTTCTGAATCTTTTTGTCTTGTTTGTCTTTAATTTGACAAATACTATCTTTAGCTTAGTCAATTAATTACTGCTTATCATTATATAAGACTGAGTTTAATGTATAAACCTATCAAAAGTTATCATTTAGAATCAAACAAGAATGGTAAAAGCAGCAGTGGATGGCTGAGGGTTTTGCAGAAGAATTGATATAATTAAACAAAGAGTTAGATTCAAATTCTAAAGCCAAGTGATGCTTGAAATGTTCTAAAAGTCTTAACAAAGACATCCATTAAGAGACAAAATGCCTTGGTTTTTTAAGCTGAGAAGCAAGCAATTACACCAAGCTAAAATGGCTTTGTCACTTTTGAGGTGTGTTTTTTGTTTTTAGGCCTTTGGATTTTTCCCACTCTGATCTGAGTAATACAAATTAATTAACTTAATTGGATAATTGATTAGGTTTTATATATGCATGTCAGTTCATGGCTTTGGAGTCTTGTGCCTCAACTTGACCTTATTTTATTTACACCACCTTCAATTATGAAGATAATATCTTATAATTATTCAATTATATTCATTAATATTAAACCCTAATGACATAATCAACATGCCATTATGATCATCGTCATTATTCTTATATTCCATCCTTAATTCCTTAGCTTATACGCATAAGTATCACTGTGCTTCTCTCATCTTTTCTCTAAACCAGGACCGTAAATTTTTAGACTGTCATGGACACCATAGAGGCTCAAAACCCTAATGAAAATGGAGAGAGAAGAAGCAGTAGAAAGAGAAGGAACATTGACAGTGATGGAAGAAGATATCTGGGGGTGAGACAAAGGCCTTCCGGGAGATGGGTTGCCGAAATCAAGGACTCTTCGCAGAAGTTGCGGCTGTGGCTGGGGACTTTCGACAGAGCGGAAGAGGCCGCTCTGGCTTATGACAGCGCCGCCAGGATTTTGAGAGGAAGAAATGCCAAGACCAACTTTGCATATCATGGATTTGTGACTAATCGCGAAGAAAATCGCAGAGTTGTGTTTAAAAATCCCCGGCTTTATCAACTTCTTCAGCATGCAGTCATGAAGAACCATGCAACTTCATCATCATCGTCATCATCATCATCATCATTGTCTCTCGTGAGCAACCGTTGGATTGATCAAAATATGTGCGGCAAAGTTGACGTTGACTCCTCCATGATCAACTTCGAAACACTTGTTGAAGAAACAGTATTTTGTTCTTCAACTCCATCAGATTATCAGCTTTCTGGGCTGTCTTTTGGAAGCTCTAAAGTTTATTCCTCTGTAATTGTTGCTCCTTCCTTTAGTTCCAATTCTGTCTGTCAATCTAGAGAGGAAGAAAAGCTAGATTAATTCTTCCTCTAGCAAATTAAACCCAGAAATATTATAAATGTCAATGAATTAATTTTTTTTCCCACTATTAAAAGTTAAAAAAAAATGCTTAATGCATCAAAGTTGACGGATGAAGTAGTGTTCATCGATTATTCAGATTTTCATTTATGTATCCGAGAGCTTCGCTTTTTGGAAGTAATGGAATTGCAAGAAAATAACTTCTCGCACCAAATACCTTAGTAATTGACCCTATACCAAATACCGTAATAATTGAGTCCATTATTGGTGATAAGAAAAAGATCTAAAGAAAAAAAAAAAGAGAGAGAAAAAGAGAAAAACAAAAGGAAAAGAGAAAAAATAAGGAAAAATAGAAAATAGAAAGGTTTGTGTAAAAATAAATTTATTATCATTTATTTACATATTCTCAGCAGTAATACAAGCAACTCATTATATGTTTGATACAATCCATATATAGAACAACATACACATGTCAAATCAACGAAATCTACTGAAAAATCGTGCAGGGGAATGTCGAAGACTATAAAATGGGCATTTCGGACACATACTATCTCAGATAAAGGGGGAAAGTGGGTCTGTTCATTCAACAGTCGTGTGCGGATAGTTTGAATCTGTAAGCGAATGACTAGTATTGTTGTGTCCGCATACAGGACCAAGTGATCCGTGCACCGTGTTAAATTGGCAGAAAAATAGAGCACAAGCAAATATCGATTCTCAACAGGCAAAGAATGATAGGATATATGAAAATATATTTGGTAAATTTAAATCGAATTAAGTTAAATTTGAGTTTAATTCGTTTAAAGTAAATTAAACTTGAGTTTAAAATAATATTGTTTTAATATATATTAAACAAAACAATATTATTTTAATCAATTTCAATCATTTTTATTATAAGTCAAAGTCGATATAAACTCGAGTCTGAGTTTGATAAAACGAGTTCACGAATTCCAAATTTAAACTTGTGAAATGCAAACTCATTTCGAATATATTCGAATTGAATTTAAACTCAATCGACTGATTCAATCTGAATCCAACCCTACCATTGATTTTATTTCATCTTATAATTAACAAATCTATCAATCATTTGTCTTTGGAATAAAAGAGCAACAGAAGCATTAGCGTTCCACCAACCACTGCATTATTGATTCCATAAACACCCACTAATTTCCAGATAAACCCAATAACCACTCAAGCTGATTTTCAAACAGACAACTCAAATATGCCCTTTCATTATAATATTTGTTTATTTCATATGACTTCACTTAATTTTTAACAAAATAAAAGCACAGCTATTATTATTGATCATCAGAAGCCCTTCTTTAAAATGTCTCTAGGTTTTTGATGGAAGTGTCATGATAATCCTTGGACTTATAACTTGATTAAAAAGAATAACAACAAACAAAAATGGAGAATATCCATTAACTTGGATTAACTCGGCATGGGAATCTTTCCGTTTCTTTTGAAGCAAAACACTTGAAATGTCTACATTCAGGACTTTGGAATCATTTCCACATTGATTTGATTTGATTTCAAAATTTTGGTACAAGGAATTTGATGCCCGATTCCCAATACCAACACAAAATCATCCATTGGAACTTTCTCTGTAATGGTTATTTTTGCCCTTTTACTTTGATGAAGCAATGACATGAGCATGTCTCCCACTTGGAAACTAATTTTATAAACTTCAACTTTATTAACTTTATTTTCAATTCCCACACAAAATTACAACTTTTGCACTCCATTTTTAACCAGCTCCTTCTTCAAAGAAAATGAGTTGGTAGTGGCAGAGAATTTATTCCTTCATCATCCATGTCTGTGTGTAAAATGCCCACAAGAAAATAATAAGAAAAAGAAAAAAAGATAAGAAAAACTGTTCTTCCAAGCAAATGGGAAAATTCCCAGCCCCCATTTTGTTTCTGTTTTTTCAACTACTCTGAAAACCAGAGTTTGTCATTGCATGCATACTCAATAGAGATTCAATCAATCATTTGAGGTTCATGATAATTTACATGTGTTTGGAATGGTTTTGACCTCATTAAATTGCTATGAAATGGTTAAGAAGAACTTCTGGGAAATGTGTTTGGGCATAAAAAGCAATAGAGTGCTTTTTTCTGGTGAGGCATTTAATACCTACTATTTTGAGGTACTTTTTTTGGGACAGCAATTAATAGGTACAAAGCACTCTCATGTGCTTCATTTTTTACCAAAATAAACACTTGTACAAAAGAAAGTATCAAACAAGGGTGGCATTAAATTCAACTTTACCAAATGCTAAATCAGATGAAAAACGCTAGCCAAAAACTCTTCCAAATAATTCCTTAAAATGAATAATTATTCAAAGGTTCACTAAGCAAATGAAGAAAAACAGTACAATGGGATTTCAGAAATTTTGAGATATCCAAACCAATGCGCAAAGTTTAGAAAAACAAAATAAGAGTCAAAAGTTAACAGACATGACAGCAATTCAGGAACTTTGGCTGCAACATAAAACAAATCAATTCAAAACTTGAAGCATTTGGGTTTCTTCTATTAACATGTGATAGTTGAAAAGCTTTACCAACAATGTATATGCAGAATGGTTTAATTTCTAATTTACATGAAGAGAACTAGATCCCTAAGCACAACATTTGATCCATAAAATTCGGAGTAACATTAGCTTCCATATAACTGTCATCAAAATCATCAAGAAAAATAAATACTAAGGCAAGACACAAGCTCTCAAAGACCCCATTCATCACATATAAGCTCTAGAATTTGTCAAATCCTGACTAAACAGTATCACACCAAAAATCTAGCTGGAGCTAAAGGAGTCATTAATGCTGAATCAGAATGAGAACTTTCTGGCCATCAGGATCAGAACTTTCTGGTGCATACTCAAGATGTAAAATTGATTACTATTTCCAAAGGCAAACTTCTAGCCACAAAGTTTCAAATAATAATAAATAAAAAAATGTTGCGACCAAGAGGATTAGATAAAATTAATATAGTGGATGTGCCATGCACATTTGATGGAAAACGATGATAAGATAAAGATAAATGAACAGAAATGAATTAGCTGCTGCTGGTCCCCCGCTGGGAAATCATAAAGGGTGCATTATACTCTCTGCAATGTCTGCCACCAACCACCTTTAACTCAATAATTAACTTAAAAAAGAACAACAAAAATCAAACAAATTTTCATTTTTATTTACTTGGCCACTGTAAAACAAACCAAAAACTCAGACAACATCAACCTTTTGCATAATAAATTCTTCAAACCCGCTTACTGAACTCGATTTGAGAACTAAATTCCATGTCAAATCCTTCCATCTATCAGATTTGGAAGGAAAAAATAAACCCACAATGATAACCTCAAAGTGAACAATAAATATTTATAATGAGTCTTCTTGAACATAGTCTCTCAGGAAACGAATACTCAAAATACAGCATGAAAGGAAAAAAAAAAAAAAAAAAAAAGAGAGAGAGAACTAGTCATGAACCAAAACTAGAACTTGAAAAGGCTAAATAAGAAACAACAAGAGTAAGCGCTGGATGCAGAGGTTTATCGATCGATTCATGTACTTGTGTTATTTTCACAACAAAATTCTCAGGAAGAGATCGATGAACCGCTGCCTCCAGTGACATCACCCTTGAAGAATCCGAAACCAAAAACACCAAAGATCATAATAATAGCTCAGATCTAAATCCCCTAAATATCACCCAAAAAAAAAAAAAAAACATTCGAACTTTATGCAACGATCAGAAACATATATAAATTATAAAAAAAAAAAAGGAAAAAAATACACGAAAGATTGAAAATTTATAGAGAAGGTTATATGGTTACAAAGAGAAAGAAATGGTGAAACAGAAATGGGTCTGAGCCAGAGTCACCATTGCCTTACGTCACTCTCTCTTTCTTTTTTCTCTTTGTTTTTGTTGGGAAAGAGATGACGATGAAGGAAAGACACAGTGCGACTTTTTTGGGTACATTTTTTTAGTGTTTATAATTTCTATCTACTGCTTACAAATGGGTGTGGCATTATGACGTGTATTTTTATATAAGTTTACTTTTTTATCCCTGATTGTCAAATATCAAAGGGACCCAAGAGTTTCCGAAATAACTCATCCCCCCCTTTTTTTTTTTAACCATTTTTAGTTTGAATATGTTAGTGCTTTATACAAAAATTTACCCTTTTATTTTTCCTCAAAGAAAGAAAATTTTTGAGTACTTGGTCAAGCCATTATCATATGTTTCGAAATCTTATATGAACAAGCCAATAGAATTCATTTGTATATATATTTGTATACTAATCATTAAGCTAATCAATCTTTTTAGTAATCTTTCAGTCTTAATAATATAATATTCTTTAAATCAAACACAATCTTAGAGATAACTTCGAATTGAGTTGACTTCAAACAAAAATTGATTTAAACTCATTTCGAATTCATAAAATCTAGTTTAAATTAACAATAAAGTCTTTAGGGAAATTGTTGGAAAGTGTCTAAGAAAAATTCAAGCTAAGACCACCCCTAATCAAATCGGCTCAGCTCATATCTAACCTTACTAACAATGGATATAAATACAGATAAAAACATTAATATATTATCATATGCTTTTGAATTAAAAATAAAATAACATTCAATCACTTGATAATATATTAATATTATACTCATATTTATATATAGTTATTATGATTGCATGTAATACTATTTATTATATAAGAGTTTATTAATTATTAATTATTATGTTTATCTCTATTTTAAAATTCATAAATGAAACAGTTAATTCTTTTGTCAAATTTTTAGGGTCTTAAAAAAGGTGTGAAAATACATAAATACTTTTGAATAAAAATAAAAAAAAATATAACTCAAATTCCTTCAAAAATGGTAAAATCTTTGACATAAGAAGAGGGGTTGGTCCATATGATTCAAATAAACAAAATTATATTACAATAATGATATATTATATTACTCTTATCAGTTTGATAATAAAATATTAATATAATTTTTTTATTTATTAAATAATATAATATAATTTCAATAATAAAAAAATATATTATCACGTTAACCTTATTTTTCGAATAAAATGCACCATAAAGATACAAACCAAATGGACATAAAGCATTACTATTAATTTAACCAACATTCACAAACGGGGGTGCATTTATAATTTCTAAAACATTTGGGTGGACAAGAAATTAAGAGAATCTTGCGGTTTTGGAAAAATTTAAATCTCAAGCATTATTGGGCTTAGGATAAACAGAAGCCCAAATCATATCTTTAAATAAATTATTTTATCTTTTATTATTTTGAGCTTGTTAAAATCTTTAAAAGCGAAAAAGAAGATGAACCAGAGGCTCCGGGTCAGATGGGGACTGACTTTATACAGGAATCTCTGCCTTCTTTACGAAGAAAAATTAAAGCCCTTCTATGCATGCATGCAGAAACGTACTCTTTTTTTACCTCAAACCATTTCCTGGCTGTCGTCCACTCATCTTGTGCGGCTACTTTCTACCTATATCTTCATCAAACGCATTCATAATCTTCATCAGATCAATGGCTTCAACAGCTTCGTTGCTGCCCCAGCAGCAGCAGCAGCCGGTTGCGGCTAATTATGGGGCTTCATCCGACAATGCGGTAGGCAAATCTTCCGCGTCTATCGGACCATTTTTTTGCAGTGATGTCTGTTCGTACCGTTGTCGCAATTATTTCATGCGTGGTGGGGAGGACTTGCATGCGTGACAGGGAAGTAATGAGGAGTGATAGTACGTCAAATGGTATTAGTCCATTGGAGAAATTAAAGCAGAGAGATCACTGTTTTGGGTGGTTGAAGAGGAGGAGCCGCCGCCGGCGGAGTACTGAGGTGGGAGCTAAAGTCATGGATTTAGAGGATGCTACAAAGGGTCAAGATGAAGATCCTCCTCGGCCAGTTTGAAGGAGCATATAATTGGAATTTTCTTGTTCTTAATGTTCGTGTATTCCACTTGCTTTGCATATATACTAAACAGCCAGACCTGAGCAAAGATATGAAATAATTAATTGGATTTTATCAAATAAATAATTCCCAAAAATAAAAATTATTAATACAAATTCGAAAAAGTTCTTGTCATCCTGAGTTGGTGGATATTTAGAATGTCTCAATTCTGAAGACAACTCCACTAAATCTTAGCTGTTTATGTCTGTAGAAAACTCTTATAATTCAAAGCCCTCGATCAAATTAACTGTCTTAAAAACACAAGAGCAAAAGAATAGAAGAAACATTACAAAAGAAATATATACATATATACATACATACATATATATATATATATATATACACACTCAATCAAATTAACTCTCTTAAAAACACAAGAGCAAAAGAATGGAAGAAATATTACAAAAGAAATACACACATACATACATACGTACGTACGTACGTACATATATATATATATATGATGAATTAGATTTCAAAATTTAATCAATATTTCATAAAATTATTTTTATTTCTTAAACTTTGAAAAATTAAAAAATCGTCACAAAGTTAAATTTTAAGTGAGAAAATATGATTTATGCATTTAAAAGTTGAGAAAAGTGGTTTTAGATTGTATCATTTGTGGGAATATGTTAATGAATTTGAGATTCGAGGGATGATAAATGAAGATCCTATGGATTTGTATGATAATTAAGTGCAGAATATATAAATATTATACAAAAATAAATAAAAAAATTTGCCCATATCTTTTTCTTTTTTAGTAAATAATCTAATTGGCAACCTATCTTATTAATTATAGAACAAATCCAAAGGTCCAGAGATAAATTCTCTCTCAAATGAACCAATTTCACATAAATTAACCTATTGGTGAATTGTGCTTATTTCTTAATAGCCACTAAAATTTACCGAAGCCTGAAAATTGGTTGATTAGTTTTAAAAAATAACTAAAAATCAATCTTGCAGGCTCATCTGTCAAAGACAAATATAAAACCTTAAATCCAAAAAAGAAATAAATTACAGAAAGTCCCACTTAGCTTCCTGGAAACCTCCATAAAATTATAGTTAACTCAAGAATCTTCAATATTTAATATTTTCATAGCTTAATGCTCAACACGCATTCTGAACGGCAAACCAGAAATAAGCTTCTTCACATTCCTGTTCCTCCTCTTCCTGGATCACCCTTTTCATTTTTATCCTCTAAACATTGATTTTCTTTGTTGAAAACTATTCAGCTACGTGCTAGGAAGTTTTATAAGGTAACATTTTAGGACATGGGCAGGTGGCAAGCTGACCAAGTCGATCAATTGAGGGACATTTTTGCAAGATTTGACATGGATTCGGATGGCAGCCTGACGATTCTGGAGCTGGCTGCATTGTTAAGATCCTTAGGGTTGAAGCCTTCAGGTGACCAGGTTCATGTTTTGTTAGCCAACATGGATTCTAATGGGAATGGCTCGGTGGAATTTGATGAACTGGTGAATGCGATATTGCCTGACATGAATGCAACAATGTTGGTGAGTCCAGATAAACTTTTGGAGGTTTTTCAGGCCTTTGATCGCGATGGAAACGGGTACATTACAGCGGCTGAACTTGCTGGGTCCATGGCCAAGATAGGACAGCCTTTGACTTATAAAGAGCTTACAGAAATGATCAAAGAGGCTGATACAAATGGTGATGGTGTCATTAGCTTCAATGAATTTGCTGCTGTTATGGCTAAATCTACTTGTGATGTCTTAGGCCTAGCGTTTTCGTGACGAAGAATTCGATGCAAAATCATAACAGTTTGTATTAGTATGATCATTCTTATCATTTATTCATCACTAATTTTAGATCTTTAGACTCATTGATACGCAGACTAGTTTTTGTTTTGTAGCGTATTATGAGTTTTTTTATGTACAAGTATCACCAGAAGAATGGAGTCTTCAATCCTCATAAATTTTGGGTTTATTGTATTCAAATTCTAATGTTAAATGGATGAGATGTTGCATGTAAGGGCCTCTGCAAAAATAGGGTGATTCATTTCACAGGAAAGTGAGATGAATTCTGCAAAATGTATTGAGTAGAAAGAATTAAGCCATTCATGAAGAGGCATTGTTCATGAAATTTCAACTGAAATTTCTTTTACTTTCTGAAAGAGGCCAATATGAAGCAAGTAACCTGTTCAAGGCTGAATCATTTTACATTCTTAGAATTTGATTTACAAAGTACATTTAAGGGCAAAATAAATTGAATCAAGCTTTTAGGACTACAAATTACATGAACAATACAAATTTTGACTGTAATGCTTCCAAAACAATAGATTGAAATCTAGTTTTGGAGCTCACAAAAACAAAATTCTTATAACCAAAAACTTGTACAAAATTCTTTCTTGTTGAGCAATTTGGTTGAAAGATGAACTCTGCATCAAATATGTACAAGAAGAAAATCTTCTTAGCAGCTATAAATACAGACTATTCTTCATAGAATCTACAAAGCTTGTCCTGCAGTCATCTTTTCAAGGTCCGCTTTCAAGGATCTCGAGCTTGCTTCAAAACGGGCAGTGAAACCTACTGTTGTTGGTCGCAATGATCTTTGTCGCACCATATAAACGTATTCAGGGTCATCCGTTTGCCCATCATATCTAATCCATTGTATCATCTGATGATAGAAGGGGAAGAACCTCATTTGAACGGACGAGTAAGCAAAATACGGAAGGAGAGAGGAGATCAGAACCAAGATTGTAATGAACCAGAAAAAAGGCGCAGGGGCACATGCTTCAATGAAGACCTTATAGGCAGTTGTCGATATGTCGGGATCCATGGCCCCATATGCCAATAAGAATAGATACCATAATATAATGCTGCCCCAGATGAAGATGTGTTGTATATATGTAAAATAACTTATGGAGAGTGCCATTTGACAGTTCACCACCCAAACAACGCATGTGTACATGGTGGCACCTAGTACTTCCAAGCCAACAACTTCCCCTCCTTTACGGAAGGCCTGTTCTTCCATTGCCCGGATGCAAAAGAAGAAGATGATGACAGCACTTAAAACTCCATTAAATGCCCATCCAAGTATGCGAGTCCAGCTAAATAGGACATTTTGTATACCTTCTTGGTATAATAGAGGGAACTGCAAAAAAAAAGTACAAGAGTCACATTTCCATGAACTCTTTCTTAGGTAACAAAAAGATGGCGAACTTATGTGAGAATATTTAGTAATTAACTTCTACCGGGCTTTTCATCAATTGGTCAAGGGAAAAAAAAAATAAGGTTTACTATGGCACCTACCCTGAGACAGAAACGGGCAGCTACATCTTGGTCAAAAACTCCCAGGGCAATCACAGGAAGTGACGTGAAGAAAACGTTATAAAATGATAGGAACCAGTCATTGTATACTGTTTGACCAGAAAATGAAGCATACATCTGAAAGAAGAAGATAGTGAAGCCAAATGCAACGTTCTTGTAGAAGAAATAGCATATCTGCGAAAATTTTGAAGAAAAATGTCAGTAATTTGAATTCAATCAATCTCACACTGCATTGGACCACTTTTTTAGTAACTTTCAAGAAACCTAATCAGTAGCTTCTCCACTATATATAAAATCAGTGTCCATCATAAAACAAGAAGGGCAAAAAAAAAAAAAAAAAAAGGAATATGCTATCAAATGCTTACCATTGAAGAAATCCTCCGATAACACCAATGTCCATGCACAAGTAGCAACCGCTCCAAGAATCGGAACTGTGCAATTGCAATGTCACTTGACATGACTGCCTGAAATTTTTTAAGAGACACCAGGGAAAAAGTTGAGAATCCAAGTTAGACCAACATTTGAATTACTAGATTAGATTAATGATACAATGAAACACTTATAATCAATCTGTTTGGTATTTACCTGCATTCCTTCTGCACCACTGATACCGATTCCAATATCTGCTTCTTGAAGCATTCCAACATCATTTGCCCCATCACCAATTGCTAAAGTTGTGCTACCAGTTTTAACTTTGACTAGCCTAGTAACCTTCAAAATTTTAAGTAACACCTCTTAGCAAGAACAAATAAAATGTTTGGACAATTTTTGTTCCTAAAATTTTGCTGAAATTCTCACAAGAATCAAATTATTATTGAGTAGGGCGATATAAACAAACTTCATCATCAAGATAAAATGGTAGAAGAGTGAAACAATAAAGATCCTGAGGAATCAGATTATCAGTTATCACTTCTTATCTATACAACATAAATTGTATGTCATTGCTTACGTTGCAACTGCAATGACATATTAACACTTTTTGGTCAGTACCATCTATATAAAGTGACATGCCTAGCAGTTTATGCTTGTTACGAAAATAAGTCAAACACATTTTGACACGTGGTCAAGACACTACCTGGGTTTAAAACAAATTAAACAATAATAAATGCCCCAGCAATAGCTAAAAAGATGATGAGACTTACAAGTGCTTTCTGTTTAGGAGATGAACGACAGCAAATTACTGAAGCACAGCCAATGGCAAGCTCTAGAAATATGTCCTTGACATCATCTTGTAGGGCATACGTGAGTGACTTCCCATCAATGATCAGAGCCAATGCCCCCACGCTTTTATTTGAAGCTCTAAGCAATGCCCTTCCATCAACTATCTGACGGATAACACTTTCCTTCAATGCCTAAAGAATCAGCAAGATCTCATCAAGCTCAGAATTTACAGCCTAATGAAGATTGGCCACTATAATAATACTTGCATACTGGTATTCATGAATTATCACGTATGTTACTAGAACCGTCCTCACTTTTAGACAATTTTGATTTTCAAAAACTATTTTTTTCAGAATGTCAGAACTGAATTCCAAAAATCATTTACAACATTTTTTTGTTGTTAATATAGCTCCCCGGATGTCTATCATTTACAACTATAATCAAGTTAGAAAGTTATCTAACATAGCAAAAAAAAATGATGTTGAGTTTGAACAGATTTTGGCTCCAGAAGATTTGAACTGCAGCATGTAGGTGACCAACTAGTTTCCAACAGGATTGGAATGGGAAATGATCTGTATTACCACGTGGAAGAGTGGAAGAATCTATATTTCAACTTGTCTAAATACTCAATCCCACCAAAATTTCAACAGAAAAGATCTCCAGTTCTTAAATGGACAAGGAATTAAATGTATGCTTTGATGTGCACACTGAAATTATTGAGGACATAAACTGTAAGTTACTATATTATTTTTCAATACCTTATACTGGAATCCCCCATGGACATTACAAGTTTGATGACAAGAATGAAAAGACAATGAAGAAACCAGTACAGAAAACAATATTACCAAAGGAACATTTCAGGTGGACTTGCAAATCCTAGTAATAGATAAGGAGAAGGAAACTAGTGACGTAAACAAAATTATTTTGTTAATTCAAGGATTTTTCTATTTCCCTTTGATATTTTATCAGCTGGCAAGAGTCTGGTGTAAAAAATTAAATCTCAATGTTGAAAACTGTAGAGATAATATCCCCCAGAAGTTCCTAAATACTAAGATAAACAATCATATCTGGAGTTCACGCATACAGAGAACATAGTTTTGGATTGAGTGAATTATATGTTCCCACCCAAGGTTTGGCTTTAGTAGATAGGGGTGTTTTTGTAGCATAATTGTATGATAGGGGTAAATTGTAAATTTAAAAAATATTAAACGTCTTTTTAAAGTCTGTTCGATTATTGGAAATTTAAAAAAATTTAGAGGTCTTTTATAAATTTTTGAAATATTTTTTACTGTTAATAGTTTCAAAACTGACAATTAGACCCCCAAAAGTTGAACAAAATGCAATAAATTATAAATGTAAATGTTATATTACAACTATTGATGTCATATAATAGTTTCAAAACATATGGAGATTCAAAAAAATTTCAAAATTTGATTGTGAGTTTTTTGACCTTTATAATGGTTAAATTATCATATTTGAAATGCTTAGATCTAATACGTAAAATAATTATTTTTTATAATTTTTTCCAAAATCAATGGATCATAAAATTACTATTTTATTTTTATATAGTTAGTTTTTTTAAGCAGAATTTTATTTTGAATGAGAAAGAATTATTTATGTCAACTAAAAGTGGAAAAGTGTTTTTAAATCATACCTCGGGTGGAAAAATGTTATTTACTATTTTGGATTCAAAGCCATTTAAAAGAGAACATAGTTTAAACCCTCTTTTAAAGAAAAAAAGTATGTTGTAACCTATAAATATGATCCCAAATTACATGGTTAGGCCATGCTAACTCGAATCCCACCCAATGAAGAAAAAGAAAACAATGAATTCAGGATTACCACGGAAACAGCAGATTTATCTTCTGATTTCTCAAGAGCTTTAGTTTCAGGAGTGTCCGAATTGATAATTATTTGTTGCATTCCTTGTCTAAGCAAACTACAGGCAAAGCTGTAAAGTACCAAAAATGTTGGCATATCAGACCTCAGCATGTTTGTGGAAACAACAAAAAATATATCAACTAGTTATAGTTATACCCAATATTGATTGCAGTCTCCATC
The DNA here is from genome assembly GCA_026122585.1 of Anacardium occidentale. Taxonomy (NCBI): domain Eukaryota; kingdom Viridiplantae; phylum Streptophyta; class Magnoliopsida; order Sapindales; family Anacardiaceae; genus Anacardium; species Anacardium occidentale. The sequence goes on from JAJEJH010000274.1 coordinate 459,989, forward strand.
TTATCTCCAGTCAAAACCCATAGTTTGATTCCTGCTTGGGCAAGTTTGTCAATGCATTCAGGAACCTGTCTCACACAATAGAGATTGTTAGTCTCAATCTCTAACAAACTCTCTATTCCTGACATGTGGAATGGACATATAATATATTAGCAATTCTACCCCATGTTGAAGCTTGTCTTCAACGGCTGTAGCACCCAGAAGAGTCAAATCCTTTTCAATTTTTTCTGCCACTTCCTCAATCATTTCCTCACGATCTGCACTCACTGAATTCTTGGCCACATTAAATTCCTCATTGAACCTATTGTACTCTTCCTCTTCCAGTTCACGGTAGGCAAGTATTAAAGTCCTCAAACCCGCATCAGCATACTCATTGATGTGTGCCTTGGTCTGCTCTTCAAATTCTCTTCCATTCTCCGCAAGTCTTTCAAACATGACACTGCTTGAAGGTAGAAAAGGTTAAATGAAAGTTAAGTAATCTGTCGTTATCAACATAAAACCAAAAAAAACTACCCTTCCCGAAATTATGATGAAACAAGCATCTCTCATTCGGAGAACAAATCTCCTTCATGCATAAACCTAGCTCATACTATAACAGCCAAATCCTAAATCAAACTCTATCACAAGCTCTACTGCAATGTTTCAGATTACAAACCTGTCAGCTCCTTTGGTAAGTAGTAGCAAAGTCCCCTCCTCATTTCTTACAATCACAGACATCCGCTTTCTAGAACTACTGAACTCCAGGACATTCAAAAGTTTGTAAGACCTGAAAGAATATAAACACAATAAAATGTATGCCCTTTATTTGAGAATGGATAAGAATAATCCCATACCATGTAATTAACCACTAATAAGCAATAGGTAAAACATGAATGCTTGCAAGGAAATGACCTTTCAACGCTCTTGCAGGAGCCTGGATCTAACTCATGCAGTGAGATGCTTGTTTGAGTCCTTTCATAGAATTCAAACCCAAGTTCTCTTGCTGCAATGAGAAAAGCTGCTTCATCTGGTGATTCAGCTTCATATGTAATCCTTCCAGTTCCTTCATCAATTTCAGGTAGTGCAGTGTGGCAGATGGCCAGCAGTCGCAAGAACTTTTGGATTACTTCAGCCCGTGGCTCTTTAACCCAATTACCATTCACAATCCTTTCATCCACAAAATTATAACCTTTCACAGATGGTTTTTTTTCAGCAGACTCCACTACATTAGCCTCTTCCTCAGTTGTCCCTTGAGGTAGAGGTGACGCCTTTCGCCCAACCATAGCTCTCTCAACTTCAGTTACTCCACAACCATAGGAGGTCCCAGCAATTGAACACTTGATAAATTCCATGGAGTTGCAAGTTAGAGTCCCTGTTTTATCAGAAAGTATAGTGTCAACTTGGCCAAGTTCTTCATTTAAATTTGAGGTACGAGCCAGTGCCGGCTTGTCAGCTTCCTCATAATACATTTTAATATCTTGGTTGATAAACCTGCTCTGAAGGACTTTAACAATTTCAATTGACACATACAAGGAAATCGGAATCAAATATCCATACAGCATAACAGCAGTCCAAAACTGCAGAATTGCTGCAGCTGCTGCTCTCTTAGGGTCATAGTAAATAGTAGTATTATCAGGCCTAAGATACCATCTCTTCATCCTTCCATCTTCTATGTCCTCACTAGTTGTAATCCCAAAGATTATCGATCCAATAATAGACATTAAAACTAAGATGCCGAACATGAAGTAAATTATCTTATCCATCCTTCTCTCAATTTTGCTTCTCTTAGAAGGGGGTGATGTTGAATTTTGAATAACCTTTGTATCATGACCTGTAAAGATAACTACCCCATAGATATAATCAGTATTCCGCAGCTTTGAATCCCTAAGAAGAAGCTGCTGAGGGCTCAGAGCATACTGTCGTTCTTCAAAATCCATACTGCCAACAAAGGAGTACAAATTTGCATTGGGATCTTCACATCTGATGATAGCCTTGTAAGTTTGGAAGCTAGAGTCCTCAACTAGATTTGAAGTGGCATCAAGTGCTTGTTTCAATTTCAAATTGGTTTCTCCGTCCAGGTTTGTGGTTTCAACATAGCAAATTGCTTCCTCATAACTTGAGGAAAGTAAGATGAGATCAGCAGGAAAAAATTCATCCTTTTCTACCTTCACGATGTCCCCTACTTTCAGATCCTTCCATTTAGTATTATGAAAAACCCCTTCATCAAAATGAACTTTCACTTTTCTGTTATTCACCTCAATATCCTACAGTAAAACAAATATGAGAATTTATAACAGCATAAAAATTTGAGACAGGATTTTTGCACCTAATTTGTTATAGGGCCTCAAGAAAGCAAAGAGTAGTGGAACAGAAAAACAATTAATAGTACTGCTCTAAAATCCAATTTCAAAAAAACCGTTTTTGCCCTGAATGTAATAAATTTGATCATAAACAAATTGAAAGCATTTCTTAAAGAATCTGTTCCTCATGGCCACCAAATTTTCGGAACAAAAACTTCATGAATCTTCCGTACTTTACGATATCTCTTAAATATCGTTCAGGGAATTCAGTAGTAAATGCAGATCTCCAAGAAAGTAAACAATAAAATTCAGAAAGCTGCACTTGAATTCACACCAATATAACAAAATTACCTGCTTTTTTCGCTGCCAATCTTCGACAATCTCTTTTCCCATAGTAGCTCCAATCACAACAACAAGAGGAAGAACATTACTCACAGAAGAGTAAGGAGAGAGAGGTGTGAAAGAAAGTATTGCACAGAGAAGAAAATAAAGATTGGCAACTCTCCTAAATTGCTCAAACAATGATCTGGGAATAAATGTTGCCAGAGTATACTTTGTAGAACTAACATAGTTATCACTGTAATTGAGGACACTGGCCTCAAAGCCTTCAGGGTCATTGCAATACACTACTCTGGAGAATCCAGGTCCCCCAATCAGTGAATGATCATCTTTAAAGGATGTTTTACCACAAGTAAATGCATGAATTTGTTTGCTGAAATGATGCCTCTTTCTTCTATTACCAGCCATCAAGAGCAACAAAAATTGTTCTTTTAAATGATTGAAAGCCTATAACACCACTCGGTAGCACAGATTCTGCTTCAGATGACTTCTAGCTTTTAGAAGAACCTTCAACCAATGATTTCAGGTAACAGAAAACCATCCATCTGCAAATCAGTTAACTCCAACACTTCTAGATCTAAAGACAACACAAGACAAGAAATCCTAGATAAACAATATGCTCAAAACTCAAAACCAAATTAAATTAACATATAACTTAACCGAAAAAAGATGATTTTTAAGGGAAAAAAAAAAAAAGGAAGTGAAAGAGAAAAATATGAACCTACTTGACTCTAAAAGTTTCCAAATTCTTTATAGTACATGAAAAAGAAAAAGTCTTAGCAAAAATAGAAAGCTAAAAATGTAAGAGGAAAAAAAAAACTTCAAAACAACTAACTAATCAAAACTAATATAAACATGTGTAAAATAAATATTTTTCATGTGGTTAGATTGGAGGAGCTGTGGCCTGTGTGGACCTGAGCTGAGTTTGCAGGTCTTATTTGACTTGTAGTTGTAGATACAAACTTTTGAAACAAGAAGCACATAAACGCGGAGATGGGTTTGTTTTCTAGAGAAGAATTCGACACATTCAACTACTTCAACGACGACTCATTAAAAACCAGGACGGTTAAAAAATGAATAAAAACTGAAACCAACCCACTTAACTAAAACCAATAAACAAAAAAAAAAAAAAATTGACACTTAAACAGCCATTTCCAACTGTAAGAGAAAAGGCTGTCAAATAAAAAATAGAACTCAGAAAAAAAAAATATAAACAAATGGCAATTATTTGAAGTGGCAAGCAAGACATCTAGAAGGTCAAACAAAGAGCTGGCTGTACAAGAATGAATGGGAAAATTTTTAAAGATGGTTAGCTCATTGAATACGCATGAGGTGAAGCTTCAAGGAAGAGGAAGAAGAAGAAGAAGTGAAAACGTTTGAGGAAGCGAATCTATTGGGGAAGTTGCTGCACGTGCTAGAATTTCGTGGATTCAAAGACAGAAAGATTGTGAGAAATCTGAAAGAATTTAATGATTTTATTAGTTAGCATTTTTGTCTTGACATTGGGGCCTTAGAAACAAATTATTGAACTTCCGCTTGAAAAATTTACAAATTTTGGGATATAATTTATATCAAAATAAATTAATGATGGAATCCATTGTGTTCTTCGTCTTATTAATTTGGCAGGGAATAAAGTTGTAATGAATAAAAAAATTACCACCTTGGTTTATAATAAAGTTCTGGGAATACCTCATGTGAAAAAGAAAGATGGCGTTAGGGATGTAGTCTTATAATATTTTCTTGTTCTGAAAAAATGAAATTAATTAATTAAATTTTTTTTAATCTCTCACATTGTTATATAATAAAATTAATTAAATTTGGTAGTTATAATTTTAATTAATAATTATGTATGAATTATTTGCATTATCATAAGTTTTAACGATATTATTTTTATTATGTAGAGTAACATCATAATAAAAACATATTTTAATTATTAAAATTTAACATTTGAAATGGGTTAAAAAAACATTATTTTAAACTTAAAGGATGAAAATGATTGTAGCTCAAAAATGAAATAATTTTTTGAAAAAATAAGAGGAAAATGTGGTGTGGTGTGGGTGCATGTAAAAAGGGTCAACTGAAATATTTGTTAGGGGGAGAGCCCCTCTTGAGAAGAAGATCCTTGCTTGCCCACTACTATAATATTAATATATTGGTCAAGGATGACATATTCTCAATTAAGGTTTCCTTGAATGACAAGTCAGATAAAGTTTTAAAAAGTTAATTATTAAAATAAAATTTAACATAACTAATATTAAAATAATAAAAAAAATTTAAAAATAATTATTAACACCTGTTATATCATTAATGATGATGGTTATTATTGACATAATTAGGTGATCGAAAATGATCACCTAATTTTATTGACGATTGGATCTGATTATTAAAAATTTGATAACGATAATCAAATTTAACCATCTCTAACACCATAAGAAACCAATAATGGCCATAATGCCTAAAACCAACCGCTTGCAATCATCTCTAGTTATGGAGACAGTTAAATCTGATCATCTCAAACATCGAGACTATCAGATTTCACTGTTAATAGAATCAGATAATCGTTTCTTACTATTTGGTTATTCTGATGGTAGCTATCGTCATCGATGATTCTACCAACGGTAGTGATTATTTTTTAAATATTTTATTTAATTTTTAAATTTTTCTTAATTTATTATATTATTTTAATATTATTTTATATTTTAATTGTTTTTATAAATTTTATTTTTTAATTTTTATTCAAAAATATAAAAATATTCCTCTAACTTTCATCAAGGGGTAAGTAATTAGCTTTTTAAAACCTTACAGGCGAAACTTTCATTTAAGAAAACCTTGAGTGGGATTATGTGATTTGGCCTAAGAAAAAATTAGCTTGAACATTCTTGCCTTGATTATTTTAATTAAAGTTAATCACAACTTTGATACTCATAATAATTGTCTTAATAAAGGAAAAAAGTCCAAATCATGAATGGACAGCTTCAATGCTCTGTACTTACCAAAAAAAAAAAAAAAGTTCAATGATCTCTGTTCCTTCACCCACTTTTATTACATATTGTCAATTAATACCTTTTAAATTAACAAAACCATTTCACATAGTTTCTGTTCTTTTTTGGTCAAAATATTTTGTAATAATTCAATAATAATATTATCAAAAACATAAAAACAATATACATTCACACTGATGAAAATAAGAACAACTTTATTAAACCTACAATTAATGACTGATTTTTCTTTAATTATATTATCATCAATTCCTATATAAATATTTTTTTTTTTTGTATTTTATAATGTTAAAGTAAATAATAAAATATTCAGTACAATCGTGACATAAAAATTCAAGTTTTTTTTTTTTTTTGCTTGATTTATTTTTTTATTAATTTATTCATTTTCAATGATTTTTATTGAAGAAAAATCGAAATTTAGTAAAATATATTAAACGTTTTCTAAATTCTTCGAGAAAAATATTAAAAAAAAAGGACACATTATTCATTTTTCGTTCACCTTTTGGAGTACTCTATAAAAAATTCTTCGATCCTATGAGTACAAAATCAAATTTTATGATTTTCTTGAAACTTCCTTTGTTTTTCTAGAAATAAATGTGAAAAACACTACCAAAAATGTAATAGCAAAACATGAATTGTTGTGGCCAAGCCAGATTGGCCTGGACCAATTCATTTCTTTGAAGAAAATTTGGGTATCAAAAATTAGTTTTTGTTAACCCCGGGGCATTATAAAATATAAAAGTTACCCTATTAAATATTTGAAATGAGCAATTTGCCCTTTACAATCATGATCCCAGTTGTTTTTCTTAATTAAACTTAGGAAAGTTGCCAGCCAGCCAGCCAAAGCTGGAAAGTTAGAAAAAATGTGTTGGTGATGGGTAATGTGTATTGGCTCATGAAAATGCCTCTATTCAGCTTTTACATTTAGTCAATGGTCAAGAAATTTAGTAATTTATATGTGACACTCAATTCTGATGTTACACCCACTTTCTTTTCTCTTTTAAAATTAGTATTTTTTTAATTATTATTATTATTTTATTCATTAGATTAAGATTTCAAAATTCTAGAATTTATTTATCAAAAGTCAAAGTAAAACTTTAGCATAAGATTAAAAACAAAAATGCCCTAACTATCTTATCATAAATTCTCATACCCAGTTTAGATTTCACAGGTAATGCAAAAATAAATGACAGTTCATGATTAAGAAGTCAGAATAAACATGATATCATGTTGAATGAATAAATTAATAAAAAAAAAATAGTTAATAAAAATAGTATTATTCCTTTGTCTAACACCCATTTGGTTTCATGAGTTTGACTAAGTAAACAATTTGACATTAATTTGTAATTGTATTTCCCTAATATCAATCAAACTTCTAAAGAAAACCCAAATCCTTATTGATTGATTTAAATAATAGGGTTTATCTTCCGTTTAATTTAATCAAATTATTTCAATCACAATAATCAAATCGTTTCACATATTTTGTATAAAAAATCTAATTTTTATATAATACACTATATATTGTATCATTAAATGCACTTAGTATAAAGTAAAATAATAAAAATTTTAATATTTATATTATTGTCATAAAAATATTATAAACAATTCCTAAAATTTTAAAATCTCCTTATATTGATTTGTATATATATTATGTTATATGATATATATCGTACCATATGAAATATGTATTATATCTTATTAATTCAATGGACTTCAAATTTCATATCATTTTTCATTTATATTATATTATATTATAGAATACATATGGTATGCCATTAATCCTGATAACCATGATCTTAATATTAAAAAAATATTAAGAAATTTTCATTTTTGCCGGTTTCTGATTTCACATATCACATTTATACAAAATAGTGATTTGTAAGTTTGACCAAGTTGGGCATGACAGAAACTTCGGCAGCTTTGGTATCATGTCTCCAAAATTTGACTAGTTCTTCACATACTAGTTGTTAATTTGAGTGTTTTGCTTTCGACCCCAAAACCAAGAAATTGTTTTGCCAATTCCAAGCACCATTTATTAGTTATAATGTTCAAATTCAACTTTTTGTTAACAAGTCATTGAATTTACACTAGAAAGATTCAAAGAAGAAGCCCTTCAAACTTCAAAGAGAAGACAATCTAAAGGAACGTGTCAAATGGGATTAGAAGAATAAGTTTAAAACCAAACACATTAATTAATGATTATAAAGACTTGGTTGGTGGGTGTTTTTAAAGCTATTATTAAACATGGTTTTAATGATTTGAAAATGATTTTAACGAGACTCATATCATGCTATTAATGCTAAAGATTAAGCAAAAATAAATAATTGAGAAATGTGAACTACTGATAGGATTGGATATGATCCGAGTTAACTCGAGATCAAGCTGAAGCTTGAAATCGATTGGAGCAAGCTCAAACTCGAACTTGACTGGAGCAAGCTCGAACTGGATTTTGCAAGCATTGTCTAGTGAGCTTGAGAGCTTGCACCAAGCTCAGCTCGTGAGCTGAAGATTGTTGATTCACATTAATAAAAACGATGTCGTTTTGATTAAAATGTATCAAAATAAAATCATTTTGGGTATTTGATATGTCCGACAAACCGAGCTTGAATCCACCCCTAACTACTGATATAGTTCTACCCTGTGAATCTGAAATTAATGATATTTCAAAATTAGAAAAGTAGATTTTGAAGCTGCTGGTAAAAAAACTCTTACTATACTCCCAGTCTCCAAACATAAATCAAACATCACTGCATCATCAATACTTGAATTTTATATGTATGCATCGAGAGGTAATATTCAAAATAATTTAAATCATGCAATGCAAAAATTACCTCTCAGAAGGAAACTCAGGTTGTAAAATTAAGCCCCACCTTAAGTATAGAGCTTGATGATAATGAACTCTAATTGACTGTAGATCGGCAGCAGAAAGAACCATAATAGCAGAGACTTTTCCATGAATATTCATTCCAAACTGTCTTCGGCAGTTTCAATTTGAGTTTGAGAAATGAAACTTGGTTCAATCCCTCCACTTCCTTTTCTCCTTCTTGCCTTCATAATGTTCCTTCCCAGTGCTGTGACGCAATCTCCCAGGAGAGTCTCTCCCTCTGTGCTTACGATGTTTGTTTCTGCTGCTACTCTTTTCTCGAGAGGATTCTTTCTTTTGCCTTCTTGACCTAGAATGGTGTCGGTCTCGATGATCAGTGGATGAATCACTATATGAGTCACTGCTTCTATACCGGTGTCGTCTAGATCGTTCTCTACTCCTTTCATCTTCAGAAGAATCACTGCTCCAATTTCGTTGACGTCTAGAGGGTGATTTAGCTTTAGCATCCTCTTTGGTCTTTTCCTGGTTAACTTTGCTAGGCTTATATTCATACAAAGCTGTCTCTGTATCCGCATATTTGCTGCCACTATTCAAAGGGTTACCAGGTGTTGATTCATTTTTTCTGGATTCACCCTCTTCAGCAGGGCCTCGCTGATGTGACAAATCTTGGTCAATGGTTGTTTCACCACCACCAACATTTGATGTAGAAGGCTCCTTTTCAGCAGGCAGGATATGAGCTTTTCCAGCATTAGCATCAGCAGCTTCTTTCTCAGAAGCATGAGTCCTGGCTTTGCTTGTAGAGTAGGGTAACTCAGGGGGAACCTCCAAGCCTAGTTCTTTTCCCAGGGATTCTAAGAAGTCACCGGCTATCAAATGGCTTAATGCTGTATTAGCAACTTCAATCTTCTTTTCTGGATCCAACACCTCGTTGGGATTAACCGTTTCCGTTTCACCGTCAGAGTCATCAGAGAAAATAGCCTGCATACGAGTAAAGATTATTACTGATCACAAGAGCAGCCTATCCTACTTTTAGCATGCCCTTTACAATAAAGAACAAGAAAAGCAAGATCATCTCTGTGGAAATGGAGAATGCAGCCTATCCTACTTAACATGATTTGGTCTGCATGCAAATATTTATAGAACGAGATTAGGTAACTGAGACTACTACTGACCTTCATGCACTTCTAAAGTAAAACCTTCTTTATGTATCAAGTAAACAGAAAATTACCTTGTAGAGGTCAACTGGCCTCTCAACACTTGCAACTTCCACCTCAATTTCAGCTTCTTTATCAGATACATCTCTGCTAACTTCTGGAGCATCAGATTGAGGTGCAGAAAACAGGTTCTTAACAGAATGTTCTGATTTTGTGGGTTCAATAGAATCTGACAAGAAGATGAGAGAATCTATCTTGCTTCTCATCCGCGGAGCCGGTGGTGGCTGCAAGTGACAGAATAGTTTATTTCCAAGTTAATTTAATGTTCAGATGACCAACGTTTACAGTACCAACTTCATATTGAATTACTACATCAGGAGAGGAAATTTGTACTTTTTTATAGAGCTTCCAAGAAAAAACAAACAATCCATAGATGGAAACAAGACTAAGGTATCACCCCAACCCACCTTCCTCATGACAGAAGCGAGAAGATAAAGAGAGGGACAAAAAAAAAGAAACCACCAGAAATAAGGGAAACAACAAGATCAAAAAATCAACAGAAAAACCATCAATATTTAATTGAATTTCCGATATCATAACATCTTTTTAAAAAAACCTCAATTATCATAACAGAAAATCTAGAAAAACTAAACAGCTGAGGTAGTTTGCAAAGAAACTGCTTTTTGCTTAAAAACAAAGTTCACACATCTTTGTACACTATTAGAGACCAGAAAATTAAAAGCTAAATCAATTACATGGATTACCTTTCCCATATAAGGATCAATGAGATCAAAGCGTTTGCAGAGAATTGATGAAGGATGCCATTGAAACTCTTCCCTTCTTGGGTACATCTTCTTAGTTGTTAAATCTTCAGCTTGAGCATCTTTAACTTGCTGCTTTTAAAAGTTAGATATAAGGTAAACTCTGAAGTTATAACTCTAGAAACTAAACTTACACCACATGACATATACCTCTGTTCCACCGGAAGTGAACTGCAACCCTCCTGCAGCTGAAAACCCCATAAACTGCTGTGTAGTGAGCAAGCTGTCCTTACCACTTTTCCCTTTCTGCATTGCCTCAGCTGCAGCCTCAAAATCCAGTCTCTCACGAGCACGAGCTAATTCTGACATATTTGTAGCTCTACCAGAATCAGTAGTGCGAAGCCCTCCTTGGTATTTTTCCTTGAGAAACTGCTCAAATCTTTCTTGCTTTGCAGGATCATCTTTGAAAGGTTTTGCAACTTTGGGCAACTCACTCTATATTACACAGTAAATAAATAGAAAGTAACCCCAAATTTAGGTTTCTGTAAAAGCTTGCCAGAAGAGTACAACAAAGCAGTGATTGATAAAACACAAGCAGAGAACTGCCAGGGAAATTCCCAACAATGACATAATTAAATTAAACAGAATGGTAGGCACTTAAGTATACAACTTACATATGATGAAGATGCAGTAAATGTATCTGAAAGATTAAATTGGAGATGAACAACGTTTTCAGAAGCAATAGACAAGTTTGAATCTTGTGAACTTCGTTCCAGAGGCCTTTCCCCTAACAATTTGCCACGACTTTCAGCTGTCATCTTCTGCACAGATGGAGATGATTTCCCATCCAACTTGGTTATATCACTATGCTTCTGTTGCATCTCCCACAACTTCCTCACATAGTAATCATGGCCCTTTCCTCCATCAAGAAAATTAAACAATGGATTTGATTGATTCTTCTCTCTAGAAAGATCCTCAAACAATTTGCCACATCTGGCTACTAAAGTGGCAACCCCCTCAATTAAGAGTTTCAAATTATTGTCCTCAGGAGGATGAACCTCAGGGGGAGGAGGAACAAGAAGTTGGCTGTCAGTCTCAAGAGGCCCAGGAAACTTATGGCGGGGAACAAAATCCTTCGGAACCACTGGTGGATCAAATCTGAATGACAATATGAAAACAAACAGATAGAGTCACTTTAAAAAAAAAAAAAAAAAACACGAGTAGATTTGATGATACCTCTGATCTCTCAAACTCCAACAAGAACATAAAAAATTGGGAAATTTTCATTGACCTTCCCTCAAGTTTGACATATTTAGAGGATTACCCTAAAATCATTATAGAATTCCCCAACAAAATTCATCTATGCCTACTTCCCAAATCAGAAGGATACACTTGTAATTAGGCCTCATGCTAGAGAAGGTCAATAAAATATATCCTACAAATGATATCAAACATAAGAATTTCCTCTTTCTAAATAACTAAAACTAAGAACAAAATGAATCAAGATTAAATGAATACTGCACATCTAAAATGATGAATAAATTTCTATGCATTGAATAACCACTATCTAATTACCTTTCCAGCTTGAAGTCAGATTTTGATGCAACTATGAATCCAGGCATGACACCCTGCTCTCTTCCTACCAATTTTTTCCAGCTGTCTTGACTGGGTTCAGAGGGTTCCTCATCTTCTTGAACATAAGTATCCTCAAAGTTATAATCTGAAGAAAATCCACACTTAGAAGGAGAAACTTGACTATTTATATTTGCATAAAATTAAGAAAGGAAAGAATCAGTTTTTGTTGCTTATTCTCAGGCAGTACGGTCAGAGCACTTAAAAAAATATGACATGTGGACAATTAATTAACATCTGACAATGTCCTTTCCATTGCCCAGTTTTTTCTTCTTACGTGCAACTTAAAGAAGCAATGATGAATAGGCATATTACTTGAACTATTCATCTAGCAAACCCAAATTACAAATATTGATGATGACAACAATGATATAAAACTAAAGCAAGAAGATGCGTGTGTTACTTAATGAATATAAAAGCAAGCAAAAGCTGATATGCGAAAATAAATCACACAAAACTTAAGATGGTGACAATGCAAACTCAAGCTGGAAAATTCCTTGTATTTATAGTGAAATGACATGTCTCAAAATGAATGTTCAGCATATCCCCTCAACCGATCCCCCTCTCCTCAGCCAGAAAAAAGTCACACCATGATAACTTTCCTCCTCAGAGAATTTGGCAGCCATTTTTGTCTTGTCAGCTGAATTGTGTCAATGTAAATAGATAATTTAATGTGTATTCAAATGTAAAAAGTACAAACCAGGGGTGTAGACATCCTCATCTTCAGCATCATATTCTTCAAGGGCTCCAATGCCAAAACCAGGAGCAGCTTTTCCTGCTGATGAATCCAGTCCAATCTAATTAGTTAAATCACCATCATGTAGAAGGTATATAAATTCATGCAAGCAAAAAAGAAAACAAATCTGACATAGACTGAACAAGAAACAGAATATTAAATGAAGGCATGAGAATATTTCAACAGATTATAGATCTTACACTTAAAACCAAAAAGGCTATCTTTTATCAACAATGTCTTCCTGTACCCAGACTCTTTACTATCAGATAACCTTGATCTCTTCTTTTCTGAAAGTAAAAACAAATGGTTTAAACACACGACCATTGATACAATTGGTAAGCTATATCCAAATTACAATTTGTATGTTGAAACTACAAACCTCTGAATTCAGGAGCATGCTTAAAAGGATCATATCCCAAACCATGCAAATCCTGCTTTGGATCGAGTACATAGGCCTGCACTAAAGGAAAGATGTGATACACAATTTTCACATAGATAATAAAGTAAAATTTCTACAACAAATCATGGGTATATCGGCATGGTTAATAATAAATTAGACAAAACGGATTGCATCAAACTATTTTTCTACATCTACTTATATTACAATCCTACTTTATGAAGTAATCACCATACCGAATCGTTCACATTGTGTCCCACTCCTACATATTTTAAATTGCCCTCAAAAACATCAGATATGTAATCAGAGTCCAAAGTTTTGTTTTTATATCTGGATATGTATATCATTTACATATATTGGGAGTAACCAAATATACCAAATATTTATACAGCTATCATATATTTATAATCACACTCTCCCAAATAAGCTCAATGTTTGTCCACCGTGAAAAGCAAAACCATGTAAAATTGAGTTTGCATATTGCTGCAAAAAAAAAAACTCTGAAATCTTCCAGAAGTTGACAAAGAATAAAACAAAAACCAAAGCATAAATCAAATACATTTGTCATCAGTCATCACATCATGCAATCTGATTTTATAAAAGCATTCAAAGTTGAGTGAAGATGTGAAGTAACAGCTATGGAAGGTAAGAGTTAGCCACAAAAGAATCCATACAGGTGTGCTTCGAGAAGACTGGAAATCATCATTGACAGAATGATCAAGAATACTTTCATGAGAACTCTCAACAGGCTCTGAGTCAGGAAGATGTGTTTTTGTATCATCACAAGAAAAAGCTAAGAGAGCTTTTCTAGCTTCTCTCCGTGCATCTGCCAGCAAATTATAGATATGAAGAATAAGCTTAGCCCATATAGAAAAATTGATAGCTAGTAAATGTTAAACATGGCAAGTGCATCAATTCCAAAAACAAAAATTACTGTAATTAAACATAAAATAATACACATTTTGAAATATACAGAAAAAGTGTGCATATATATGACCAAAGACATCCTTCATTTCAACATGTGGAAAATAGAGCAAAGTTAATTCATAGTCATTAGCAGCAAATAGAGAAAAGTTAATCCATAGTCATTAGGAAAGCTAATCCCAGCATATTCTACATTTTGCTAAGTTGAGTAAAGGCTAAAGCATGTTAATACTGAGATAAAAAGAGACAAATAAAAAAAATTCTGAACTAGGCTGCAAAGTATAAGAGGAAGAAAATAATACAAATACCACATAGAGAATCTGCATGTGAATCTTTAATTGAACGACCCTGTCGCCAACCCATTTTCAGCAGCAATTTTACACCTAATCAAGAAAAGGGAAGTGGGGCTAAGAACTATTATTTGCAATATCTTAGCAACAACACTATTACAAAATATTTAAGACAAACCAATAGACTCTGAGGCTGGAACAACTAATTCGTCAGGAACAGGTCCAGGAATTGCTGATGGCCTGTAGTCAATGCAAAGCATAAAACAAAGAACAAAATGTTAGCCATGTATTGTCTGCAGGAAATGAAAATATGACAAGAATGCAAGGGAATATACAAATTGTCATAAAAAAATTACCCAGTTGCCATATCCATATAACATTGCTAACCGGGATCCAATTACAAACCAAAAAAGGAAGGTAAATGCAAGTTTTCATTGGTTGCAAACATATAAAAGCAGTTCCTTTTTGCAGAAAAACTCTATAAGTTTTGGAATCTTTAGGTCTCTCCAAGTTGAAGATGTAACTTCTCTTATTTCTATAAGCAATCTTCACAAGAAACTAAATGTTCTCATTACCTCTCCACAAACTAAACAAGATATATCCTTTTATAGGAATTAGATAATCATATTAGTACAATAAGAGAGGTAGAAAAGTGGATCACATATCCACTTTGACAGAATTTATCTAAATCTCCTCTGACTTCCTATTCTGGAGAATTAAAACAATCATATAGTTAACCACAGAACTATTTCATTCAATTGCCAAACACACACACACACACATATGTATGCACTTATATCATAAAGGCAAAGAAAACCTCTGCAGCTGCTCTTTCTCAGCCTGTTTACGGGCAAATTCAGCAGCAGTAAATCCAAATGTATCGAACTGCGAAGATGTTCCCAAGGATTTACCTTCCATTTCCTAAAATAAAAAGCAAAGTGAATCACAAATCTTCTAAATCTAAAAATATTGTCACACCAATAATACAGAGGCATTATACTGTTGGTACTGAATAACTGTAAAAAGAGTATTCCTGTAGGAAGTTGAAATGTAGCAACTGAGTTTACATGAGTACAAACTCATTAAAGCATATGAGATGATGCCCACTAAATTTCATTACAAGTTAAACCAATGAAAAAATAAACTTGACCTTCACAGTTTCAAGGGGCAAGTATACACTTTTTAAACTATGGACCAGAAACAAAGCAGCACCACAAATTAGTCAAAAGAACCCATCAGAACCAATGCAATAGTGATGCCCTCACCAGAGCATGTTCATTATATCTCAGTTACTTAGTCTCCGTGTATAACCCAAGCAAAAGGGGCAATGAGTATATTGCATTGCGCATGTTAGTATCAATATATAAATAAAGCTGCAAAATAAGCAGCCAAGTCAAAAAACAAAGCAAAACAATTTCCTGATTGGCAGGAATAGTAGATCATATCTGTTTTATATTGTTTGTATTCATCTTCAATTCACTCAGTGATAACCCTAGCCCTGTGTTGAGTACCAAGAAATTAAAGCTTTGAAATTGAGATTGAATGGAAACAAAGTGTAAGTTCCTAATTTTTCTGAAGAATACTATCTCTGACTCCAATTATAAGGCTGAATCTCCATGCCACCAAACATAGCCACAGACAGTCCAGTTACTTGAACACAATACCCAGCAGGTAATATATTTGAGGAACAAATATACTACAATGAAATAGACAATGTGATCAAACTTACAGCTCTCTCATCATCATCTAAAAAGTTAAGAATGCTCTGCTGTTTGACTTCAGCTCTATTCTTTCTCGACGATGTAAATGTCTGAGGAGTCCAACCTGTAGATTCATTTCACATTGTATTAAATTAACCTGTAAGTTACACTCAGAAAATGACACAAAAACCCAAAAAAAAAAAAGACCTCAATCTTTGATTCTAAAGGAAGGAAAATATACCCTCTTTTGATCCCACTGTGTTGTAATAACCAGCAGAGAATCCACCAGTAAACGCCCCATGAAATCTTCTTCTTCCTTCTTCATCTCTGACCTAAGGAAACATAGTTTTTAAACTAAATACTGTCATAAACTTCCAGTTTCATAGAAATCCAAACGAACTGACAATGTGTAGTAGGCACTAAACGAAAAGCCATAAGAACACACAAAATTGCAAGATAAATTAATTTCAATAATCAAGATGATACTGTTAAAATTTCATTAATAGCCACCTTAATACTCCACTCGATTGCTCAGAAAAATCAGAAAAAAATAAAATAAAATGCATTTGAGAGAGTACAATTTATATGTTGATGAATATACTAGCCAATTCAAAATGTTTTTAACACTTGAAATGTTTTCTTAAAGCTCTCTCCACAAAACACTCCCAAAATAGTCTCTACTATTCTTCAGAAAACTATAAGAAGCAATAATAACTTCAATTCAGATTTTCGCCATTACAGACTATAACAAATGAAGGAATAAAACTACAATTACAATAAGAGGAAGCATCAAAATTGAAAATTCAAATAATTTCTCAATTACAGTTTCGGTATCCGGAGCTTTCTCAGGAACCAAACAGTACCTCTTGTTTCCAAGGAACGAGGGTTCGGAGATGACCAGAGGCCTCGGCTTGTGATTTCTTTCGACGGCTGGTGATCTCCTCCTCGCGCTCAATCGGCGTGCCGAAAAACACGTAATCCTCTTCCTCGGAATCCATTTATATATTTATTTGTGTGTGATGATGAAGAGATTTCGTTGAGGCTGGATGCCGGGAAGCGATATAAGAAGGCTGCTCCGTAGCAGTGTTGAGAGGTAAAAATAGGAATAGAGTATGCTAATGTTACAGGAAAGCAAATAGCTACCTGAATGCTTCAATTGATTTGGCAAAGACATATGTGTTTGTTAAACTTGAAAAACTTGCGTTAATTAATATGCAAAAGGAAAAAATTTGTGCAAAGTATTTTAAAGGCCAAACGACTTAGTGTCACCCAAGGTTTCCTTAATTAACAAGCCCCACCCATAAAGTTTCAAAAAACCAAATACACATGTGTTAATTAAAGTCAGAAAGAAAGATATTCTTATTTTTTAAAATAAAAATTAAAAAATAAATTTTATAAAAATAATTAAAATATAAAATAATACTACTACTAATAATAATAATTTAAAATTAAAATATTTAAAAATGGATACCGTTGCTGACAATATCGACAGTGATGCCAACGACAGTGGCTGACGTTAACTTAATTAAGTGACTAAAAACGGTTATCTAATTCTATTGATGGTCAGATTTGGTTGTCTTGATGACTGAGACATTTAGATCTAATGGTCTTTACTATATAAAATAATTGAAAACTACCAATTTCAAGCATACTGGCCATTTTCAGTATTCTTCAATGACAAAGGCAGTCATATATAGCCACTTCTACTATTGAAACAGTTAAATACAATCGTCAATATAACTAGATAGTCATTTCTAAATATTTGATTAGATTAACATTAATCATCACTATCAGTGATACTGTCGATGATTGTCAACTATGGTGGTTATTTTTAAAAATTTTTATTAATTTTTTTATTATTTTAGTTTAAATTTTATTTTAATATTATTTATATTAAATTTTTTAATATTAATATTATTTATTTTTATGAAAAATTTTTTGGTCTTTTTAAAGAACAAGGGTAGTCACTTGACTTTTTAAAACTTCATGGGTGAGAAGGGACATTCAAGGAAACCCTGGGTGAGAATTAGTGATTTGGCCTATTATAAGTTAAAAATGATGTATTATTACTCAAAAAATTGTTATTAAATAATGAAAAATTAATTTAAAAAGTTTATTTTAATAAGATAAACTATTTTATATAAAAGTCTTATCATATATTTTAAAATATTGGTTACGGTTAGGGTTAGATTCGAATCAAATATATTTAGATTTATTTTTAAGTTTCGTTTGAATAAATTCAAAACAAGCTATTCAAATTCGAATATAAACAATAATTTGAATTATAGTTTTAAAAATTTATAAATACGAATTCGAATATAAAATATATGAACCATATGAACCGAACATAAACACAAACACAAACGCAAACTTCTATTAAAATTTTTTAATTATTTTTAATAATTATAATTTTTAATGAAATATAAATACGAACTATACGTATCAAACGGAATATAAATACAAATACGAATACGAATTAAATACAAACTCAACTTTCAAATTTGAATACAAATTTGGACTTCACTATAAAAACATTCAACGAATATAAACCAAAATATAACAAACAAATCCGAACATGAGCATATATATGTTTGCATTTGATTCAATTGAATTCTAACCCTAGTTACCATGATCACTTGTTACCTGTTCAGTATAGGGTTTGATGCAAATTAAATTAATTCAATATCAAATTTAAATTTGATTTGAATAAGTTTAAAATAAATTTGTTTTTCACAAGTTTGAATCGAGCTTAAATATCAAAGTTGAGTTTGAGTTTACAATGAGTTTAAACTCGAATTTATAATGAATTCGATTTGTGAAATCTATGAATTAATAAAAATTATTTAAATTGATTAAAACAACATATTTTTTTTATGAAAAAACGATGTCATTTTAATTAATAAACATCAAAACAATATCGTTTAAAGTATTTAAAATATTTAACAAATTGAGCCAAATTGAATTAGAGTTCGACTCGCTTCAAATAATCAAACTCAAATTCGATTTAACTATCATCCAACCTTTGTCTAATCTCCTTCCATAAAAAGTGGGTCCAAATGAATCCGAATTAATACGGTATTCTCGGTCAAACTCGAAGCCCACTAAACTTTTTCAAAGCCCAATAAGGCTTTGTCATTTTACGGATAACCTCTCTAGGCATTGTCAGCAAGATAAAGTTGAATGAACCTCCACTTGGAAAGGTTTACGGGCCTCTCTCTCTCTCTTCCCAACGTCAAATAAAATAATAAATAAAATAATGCTCACAAAAAAAACAACTTAAGCCCTCCCTGCTCACGCGCTCTTAACCCATATGTACAACACGCTGTAACCACCCTATCCTTGCGCGCGGGACCCCGATATAATTACCCCAATGAACGCGTGAGAGAAGCGCATGTATAACACGAGAAATCAACTGGCTGTTTGTTGGCGTTTTGCCCTAATCGCATGCGAGCAGGAACTCTGTCTCTTATCGTGAAGAACAACAACCTCCATCATAAATCATGGCTTTGTTAGATAAATGAAAGTCCTATTATATATTTATCTATCAACCATGTCCCTCCCTTCGATTTCTCCTTCAATTCGGACCCTCACTCGTCGCTTGACTTGGTTTTTGCAGACGTAGTATAGAAGCTTCGTCTCTTTCTTTCTTCCTTTCAACCCACTCGCTCGGCTCGTTGACTCGGTGAGTTTGCTTGTGGTTATCTCCTCAGATCTGTTTTTTGCTTGTATGATGATCGAGCTCGTTCGGCTTTTGTTCGATTCGATTGTGATTGTGTTTAGACGTTGATAATTTGTTTATCTACTGATTATTTTTTAAATTATTGAAGATTAGATATGGAGCCGATGGATATTGTTGGCAAGTCAAAAGAAGATGCGTCGCTTCCAAAAGGTTAGTTTATTAATTTTCTGTTTGATTTTATTATGGTTAATTTTGAGATGTTTGTGTTTTTTCTTTATTTTTTTCTTTGAATGTATTTTGTAGCTAATTTTAAGTCCTTTATGTGCAAGACAAGGAGAAATTATTTGAATTTGGTGCAGAAAGTAAGTAATTTAAGGAATAGGCTCAATAAAGTTGATTTGTTACTGGAGAAGGAAAATTTTATGTTGTGAGCTTAAAATTATATGCCAACTCAGTGAATAATGAAAACGAATTATTAGTATGATTGAGCCATTTTTTATGAAGTTTGCATAGGAATAAGTTGCAAGACAAGGTTTATTGTGAATACCTGTGAAAAAAACTTTGAAATTGGAAGGATGTGTTTTGAGCTATGGGTAAAAGTCTAAAGAATGTAAAGGTTTTCTTTATTTTTAGTTCGAGAGGGAGATGGGCGATGACAGGAGGTAATATTAGAGGTTCTAGTGCTGACTTCTTCACTGGAAAACACTATGAGGAAGTAAAAAAATTTTTTCAACGGGGGATTATGTTTTTTTATGGTTTCTTTGAAAGGAAAAAGGTAGAAAATTGGAGGCTCTTTTGAGGTGCAATAGTACTAAGCAGGATTGAGGGCTGAAAAATCTGAAGTCTTTTATCAATCATTAATAAGGCTCTGGAGGAGGAGAGTGTTGAGAGTATTCAATTTGTCTTGAAGATTTTAGCTGGACTGTTATGGAGCATTGGTGGTAGTATCAATGAATCTTTGAGGAAAACTGGCCCTGAATCGTCACGATTTAGGAGAGTAAGGTGGAGATCATTGAAATAAGGATCTTGGCTGTATCCAAGATTCTGAGTGAGTGGGGAAATTTTACCGTTATTAGATTTCAGTCAAGATGCTTGATAGTGTTTCTGAAAGTTAAGACTGTATTAAGGGTTACTTGAGATTAACTTGATGTTCTAGAAACTATAATTGTTGGTGCTGACTTTAAGATGTCAAACTAATGTTGATGCCCTTGCTTGTGAAGTTGTATGTATTTGAACACTTCCAACAAGTTTATGTGAACGCCCAAATGGGACTTCATGTCCCCTCCAGATACATGCACCAAAAGATAGCCACAACCACACCAACTAATTAAAGTGGGACCTAAGGACTCATCTAACTTGACTACATGATAATGTATGCTGATGACTTACCTGTGGATGGTATTTATTCTTTTATGATAATATAAATGTGACCTTGGGCATTTTTTTTCCAATAATATTTTGGTACTTTGACATAATCTATTTAATTGCAGCTAAAATGTGGATTTTGACACAAAAACTGTACATGGATAGTATAGAGTTTTTATAAGGAAATTATAAGTTTTTTTTCCAGGAAATCTGTTTGTGACACTTTTTTGCGGTTATTTATGGTCAGGGATCCGTTATCTACAGCCCATCTCTTCTCCTTTATTGTTTGAAGCTCTTAACAATGTTTTCTATCGGATTATAGCCACCTTGCTCATGGTTTTTACATCCATTAAAATTTCTGACACTGCCTCTCAGTTTTATATTAAACAATCTCGAATGTTTCTTAGTTGTGGACTTACTCTTGTTTTTTAATTGGGAGAGGCAATCTCTCTTTCATATCAGTATTGACTGCTTCTTATAGAAGCTCTGGAAGGAGAAACAGAAGAATATTTTACACTTTGATTCTACAATTTTATTGTACCTTATCTAATTAATATAACGTGTGGCTATAAGTTGTTATTTTCTTTTTCGTCCAAGCTCATCATAACGACCTTCAGATGTGAATGATGCTTAGATTGGTAACTTACAAAGAAACAGGCAAAGAGGTGTGTTGATGTCTTTTTTGGATTTCAAAGACCTGCATTATAGTTGATCATAAAACTTGAATGTAACAAAATTTTTTTCCTAAGTTTGCATTTTCAAATATACCTTATATTGTACATTTGTCAATGGTTATGCAGAATAATTTACTTTGCAACTTGTTGTGGTATTAGTGATCTGTAACTTTAATTGGTGTGCAATTGGTAGATATAATAGGACTTTTTTCTTTTCATAATTCCACAACCTCTTGTGTGCTTGTATCTGAATGGTTATAGTTTATATACACTTCATAATAGTGCTGGAAACATGTTGGGTCAATGTTGCATGGACATGCCCCTTTCACGAACTAATGCGAAATTCCTGGTTATGTATGCTTGGTTTCTATTGAATTAAGCATGATTTGTGCAGGTGCATAATTGTTGATTGTATGCCAAGTATGTGTCTGCGTCTTACTTTTATTGTGGTTGCTTGTGAGATGGTTTATTTCTTCTTGACAGTGAGGTGTGGTAGTTGTTAGGGCTGACCTTAGCCAGCATATCCATTTACTTGTGTAGGTATTTGGTGCAATCACTTGTCTGAGAAACAGTTGATGCAATGTCTAATCCTAGTGATCCTAAACCCCTGGCTATCTAACAGACATAGTGCTGGGTTTCCTCTTTTATTTCTTCGTACTGACATGGTTTAGATTTATGGTAATTTAAATTGGTCTTCACAATTCATGATCAATGAATTAAACAGATACTGACATAACTTGTAAGGTCTTGCTTGTATGCTTAGATCTCTAAGTTTGTTACATTACTCATCTGTGAGAAACAAGACATACATAAATAGTGACACAGTTAAAGAATTGGTTACACCTTCTATCTTATGTTTCAAGTTTATACTAGTTGTAGGTTACTATCAGAGTCTGACCATCTGGCATTTACTGGATATTTTCCTTGATGTTGCTAACAATTATTTTTTCTTTTCAGCAACAATGACCAAAATTATAAAGGAGATGTTACCCCCAGATGTTCGTGTGGCAAGAGATGCTCAAGATCTTTTGATTGAGTGTTGTGTAGGTGAGACAACTACAGGATTATGTAAATTCTATTTATCAACTGTCAAAGTATATATATGATACTATATATATACCAAGACTATAAATCATAGGAGAGAAAATGATGGCCTTTGTGCTTGAATGATTAAGTGATCAATAAATGATTCAGTTTTGGTCGTTAACATGGCTCTAATCTTTATACTGCAGAACCCTTAACATATCTAGCTTTTCTATGACTTTTATACCGTTGTTTGAAAATTTATCTAGAAAGTTTTTTTATTCTTTGTGATGTCTTTACATTCTGTTTTGACATTTTTTAAAAAATAGTTCTTTGCAGAACATTTTTATATTCGCTTTGAACTGTTCTGTATCACTGACTTTTTCTACTGTTGATTACTAAATGGTTTTCTGAAAATTATCATGGATGTTCTAACATGTGTTTTCTTTGAGCTTTTTGCAGAGTTTATTAATCTCGTTTCCTCTGAGTCCAATGAAGTTTGTAGCAAAGAGGATAAGCGAACAATTGCACCTGAGCATGTACTGAAGGCTTTAGAGGTTTTTATTTATTAAAATTTTCCCAAACATACTATTTCATGTCTAAATTTGGTTTCAGTGTGTTTGTCATTTAGTGTGTTCGCTTTTCTTTATTTTATCAATCTTTCACCATTGATTCTTCCTATAGAATTTTCTGCATCCCATAGATATATACGTATATTTTAAGTTTTAAGCGACTGTTTGTTTGGATCTAATTGTCTGGCTCATGCATATTAACCTCTGATGCTCTTATGCAGAGAATAGATGATAACTTAGAATAGTCCATGTTATTCTTTTATCAGTTTATTTAGTGCATGAAAAATTACGATTCATGTAGTGCTCCAGCCTTGGAAAGAGTAATCAGTGGATTATGGGTCAGTAATTTTCTGTGTCTGAGTTATAAAATAGTGATTTTTTGGCCTGCTAACAGTATTTGATCTTAACAGTGATAAGCAGAGCCACCTCTTTTATAATTTGAATTAACTAAGTTAACTTTCTTTCTTTTAGTTTTCATGGTAAGGTTAAATATGGAGAGAGAGTGCAGCGAGAGCTTCAATTATGATGAGATTATAACTTTGCTTTAAGTCTATTAGATTGTTGCCGTAGAGCCTCCTTTCAGCCATGAGCAAAATATTTGAAGCTATTAGTCAAACTTAGGCAGTTAGACAGATAAAGCTCATGGCTTCATGGCAGACTCAATAGCACCGATTTGTTTGTTTCCGGCTCATTATTAATTTGTTGTTATTTAGATGATGAGGTTTTGGTCTAAGCAAGCCAAGTTCACACAATATATGATTAATTTGCAATGTGCACTGTACTGTCTCCCGTTACTTCCATTCAGCTAATTTGAACTCTGAATTGTAGTGATTCATAAATATTATAATTTTTATGCTAATGTAATAATGCTTTTTTTTACATGTGGTATAGATTCTTGGATTTGGTGAGTACATAGAAGAGGTCTACGCGGCATATGAACAACACAAGCTTGAGACTATGGTACTTGTTTACCTCTTTTGGTGCTGCTAGAGAATATTTACTTTGAAAATTTGGGTCATAGCTTTCAAACACTTGAAACCTTGTCAGGAAACTTTGTCTTCTGGTTCAACCTCACTTTATTTCTGCCCAATACTGTAATACTTGAAAACACTTTTTGTTCTTTTTCTGACACCAAAAGAGGAAAAAGAAAGATTCAATAATTTAAATCCTCTGTTAAATGATTTTTTGACACTGCTAGATTATCACATATTTTTAAAGCCTTTTCCTTGTGTTTTTATTTTTCATGCCTTTTGTGGTACCACTTAATTACTTAAATTAGGCAAATGAATTATTGTGTCAGACATACGTGGAATTATGTTGGTTCACTTTATTGAACACAGCAGGAACTATATACTCTTTATGTTTTCTGAACCGCCTTCCAGCAGGACTCTTTGAAAGGTGGCAAATGGAGCAATGTAGCAGAGATGACAGAGGAAGAAGCCGCGGCTGAGCAGCAGAGGATGTTTGCCGAGGCACGTGCTAGAATGAACGGTAGTGTCACTGCCCCTCCCAAACAACCAGACCTTAACCCAAGTTTAGAGAGATAACCATATGACTTTAATTTTCGTCAACGGTAGGCAAGCAATCCCTGACTCTTCTAATTGTGTGTTTTATCTCTTATATTATGTAAAAAAAAAAAAAAAAAAAAAGCCTCTCTTAAGGTAGTGGCCTCTGTGGATACGCACTTCAAATATGTACTTTATGGATGGATCATGTCTACAGTTTATAACTTAATGTAATTAGTAAGAGTAAGTCCAATTTCTGTCCCTTTAAGTACATATTTAACTTCATTAATAACTGTATTCTATTTCTGGGATGATGAGAGCAGAATGTGTTTTTTCACTAATGCTGCTAATTATTTTTAGCTAAAATAAGCTACTTATATATGTGGCAACAGCACTTTGAAAGGCTGTTTTATCAACATAGAAGTGGGACCATTTGTGAAGGTCCATATTGAAATTGATTGAAAAAGAAAAACAAGAGAGTTTGGATATGTGCCACAGGCAATGGGTTGTCACCTCCCAGGCAACTGAAATGTAGAAGAAGCAGGTAACATTATAGAATGAGACTCATCATTGATGAGTGTCGATTGAAGAGCCCTTGAACAACACAATATTGGTACACTAGAACTTGTAGCTGGTGAACAGTATTATTAGAAGGATAAACAATGTCATTAAAATAGTAAATGAGTCAAATTTAAATTGAGTTAATGAGTTGAAGTTTTACTTTGAATTTCACTAATTTTAGTTTGAACTCACCTCTAGGTATACTAAAGGTTTTTACAGTATGACTTTGGTGTGATTTTGAGCTTGCCGAATATGAAAAAAAGATGGTTTTGGGTTTTGGGTTTTGGATAGTGTGGTTGGAGCAAGGGAAATGCTTTTAACTCTTTTAGGATTCAGGTCAAAAGAGTTAGTCAAGCAAATGCAAAGGCAAATCCTTCTCTTATCTATCTCTACCCCACAAAGAAAGTGAAATAGCACACACATTGTCCCCTTAGATTCCCTTCTTTTCCAATTGAAACATACTCTCTTTCTCTTTCTCTGCCTTTGTCTCTCCCTCTCTTGCTTCCTAAATCTGTTGGTGGGTCAGTCTATGTTTCTTTTGTCAGGATTTTCTGCCACTATAACAAGGGACTAGAAACAAGGAATTTAATGGTAAAAGCCCCACAAATCAATAAAAGCGAAAGAAACTTCAACCTCCCTCACTCTCACAGTCTCACTTTCTTCTCAACTCCCACTCACTCAACATTTATGAAATCAAACATGGCTAGACCCTCTCAAGATTTCTCCTCCAAGAGACACTTTCGTTGGACTAAGAAAGTTGGAAGTGATCATGAAGATGATGAAGCTGCAACCTTCATGTCCTCTCAAGAAGAGAAGAAGGAAAATACAAAGAACCACCATGCTGCAGCTTCCGTCCCCACTCCAAAGAAGAAGCTTCCAGCCGTTGCAGTTGCTAGGCTTAGAACTGTTCTTTCTGCAATAGGGAAGAATCGGTCTGGTCTCCCTCTCGGCCTGGGCCCCCGAGTTATCGGAACCCTTTTCGGCTCCCGGCGAGGCCATGTACATTTTTCATTCCAAAAGGATCCCAATTCCCCTCCTGCCTTTTTTGTTGAACTTGCCACACCAATCAGTGGGCTGGTGAGAGAGATGGCTTCAGGGCTGGTGAGAATTGCACTAGAGTGTGACAAAGACAAGGAAGAAGAGAAGAAAGCTGTGAGATTGCTGGAAGAGCCGATGTGGAGGACTTACTGTAATGGGAAAAAATGTGGGTTTGCAACAAAGAAGGAATATGGGGATAAGGAAAAGAAGATTTTGAAGGCTGTGGAGCCAATTTCAATGGGTGCAGGAGTTTTGCCAGGAATCAGTGCAGATGAAGCTGGAGCTGGAAATGATGGTGAAATCATGTACATGAGGGCTAAGTTTGAGAGAATTGTTGGGTCAAGAGACTCTGAGGCTTTCTATATGATGAATCCTGATAGCAATGGAACTCCTGAACTTAGTATCTATTTACTTAGAATCTAATTCCATGGAAGTTCAAGTTGAAGGTTCAAGCCTCTCAATTTCTCTGCTTTTATCTTTGTCTTTGAAAGGGGTAAACTGGTGATACATGTTAAGCTAAGACAGCTCTTCCTCCACGAAAAGGGAGGTCAAGCTTCCTGCAAATTTTCTTTTCTTTTCTTTTTTCTTAATTTTCTTTTTGAGAAAATGGAAAGTGGGATTACTGTACTACATTAGATTTAGGTGGAGAGGGGCAATATATTATAACATTATGGTTAGGTGAAGGGGTTCATGAAGGTGTGTATATGTATAGCTTTATTATTATTGTTATTAATGGTTAATTAAGTTTAAGAGCCATTGAGCCTTGTGCAAATCATGATTAGTCTCTTCATTTGGTCCTATTTTTCCTTTTATTTGGGCAAAGTGCCCAAATTATTATCAAGACTTGCCCACTTTTATAACAAAAATTACTCAGCACTGGCAGTTGCCATTGCATATGAATTGGTATGAATGAACAATAATAGTGTACTTATATTGCCAAAAAGTTATAAAAGTTTCATACATAAAAATGTATTTGGTTCACTTTACTCTATGAAATGAAGTAAATTTTATATTGGCAAAAATTATTGGATGCAAATGATCTTTAATCTTTGTGGGGGTTCTTCAAATGATTGTTCATGATTTTTATCATAAGAGCCTCTCAATGGTAAGTCCAAATTTCTGTAGGCTCTTTGAAATTGATTGTTTCCTTGTTGAGTTTGGATCCTTTGGCCTCTCTGGGTAATGGGAGAAGAGCCTTTCTTTTTTTTTTAAATAACTTTAAAAACTATATTTTTCCATTTTTCATTGACTTGTACTAGTAAATATACTAAAAATATAAAAATACTTTTTATTGCTTTCAATGCTTACTAAAATTATTTTATCCTCAAAATTTATTAAAATATTTTCATCCCTATTTTATATTAATTTTAAAATAATAATTATAAAAATAAATTTAAAATTTTAAAATAGTCACAGGTGATGAAGATTATTGGCAATGGTTAAAATCATACTGAAATGATGTGATTCTAACTAAATTATATTATTTTAGTACGATTTTAATTATAATTGCATTATTTTAAAATGGTTCAACTAGAATCGTATCAAATTGATGTGATTATATTTGAGTCACCATTTTGATTTTAGTTACCGTTGGTGACATTTGCAATTAAAAATTAATTTTTTTAATTTACTTTTTTTGGTTTTAAAATTGAAGATAGATATTTAAGTAATATTTATTAAAGTAGATAAATAATTATTAATTTGTTGTATTTTAAGGGTATAAGTATATTAACCCTATAAGATCAATATATTTGACAAATCGACAAATATATGTTTTAACCATTAAAATTGATGTTTGAATTTTGGTAGAGGGTGGGATATTACAATTTTTAAATTTCAAGGGTGTAAAAAGCAATGTCCAAAAAAAGGGGTGGGGCATAGTGGTTCTCCCCTGGGTATTTTCTTCATACATAAAGTTTCAACATTTAGTCTAAAAGAGAAGATGTTCCAATAATTGCTTTTGGTGCATAATTTTGTGTGGAATGATCCCAAGAAAATTTTATTAAAGCCTTGTCAAAAGTTTTATATGTCTCGTCAAACTAGAATTAGACCTAAATCGAATTAATTCGATCTTAAAAGTGAATTTACGATAATTTAATATAACTTTAATTCGTTTAAGTTACTTAAAAGTTACGAAAATATTTGTATTTATTTATCTTTTAAGGGCCAAAAAAAAAAAAAGAAAAGCTATTTTTTCTTGTGGATTTCGAAGCACTACTTCTCTCTTTTATGTACATCCCACAAAGTGTAAGAGCTTATGACTCCATGTCTAAATGACATCTTTGACTTTTGAAAAAATCTACATTTATGTCTTTTACTTGGGTATTTTTGTCATTTTGGTAAAAGGTAGTTGTTGTTACCTTGCCCATCTCTAGCTTCTTTCACCTTTATTCCTTTTTTATACCCTAAATTGATCAACAAATTATCAATGGAAATGGCCAGGAAGTTTCTTTATAGAAAATTGAACCTTAAACCTCTCTTTATTAGAATCTAAGCCATTATTTCATTACTCAAAGTTGGAAATGTTTTACTCAATTTCTAGTCTTGAATATTACCTACTTCGAATTCGAACATAAGATCTATAATATTTTTGCTTTTTAAATTTCAATCTAGAACGTATCAATTTATAAATTATTTAATCAATACAGACCAAAATATATGGTCTGTATATGTAATATTACCCTTAAAATTGTGTATACCATCTTCTAAAAAACAAAGATGAAATCGAATTAAACTTTTAGACTCATTAAGTTTAACTTAGTATAATTCGTTAAAAGTGTTAAACTCTTCAAACGATGTCGTTTTCATGTATATTGATAAATTTAAATAAAAAATATTTAATTTGAGTTTATAAACCAAACCTGTTATATGCTCGAATTTGAGCTTATTAAATAAAGTTTATGCAAATCAGGTTTAAACTTGACTTAAACTCATTTCAACTAGACTTATTTTAAATTTTTTTATAAATATTTAAATTTGATATTAAACTAATTAAATTCGAATCTATTTTTACTTATACGTGAAGGACAGCCATGTGGGATAAACACAAGTCTGTCAAGGTTATTGGGGCACAGAAGTTGAGGGATTATTTTGATCATAATCTACTCATCATTTTTGAAAAGATTTCAAAAGCTCTAAGGCCAACAATATGCATTTATATATTAATTTCTATTAAAATTCAACAAACAAAGGCCTCCACTCTACTCTAAGCCCTCTAAAGCTGACCCCCAGTCCCTATTTTACATCTCTTTAAACTGCCCTACTTGTTTCCAATCTTTTCTCCTTTCCTCCTTTTGAGCCATTTTTGTTTGCTTCTTTTACACTGTCAGCTTCTTGCTTAAAATATACCAGAGCAACCCTTTATTCAAGCCCACACCCAGGTGGTCTGGGTAACAATTTGGTTAAAGATAATAAAAAAATCGAAAAGTTTTGATATTGCAACATTTTTATTATACAAATTAGTTAATATATATAATTTTATTATAAAATAATTATCATTATTATTATTATCGGAGCACTTGATCGAATAATTTAATGGTGGGAATGGGCTTGCATTTACTAGAATTTCATCATCAAGCATTATTGATTATAATCATTCATTCCCATTAAGATTGGAATTTTATAAATTATCCCAGCTTTTTTTTTTGGTTAAGTATGGCTATATTTTTTTCAAAAGAAAATAGTAATAATAATTTATGGATTGCTTTAGATATTGCTTGGTTAAACAAAAAGTGCAACCCCACTTAAAGCCCAAACTCCATGGAGGCTGCCCAAACACAAGGCTGCAAATAAAATTCTGACTTTCTAGTTAGAGTGGCAGCCCATGTTATCACTGCTTAATAGAGAGTTCGCTTCATTTGATTCGCTGAAAAAGAAGAAAAAGAATCGCTTGGGAGCTGGTTTTCTAATGTGACAACACCACCGGATGAGAGAGTTTGAGCGAAGCTGATCATCAATCTGAGCTGCTAAAGCTGATTGAAGATCATTTAAAAGGACCATGTTTAGTAAGTTTGGAAGATTTTTACTTGCTGAACAAGTTAAAATAATATCTTGTTCCCATCTGTTTGCTGCTACAATGCATTATTGCCTAGCTGAACTAGAGTAAATTTTGTCCAATATGCAGATTCAAGCTGCGGACTGAAATCTATTTTGGGGAAAATATTCATGGACTGTGAGTTGACAGTAGTATGTTGGTTTTCTTCTTTGTCAAGAAGATGGAAGAACACGGCAATGAATGATAATAAAATTCTAAAATCAGAAAATAAATACAAACATATAAGGTTGTCTGTCAAGTATCAACAAATCAGAAACAAAGCTAATATAGAAAAAGAACAACACACAATTTCTTTTCATGGTTTCTAGTTAAACTGATACAACAAGTACAGAGACACCATCCACTGAGCACTTTGTCATACTTCTTTCTTCCGTTATGAGCTGCCATCTCGAGCTGAAAGAATGTCTCAGGAAGAATGTATTTGGATGGCCAACATTGTATTCTCAGCTTTTGCTCAACTGTCTGCTGCTTCTTTCTTCTCTTTTTTCATCCTCTGCTTACTTACATCACTACTTTAGAGGATCAGGTTTTTGACGAGCAAAACCTGGCTGAATGATGTAATTGTTGATGCGTGGTCCAATATGAACACAAAGCCGAAACATGAGGAAGAAAATTATATCAGTTACAGAAGAAATATTTTATATGATCCCCAGTCATTCCCTGTCAGACTTGTCACTCATTCTAGATATCGTCCAAATTTTAAAAAAATTGTTGATGAATCACCGTACCTGAAGCAGCATAGAGGGAACTGGAGCAGGTTCGGAAGTAACATGACTTCTGGTTTTTCTTCCATTTAATGTCGCAACTGATGGGCTGTTTGCAGTTGTTATGTCCCAAAAGCTTCGTTTTTTAGCTGTTGGGACTGGTGAACGAAATCGATGACTAGGGCTTTTCAACTCCCCTGTGCTCGGTTCCTTAGGCCGCAAGCTAACCCTTGTTACTGGCCCTGTCCTCTTTGCCCCTGCTGTTGCCCTTTTTTCTGATGGTTTTTCACTCTTTCGTAAAAGTTCACGAATTAGATCATCCTTATGCTTCATCTGCAAAGCATGATCTTTCTTCATTCTATCCATTTCTGCTTCTAATGTCTTCACAGTGAGCTGAAGCTCTCTAACTGCTTCTTGTGCTCCTTTCCTCTTAAATTCTGGTGTAAAACAATTCCCATTTAAGAAAGATGATCTTGGTTTTCTTTTTTCATTTGGACGAGCTGTAGATGGAGGAGTTAAGAGAGAGGAGACAGAAGAAGGGGTTGGAGAAGTATTTGCAGCTAAGGATTGTGCTTCAAGGGTTAGTAGCTTTTGTTGCTGGCGTGCCATTTGAACTCGCAATTCTCGGTTCTCCTTCTGCAGTTCAAGTAATAGCTTGGCTTGATCAGTTTCAGATTCAGGTACCTGATAAAGTTCTTCAATTGCCTCAGTTGCCTGCAATTGTGGTTGATACGGTGAAAGATAATCATTAGATAAAAGAATATGAAGTAAATTGTGAAGAAGATGATCAGCAATGCTTGTTGAAATGAAAGTTCCATATGAGCATTTGCTGATAATAAGAGGTCTAATGCTAACATGTCTTATTAAGTTGCAAAACTGTGAGAGAATCCAGTGACAGTCATTACAATTTGAAGTGAAGAATGAAACGGTTAAGAGGATGAACCTTGGTTCGAATCTCCTTGGCTCGATCAGCCCAATGCAGAGTGTTTTGAGTTTCACCAAATGAGAGATTGCATGGACTAATGTTAGCGATCATTACAGTGTTACAAGCTCCCCCTAATGAATCCTTGAGGAGTTGAGTAAGCTTCGAATTCCGATATGGGATGTGTTTCTTACCCTCAACAAGGGCATTGATACAGCTGCTTAGTGCAAGGAGAGACCGATTTATGTTGGCACCCTCAAATGATCTGACTGTTCTCTGATCAGTCGCGAGGGCTCTTTCTGACCCAGCAAGATCAATTAGTGAAAGCTTTCCAACCCTATTGACAATGTTCATAGAAGCATCTTTAACTCTATATTCAACTAGAACCTGGATAGAAAATAGCACATAATGTTTAAGATAAAGATGAAAGAATAAATAAATAAGTATTCAGAAATTTTAAGTTTAAATACAAAAGAGAGACGTAAGATCAATCAGAACCTGCAGAATGGCGTGGGAGCGTGAAGAAGTCTCATTGGCACGTGTTGGTTCAGTGGTTCGGTTTTGGTTTCCACGCTGAAGCAATGCCATTACCTGCCACAACCAAGATGAAAACGTTTTATTTTCTCCATTCAAGCAACTCTTTAACCTCTGCTTCAACTTAAAATATAAAAAATAAAAAAAGTTACCTCATCTGTAGAGTAAGCTCTGTATTGTGTAAGGCCTGCCGCTACAATCCCCTAAAATGCATTTGAAGAACCAGTTTTCTAATCAAATATCTAAAAATTTAAG
The DNA here is from genome assembly GCA_026122585.1 of Anacardium occidentale. Lineage (NCBI taxonomy): Eukaryota > Viridiplantae > Streptophyta > Magnoliopsida > Sapindales > Anacardiaceae > Anacardium > Anacardium occidentale. The sequence continues at coordinate 492,907 of JAJEJH010000274.1, forward strand.
AGCTAAATTGAGAGGATGAAAATTGATAACAAAGCAAGAAAAGAGCCAATTTCCAGCTATAGTACAAGCCAAAAACATTTGAAAGAAAATATTTGCTTTGCTAATTTCAAAAGCAACAAAGTGTCACTTCAAGGAAAATAAAGATGTAAAAAATAAACACAAGGTCACTAGAGAAGTAAAAATATGAAAGTCTCAAATGTTGTACAAAAGCGAGCAGACCTGTTTATCTTCTCTAAGGACCAGAGGTCTTCCAGGGGAGAGCAAATCCCTGACAGTTTCATTGTAGACCTCAAGATAGGAGAGGTGAACTACATGGTTTCCATCACAGCTCCTCTGTCTAATCTTGCTGAATAGATCCTTAATTGCTAAAACCATTACTCCAGGATTTTCCACAGTACCTAGCATTGTATATGTTTTTCCAGCTCCTGTGGCACCATAACAGAAAACTGATCCATTCCTCCCTTGGAGAACTGCTTCGACAAGGTCTGCGGTTCTGAAAATTCAGAAGGAATCTGATCAAGTTTCTCTCATGACCAAGGATGCAATACAATACAACTACTTATTGAGAAAAAGAAAAACTCCACATAGTGATAAAATTTTTAAAATTTCAGGTAACATTAGCAACTGATTTTCAAGAGGAATTTCTGATCCTTCTGCTTAGTAGCTTAGAAAAAATTAGACGTGACATGAACTAGTAAACCAAGATTCTTCGTTATGCTGAAAGTAAACAACTACTTGGCAGGGTAACTAAGAGTAATTATGATTAGCACAAAATAAAAGAAATTTATTACATACTTGGTTCCAAATATTCAAGCAGCATTAGCAGCTGGTGTTTTTAGCAAGTTCTAATTTTTCCAATGTGGATACTCTAATAATATGGTACAAAGAGTAGGAGAAAGGTGAAATGGGAAGTTTGAAGACTATAAAAGGAAAATTTAACTAATCAATAACATTTTGGGAATAAAATTAAAGTGCCTTTTCCTAAACTTCTTATAGAGGTAACAATGGCATCAAAAACTCAGCAGAAGATCAACTCAATTTACAAATAAACATAAAATTGTTGTTCAACAGAGAAATAAAGCCCAAGTTCTGATACACTCACGTGGTGGAATAAACCTCTAGTTGAGTGGTAGAATCCGAAAAAGAAGAATCAAAGGTAAAATGGCGTCCACGAAGCCTCTTAAGCCGAAGATAATCATTCTCATTAGCGAACTCAGTCAAATAAACCTCCTTCTTGTTCACAATCCTCACACAACACCGAGACCCTGCTTCCTTCTCTTTCTTAGACATTGGCCTAAGCCTGACAAACACAAGAATTCGACTCCCACAATTCGCAACTCTCTCTGAAACACTCTCCATTTTAGCCCCATTCACTTCTTTATTCTCTCCCTGTGGCAATGAGCCCCCCATTGACAACTTCCTCGCCACTGTTGTCGTCACACTGGCCTTTCTTGGGAACCCAAGAATGCGATCAGGACCCATCACGAGATTCTCCTTAACATCATCCAACGGCGGTTGAGGTAACACGAAGGTTCTTGTAATTGTAGAACTTGGCGGCTTTGTTGTGTTCTCCTTCATCACATTATGCAAAAAGCTTGAATCTTTGGCCTCCTTTTGTTCTTTTTTACACGAACTAAGAAGCTCAACGCTTGGATGAGTTGTTGCAATTCTTTTTTCTTCTGGTTTTGGAGACTGGTTTCTGAGAGTTGCTGAAGCTTTCTTTTGTTGCTCGTACAAGAGAGTCAAAGCTCTCATTTTCTCTTTCAATCCGTGATGTGGGTTTCTTAGATGAAGATTTGTTTGTGCTGTGTCTTGTTCATCCGATCTTGGTCGGCTTCTGGTTCTGTGCTCTGCATTTGAGCCATTTTGTTCTTGGTTGACGGAGTGAGACCGAGTCGACACAGGCATTGTAGTATTTTGATTATTTTCTATTTATTTTCTCACCATCCAAACAAACCCAGATGAAATTTCCTCTTACCCAGAAGAACAGACAGCTCAAAACTCAAGAGAATTCAAAACTTTTCCAGGGAAACGCAAGAAATTTGGAGGTGTGCAAGTGAAGAAGAAGCTAAAATGAGGAAAGATCAAGATCGTGAGAGATTTTGAAAACAACCTGAACCGTTGATCTGACGGGTGAATAAACAGTAGGAAATAAAGCCGGGAGGGAATGTTAGATTTTGAAGTAATTTGCTATTTACACTCCAATTTTGCTTCTTGAAATTCCACAAGAAGCAGGAAACGGGCCGAAGGACTTTTAAAAAGCAGACTGGAAGAAGCAAAATTTGGAGGGCAATAAGGGTATTTTAACTTTTGAAAACAAAACCATTTAAAAATGTTGTGTGTAACGGTCACATTGATGTCAGGTACTCGATTGAGAACTAAGGAGAAGTAGGGTCCATTTGGGAATTTCCCATTCCCTTAAATATTGTTTATTATTATCTTAATAATTAATGATTAACTTAAATTTTATATTCATCTTTCCAAAAAATAAATTATCATCCAATCAAATATTTTTCATTAATATTAATTTAAATTAATAAAATATTATATATTAATTCATATAATTTTATTTTATAAAAATAATTGGATTAAACACAGATTTCATAAGATTTTTTTATATCTTTTATTTAAAAAATATTTAAACATATGATACATGAGGAGTGAATGATAACAAACATTATTTTATGTATTATGGAATATAAAATTTGTCCCACTTTTTATCTCAAAAGAAGGACAAAAAAATATTTATGTAGTTTTAGATTCCAAGTCAAAACACAAAAAATTATTGTCCTTCTTGGTGGGATAATTAACTTTTTGATTAGGGTTAGATTCGAACTGAATCAAATATAAATAGTAACATGTTCATGTTTGGATTCAAGTTCGGATTCGGATTCGTGTTTGTGTTCGTCGAATATTTTTATAACAAAGTTCGTATTCGTATTCGTATTCGGTTCGTATAATTGAGTTCGTATTCGATTTGTATTCGTATTCGTATTCATATTCGGTTCGTATAATTTGTTTTTATATTTATTAAAAATTATAATTAATACAAATAATTAATAAATTATAATTAAAAATTATTATTTTAAGTTCGGATTCGTGTTCGATTCGTATAGTTCGTATTCGGGCTTGTGTTTGCTGAATTTTAAAATTACAGTTCAGGTTCGTGTTCGTGTTCGGATTCGTTCAATTCGTTTCGGATTCATTCGAGCCAAACTTAAAAACGAATCCGAACATATTCGGTTCGAATCCAGCCCTATTTTTGATAATCAACCCACATGTTTCAATTTATTTTAATAAATAAAATATCAAGAATATTTTTTTTGGAATTATTTCTATTCATAAGTTTTTTTAAAAATTTATGTATTTTGCATAATTTATTTAAAATAAATCATTTTTACATAAATTCTTTCAAATGTATAAACTCATTTTCTATAAATTGTATAGCCATTTATAAATTATTTTGAATATAGACTCATATTATATTTACAAATAAAAATATTATATGATTAGAGATTTAATTTAAAATTATCATATCATATGATAATAAATTAATTTATTTATATCATTAATACCTATTATTCTTATATAAAATTAGAGATGGAGTTTTTTTGGCAATACTAGTAATCTCAAATATCATATTATATATTTTATTAATAATACTATCTATTTCGTTAATAATATTATCTTGTCATTGATTATTTAAATTTAATTCAATTCAAATATAATTTTTTATAAAATATTATTAAATGAAACTTGTATATTTTGAGAAGATGGAAGTGGGGTGCATATAATTATTTATATCAGCAATAATTAGGGTTTTATATATTAAGTAAGATAATTAATTAATACCTTGGAAGGGAGGGTAATAAAATATCAAAACCAAATTATGAGCACCAAAGCATGCCTTGGAGATGAAGAATTTGATGATGGTTCAATGCTTTGGACAAAAATTTATACACTATTTCATCTTTTCATCATAAGAGCACCTAATTCATTATTTTTTTTTATTTCCACCATAAATCAAAGCTAAATATTATAATTATTATTTATTTTTGGTTCTCTCTTGACATCAAACTTTTGGGTCTTATATTTTTATTTAAATTGTATCATATTATAGTTATGCTCCTAATAACATTATTAACCATGTATTATAAAATTTATAAGTATAATTATTTGTTGTCCATATTTAAAGCTATAGATCATAATATAGAGTAGGCATTATTGAGATGGTTTGTCTGTGTCGAATTTATTGATCATGAGCTAATGAGTGCCAAATTTGGAAGCAATTAATTAATTAATATGGTGTAATTACCCAATTGGACATTAAATATAGGCCAAAGGACATATTCCCACCCATAGTTTGAGGCGGCGACAAAGGCCCACCCCCAAGTTTTCAAAAACCCTGTCTCCCAGTTTTGACCAAATTCAATATTAAATATAATGATAAACAGTAACATTTCAGGGGCAATTATGTTATTTTATGATAAAAATTTTATAAAATAATAAAATAAATTTTATATAAATATAAAAAATTAAAAAATAATAAACTGGCCACCGCCGTCGATGCCGGCAGTGATGGTCGTTGATAACTGCACTAAGTGGTCGTATCCGACCACCTGGTTCTAGGGGAGGCAGCCAGATCTGGCCTCCTCCATCCAACGGGGAGACCCGATATGACCTCCCCTGGAACCAAGTGGTTGGAGATAGCCACCTGGTGCGGTTATCAACGGCCACCGTCGCCAGCATCGGCGGCAGTGGCCAGTTTATTTTTTAAATATATTTTTTAATTTTTTTAAAAATTTTAATATATTTTAAAAATTTTTTATATTTAAAAATTATTTTATAATTTTATTATAAATTTTTATTTATTAAAGAATATTATAGTTATTTCATTTAGAAAATTATAAAATATGTTTGAATTTTGACCCAAGAGTGGAAGACCGGATTTTTGAAAACTTGGGAATGAGACTTTGTCCCTGCCTCAAATTATGGGTGGGAATAAGTGCTTTGGCCTTAAATATAAGTTATTCTTCATAATGTACAATAACTCTAAAAATCCTAGGAGGGGTGGGTGCATACCAGTTTAAGTTTCGAATATTTTGGTAGTTGAATTCAATTTGAATTAAAAATAATTTAATTTGAATTTGATTTAAATTTATTGAACAAAATTTAAAGATAATTTAAATAAAAATAATTTAATTTAATAGATAATATTAAAAAAATGACGCCGTTGAAGGTATCATACCATACAATTCATAGAAATTAAAAAGTTCAAATTTTTATTAAAAATTAAAAAAATTTAATTTTTGCAGGCTAATCCTTAAAAATGCTCCACAATTGCAAAATGGATGGTATCTTCAGCTTGGTGCCCATTCCCACCTTTATCCCTGTTTGGTCTTGGGGTTTTACAATGCCTTCCGGCCACCATAAATATTAAACTCACGGCGGCGATAAGAGTTGGCTTCATCATCGTCTCTAAACAAAAAGTTATTATAACCTCATAAATGTTGGGATCGAGCATCAGATTTTCCTATTTATTTTATGATTTTTTTTTTTAAATAATAAACCCTCTAGCTGTGAGATAATAAATAATTAATATGAGAATTTATGACAGCAAAAACAGAAAAAACAAATAAGAACTGGCTAAAAATGGATTAATTTAGTTAACAAAGCCTAATAATCAAGCAGCCCTAGAAAAGACAAAACGACCAACATTATATATATTGGAGAAGCAACGGAAGGGCTTTGAACTGAGCCATGGTTCTTTTCGTCGGTGGTGTTCTGGTTCTGGGGTTGTTCGGGAGGGCTTGCGGGCGGCTCCAAAACTTTGATGATCATCTTCTGCCCTCTTTCACAGTGCCCGGAAACACCGCTGATGAAATAGAACAAACCCGGACGATCCAGCTTGAAGACAGTGTCGCCGTTGTTGGAGTAGAAAAACGGATGAGCTGATCGACACTTCTCGTACTCCTCCTCAGTCACCACCATCACTGAGTCTTGCTTGTACTTAAAATCTGAATGCATCATCAACCAGACATATAAAACAAAGAAACCGTTTTGAAATGAAAATATTTTTAAACGAGGAAGAAACAAACATTTCATCAGAATTTAATACTCACGAACAGTATCATCAGGCTTAAACCTTTTGCCAGAAGCCCAGAGGTTGTACATTTGGTCAGCGTCGTTGCCCTTGGGTATAACCCAGCCATCGTTGCCACCCACTTCATATTCAGTGCAAGTTACAGTGTGGACATGGAGAAATGAGAAGAGAAACAAAATGAGAGAAACTTTGGAACAGATACCGGGGAAACAAGCCATAACCTTTGGACTCAAGGGAGCTCTCACTTAGATTGTGCTCAGTCTCTTGAAATAAAAAGAGATCAGTACGGTACGTAGTTGAGAAAACATGCAGAATTAATTAAAGAGAACTGAAAACGAAGTCTGTTAATGGGAGGATAATTAGGAGAGAGATGTGGAGATAGTGGATTCTTGGAGGAAACCGTTCAGAAAGAGGCCTATCTTTGACTTGGTAAAACGAAGTTCTTTCACAGGACTCGATCCTGTTGAGCAAAATTAGGACTCCGCATCAGTTATGGATGGATAATCTTAGATTAATTGGCCTATTGATTAGGATATTTCCTTCGATATAGAATTAACTTCTTACTGACAATTATACCCGTACAGTGCTGAAAAGGCTGACATACAATCCAGATTAGCTACTTAATTTATCATCTTTTTATCTGTTTTTCTGCTCTTCGTAGGGTGGCTATAGAGTTCAAAAACTGACCACTTTATTTGAACGGATTAATGTTTAAATCCTATATTCTAAATATATATCAAGAAGTAATTCGGATCGTCTGGTCTGCATGGAAACCATACTGAGAGACTTGAGATTTCTGTGTCAAGTTGTTCCCATGCGTTAAGGTAAAAGACCGTGAATGGCCTTTTATCCGAAGTTGAATTTGAGTTTGAATCCGGATATAAAAAAGTCACCAAAACTATCCATTATACAGATTATGGCCAGCTGAACCTGTTGGGCCTGAAACTAGGTCAAGGAGGATGATTGAGCCAGCCCTGACAAATACAACCAGGTTCTCTCCCATGAAGCCCAATTAAGTAGAACTTGGGTCGATCTGAATGTACCTGGGATTTATGCTCTGGCTTTGGCATATCGCAGTTAACAGAGATTCAGAGAACACCATCAGTGAGCAAGCGAAGCACGTTGTCGTTTTGAGCATGTAATGCTTTGTGATTGGAGGCCAAAGGCAGAACAGAATTCTCTAGCGAAACAATCACAATGGCGGAGGATTCAGAAAAGAGATTCCGCTTGATCATGGATAAGCTCTTTCAACCTCCAGAGTCCACACCAAGCTCCTCCAGGTTCTTTGTCTTTTGTTTTTGGTTACTTTTAGTTCTTTTTGTTTTTTGCTTTCAGCGTTTGGTTACCTAGAACACGGAAGAAACGAATAGAAAAACGAAAGGAAAACGAGAATCTGTGCTTAGTCGAGCTAAATATTTCCATAATGTTTCGTTTTATTGACAGTGATTGAAAATATGGATAGTAAAATTTCTTTTCGTTGCCTTCTTTTTTTTTTTTTTTTTTTTGGTTCAGTTGAAGTTTTAGGTTTAATGTTTAGGGGCTGTTAGATGGCAAGTCTGGTAAATATGCATTACTTGAAGTGTTATAACACTGTTAACATTAAATATTAAGGTTTTAGCAGAATATGAATTATAATTGTTAATTGGTTCCACTATCAATTGTTCTTTGGTTCAATAATGTTACCAGCCTGGATGGCAGTTTTGTGTTTGCAGAATACAGATTGTAATATTAACCATTTCTATTTTATGGTTTTGTTTATAAATACTAGTTGTTCAGACGTTGAAGTGGCAAGAGGGACAAAGCGTCCGAGTCCAGAGTGTGCATTAGCTCTAGTGGAACCTGAAACCATAATAAACACAGTGGAGAAACACCAACAGTCTTTGTCTTCAGCTGGGTCATTTCAAGCTCCACTGTGTAGACCATGGGACCGAGGAGATCTTATGAGGCTTGCCACCTTCAAGTCTATGACATGGTTTGCCAAGCGTAAGGTTGGAGAAATATTGTTTATGGTTTTAGTCCTCCTAGGAAAAAAAGGAAAATATATTTTCTTGATTATATCTGATAACATTTCTGAATTCTCTTTTCCTGTTGTTTTTAGGTTGTAAGTGTTGTAAATTGTGCAAGGAGAGGTTGGGTCAATGTGGAAACAGATATCATAGTTTATGAATCTTGTGGAGCTCGTCTCCTTTTTTCTGCTCCATTGTCTTGGCATAGTTTCCTCCTACACTGCCTCCAGTTTTAGTTGTCAAGTTCCGAGAATATTCTTCTGCACTCTTGCAATTGTTAGCTCTACCAGGTATTTCATCTTCCGCTATTGAGTATATGGGAAGGCCTCAGTTAGAAGAATTTCTTAAGCAGTAATTAATGCTGGAATGTGGTGATGGATATGTGAAGGCTTCTCAAATAGATTGTCTTGGCAGTGACTCAGAAGATATTTCTGCTAACTCTTTTTTATCAGGTTTGAAACTTGTTTGCTTGAATGGTTTATGAATTTTGGGTTGGTGATATGATCCTATGTTTACTTCTTATATTGTTATCACTGGCATGTAAGCTTCAATACATCTTGTCTTCTTGTTCCCTGGCTGCTCATACATATAGAGTTTATGAATGTTTTTAATGGTTGATCAAGATTCCATTTCCCTGAAGCCAAGAAATTCTCTATTCTGATCCCTTTTAAAACTTTGTCATGGTCATTATTGCTGTCAAATGATCTTTCTACTGATTTCCAGTGGACAATTGTCAAAAACTACCTCTGTTTTTTCAACCATCAGCAAACAAAATAACACTGTTCAAAACATCAGAAACTACCATTGACCCTAACTTCTGGCCATTACTGTTAGTGAGATAAATTTATCTAGTCCCTGAGACTTTGGTTTACTTAGTGAAGTCCAATAATTTCAAGAAGTCATATTTTAATATATATCAGGGAGATAAGTTATCTAGCATAGAGATTGATTTAAGAAAACTATACCACACTTTAAATCTGTAATTTTTAATCTCCTCGTTACAATATTTTATTTAAAAATAAAGATTAATTCATTTGGTATAATAATAAAACAAAATTATACATGCTGGAAAATAATTCATAAAAAGTTCATCCCCAACCACAAATATAGAATATTTAAAAAAAATACATCCATAACGTAAATTTAAAAAAATCATATTTGAAAGTTCATATTAAAAATTTGAAATCTTCCAAATTTATTTTATTCTGGTAATTTTCATGCTGTCAATAATTAATTTTAAGAGGAGTAAGACATAAAAGTGAGACTTTAAATCAAAATTAAATATTAGATTTTCAAATAAAAATTTGATGTTGATAACAGTTTCATGAAGTAAAATAACAAATTGGAAGATAAACTAATATATGGTACACAAAAAATAATTAAAAATATGTGATATTCTAAAATATAATTTAAGTAAATGTAATTTTATAGGAATATTAAGAGTTTATAAAAGATTGTGCAAAGGTATAGAAGAATTTATTGTCAAATTTTAACAGTAATGGACGGAAGTTAGGATCAGGACCGGTTTTTGATGATTTTGTACATAGTATTATTTTGTTTGACAATGGCTGAAAATATAGGGGTAATTTTTGGCAACCATTGGATTTCCAATATCACACTTGGTTCACCATCAGCTTCTATGATTAGTTGATAAAAACCAGTTTGGCTCCATCTCATATTGGTGTTCAGTATGTTTAATTACTTGGTTAATGGTTATGCCTTAACTGAAGACATCATATGATTCTGAACCTGGATCATGTCCTATTCTTGCAATTATAAAAGCTTTCATGTATCTTTAATTGAGTTTGATATTGCCTTGCTCTTATATAATCATGCATACTATTTTATATTTCACCATCCTTAAGCAATGTTTATTAGATTATAGCTCTCAGTGTTTCATCCTTCAGTTTATCCATTGTGTGCAATGAAACAGTGATAATTGCATGGAAAAGATTAATTAGAGTGTTCAATGTTTCCGCATTATTGAGATGATTGATAATCTTTTGATGCATTTTCAGGCACAAAAAATCATAAGCTTATGTGGCTGAAAACCACGCTCACTTCCTTATGTTGTTGATTACAAGGACAGACTAAACCAGTTTCTTATTGATGTGGGTGGACAAAATCCAAGCACTGATGCTCCCTCTGGTGGTAGCTTTGAAGTTGTTGAGGCAGAGGAAAACTATGGGGCTTATAAGTCTGTTGTGTTGGATTGCAGGCTTTGTGGAGCTAGCATTGGATTATGGGCTTTTACTATGGTTCCCTGTCCTATAGAGTTTTTCAGAGTAGTGGGATATGCTGATGTAAATGGTGAAAACAATTCTGCAACTGATGGTGCTGGAAGTAACAATCATGAAGCTCTTAAGAATGCTGTCTCAAATGGTGCACCATCACATATAGATGTTTCACCAAATTTAAAACTGACAATTGGAGGGGGTCCACCACCAACAAAACAGAACTTTAAAGCAGCAATTCTTTACTACTTATTGGCCGAACTTCAAGGGCTTAGTTCTCAAGTGATTCTGATTTTAGAGATTGTACATATGACAGATGAGAAAAAATTGTACCTGGATCTATGGATAATAATTTGCTTGAGGGACTAGACAGCACAGAACATAATCTTACTGGGCAAGTTGTTCAGACAGAAGAGATGGGGTTGTTGAGTAAACTACACGACCAGGGACCAGATAGTTTTATAATTGATGAACAATCCCCCGGTTTGAATCATAAAACTAGTGAAAAAGGTGATACTTTTGGAAAGGAGAATAGCAATCTTGTGCCAATGGAGGGATCAAGTGTCACCCAGCAAGCCATGTTTTCTGAAACTGGTAAGCATTGTTGACTTTTTGTATTATAAAGGTCCCAAAGAAACCATTTAGAATGTATTAGTAAGATCTACGTCAAGGCATTTGTTGCCTGGAACACAGCAAATTCTGATCCATCTAGAGGGGAATCTGGTGGCTCCGAATTTAGAGGTTCTTCTATTACAACTCAGGATGCTAATTTAAATATTGCAAATGGGGAACATAGCAAAAATGAAGGATCATTGATTATGTTAGACAATGCAGCTGTTTCTAGAAATACAGGTAAGATATAGTATTGGTAATTTCTGTAGCTCTTTAATGATATTTTGATGTGAAACCACTGTTCTTCTTGTCTATACTTAATTTATTGATCTAATGTTTTCAGGATTATTATCAATTGGAGGACACTTAGTTAAGAAAAATAAAGGAAAAGGACACAAGTTTCATTTGAAATAATAAAAGGACACGTTTATCAATTTGCAAACACTTTTCTATCAATAAACAAATGCTTTTTTAGACTTCAAGTAAAAGAAGGGAAAAAAGGACACAAGTTTCATTTGCATCAATAGACAGACACATTTATCAATCAACAAAATCTTTTCTATCAATAAATATATACATTTTTAGAATTTTTTAGTAAAGGGCCAATTTGTTACTGAAAAATTGTCATTTGATCTATAAAAGTATTCATTTATTGATACAGATAAAACTTGTGTCCGTTTTCTTTTATTTTTTTAAATAAGTGTCCTTCAATTGATAACAACCCTATTGTTGGCTTTTTGAATGTTTTTGTTTTCCTTTTATTTTGGCTAGGATCTTGCTTACTATCATCTTTAAAAGAAATTTGTAGTAACTCTGACATTATATATATATATATATTTTCTCTGAAGAAGCATTGCACTTTCTTTTAATTGGCAATTATTGGAGCTAATTACTTGTGCTTTCTGCATTTTCTTGCTTGATCTTGATTAGTGATTATAAAATTTAATTATTTGATCCTTTCTCTACTTGATAGTGCATTTATATTGAATTAGTGAATATAATGTGGTTGCAACCTTTACCTTTTTTCAACTCATCTTTGTCTTAAGCTTACTCACGATGTATCATCTTTTCTTTTCCAATATTTTGGAAAAACCTTGAAGTCAAGTCCTGCTATTCTATTTAATGTTGACCAAACCCTATAGTTAAGGGCCATTATTTGTGTGGGGATAATTTAATTTACAAATGTTGCATTGGATTTTGATAGCTGGTTTCTTCGACTTTGCATAAGCTATGTCTAACCCTAGTTGGAAGTATTTTGACGGGTCTCATATTTGTGCCTTGAAGAATAAGTTAAATCAAGTTGATGGCACTGGATTACTCATGGTATTGAGAAGATGAATGATATGGATGCAATTCATCTTCAAAAAGTTTTAGTTCAGAAGTAAAATACATCACTTTTCTATCTAGAAAGCAAAAATGGAATAAAAATATTGCTCATGTTTTGAGTAAATAATGAATTTTAACAAGCAGTTGTTACTTTCTGTGTTAAGTTTGCCAAGAATAACAGTTTAAATCAATTAGTAATGCTCCTATCTTCCAGCTGCTACTGAACTGCGAATAATGCCTTCTTTGATGGATGTCAGTTGGGTCTATGCATTTTAGCATTTGTGGCTAATTTTCTCATTCTTTTTTGCTTTTTTCTGATTCTCATAAGGTTTGTTATTTGATTATAACAGTTTAAATTAACCAGGCTCCTGTCTTCCAGGAAAGGATCCTAAGCAAATTTTGGAAGATTATGGGGTGAAATTTGATCCAATTTGGCAGCACTGACATTTTTGCTTCTGGATTATTTCAAAAAGTGGTGGATCACCTGGATGGCAACAAACACTATCTGCTTTATGTCTGCTGATAGAGTGTTCTTCTCCATCTACCTCTGTGATTAAGGTATATCCAAATGTTCTACCATCATGCCTTGGTTTTAAGAGATTTGATATTAACAGTGAGCACCACGGTTATAAAACTCAGTAAATAATAATTCATAGAACACTGAGCCTGCAAATTGGTCTGGGCTTTATCTTAAGTTAATCTGAATTCTGTTAATTATGATGCCAGCCTGTATATAGCAATATGGATTCTCTTTGCTCATCCCCGATGCTCTTATACCAATGTGAATTTGTATGGTCCATTAATTTCGTGGTACTTTCATCTAGAAAATATTAATTTCTTGCTGGATGGTTATTAACAGGTGGATGATACCGTCACCTCAGCAAAAAAGCTGTTCTTGCCTCCAGTCACGAAAAGATTGAAGCCCAGTCATTAAACAAGCTGAAGTATGCGCCATTTCATCAGTGCTTACAGAAATTAACGAGTTCACGAATATGCCAGGGATGAGACTCAGGTTCAGATGTCAGGAATTTTTTTTCTTTGTATCTCAATTGAAACATGTAAAATTTTTCCATCTAATGTTGCAAGGAAGAAGTTTTTGCAGAATGGTTTTCTGTTTATGACAATATGATTATGAGTTCTGATTTTTTTTTTTTTCACCTTGTCCTACACTATTTTGTAAAATATTTTAACAAGATTTTTGACAAGGGCAATAAAATTTATTCTTTGCATGAAATTGTTCTCTCATAGTACAAAACTGAAAGAACAAGTGTCAAATTGTCGATTGTTATGCTATCAAGCCACAATCTGTGATGACCACCTTTGAGTACGGGCGGTTGAAGCCTCTTTCTGCCACAACAGCCCTTTTGTCTCCTATTAGCTTCGCAACCCTGCTTGACAAACAACAGGTAATTATTTGCTCTATGATTGTAAATATCAGCAGTATTGAAGTGTGAATAAAGGAATAGATGACTGAAAGGCAGAAAAATAAGTTCCCTTAGCTTGGATTATTCAAAGTTGATTCCCTAGAAGTTCCTTTTTGAATCTGTCCATGTTTTAACCCGGATTGATAATGTATTTGACAAATTTAATTAGAATTATATATTGGAGAAAATGCATTTTAAATTTCTGAATCAGCCCAGTTTCAGTCTCTTTCTATTTTTTAATGAGTTGGGTCAATATAATGCTCTTTTCAAGCTGCTTCTTTTTTTTATTTTTTCTACCGGGAAGAATATTAGGAGTTCAAGAAAAAGCCAGGATTGAAAGCTTACCTGAAATATGGAGAACCAGTATTCTCTTGCACAGTCTTAACCTGTCCGATCTTCTCCACGACCTCCATTCCTTCCAAGACTCTTCCGACGACTAGAGCTGAGGCATCCAGCTCTGGGGAATCTTTTGTGGATATAACAAACTCTGTCCCATTTGGGTCCTTACCAACCTCCTCTTGATCAATCTCCAGCTTGCCGTTCCGGGCAACCAACTTCGGCTTTGGAGGCGGCTTTGAAGGATCTCTGACGATAATACTGACAGTTCCGGCCAAGTTTTTAGTCCCAGGACACTTGACATAGTCTCTCTCCCATTCTTTAATGATATTATCAATTGCCAGACTGCTTCCTGTTTTCTGCGCGAGCTCAGCATCCACCCCATATGATCTGACACCGCCATGCTGCACATAATTTGGCATGATTTTGATGAACTCTTTTCTTCTGTAGCTAATACCAGCAGCTCCACTGACAAGACTACTAAACCTTGCAGCTCCAGCCGGTGCATTTTCTCCATACAACCCAACAACAATGCGACCAACAGGTTGTCCATCAATCGATATATCAAGAAAAGCTTTCTTTGTTGCAACTTTATTAGTGCAGTCAAGGCTAGTATCATTCAAGTTCTCTTCTTCAGCTCGTGCCTTGGGCAGGTTGAATGGCTCCAGAATCTGGGTGCCCAGAATAAGCAGCAAGGACGAATTGCCAGAAATTGCAAGCTCCCGCCGGGACAATTTGCAGTTATGTTTAAGACTGGTAAGAGTTGGGGAAGTGGGAAAATTCTGGGCTTGTGGAGTGATTGATGGTGGTGTTGGAGGAAGGATTTGTGGGGAAGAATGCAGGACTTTCTGGTTTTGCAACATTTCTAAGTGAAAATTGCTTCGCCGTCGATTCTTCTTCTTCCTTAACCTTGAAGACTGGTATTTTGGTTCACATCAGGTTTGTTGTGGTTTCTCTTCTTTTCCAGGGAAAAAGATTTTCAGGATAAGAAATATAAAAAGCAAATCCATTTTCATGTGCTTGAAATGTCTCATTTTATGGCTCCAAATGAACACCACCAATCTCAAGAGTTCCTGTGGCCCATTTCCTGATAGGAAGTCAAGGTTCCTGAAATTGGATACGGACCATAAATTTGGTCCATAATTTTATCAACTTCGATTCAAATCACTGTTAGAAGTATGAAATTTACATTTTCCCACCCAAGGTTTTTTAAAATCACTTTTTCGCTTAATTGACAATAATATACATTTTCCCAGCCAAGATAGTGACAAATTCATCTTTCTCACTAAGTGTTACGGAGTCTCTCACATTCTAAGAGCTAGTTTAAGAAGTGAGATTTTCCTTACCCAAATCCTTTTTCAACCCATGTGGAATCCTTTATAACAAATTTTCAACAAACTCTCGACTTTGAGTGAACTTTGAAATTATATCTTTAAATTGAGTTTAGTTTGTGTGGCTTAAATGTGAATTTGATTGTAAACTGACTCGATTCTGTTTTGTTTGAATTCACAATTGTGTCGTATGCTAAAATAGTTAAACACTAAATGAGAAGAACCATCAAACCACATGGATAAATTCAACACCCGATTTATTAATATAATGTATGTCATTAAATTAAATTTATTTTTATATTAAAATATTTCACATTATATATTTAATAATTAATTATATAATATTATTATAAATATTTATTTAACCACTTCAATCATCTTCTACTAGGTTTATATCTCATATAAATCTAAAACATTAGATTTGAAATAATTACATAAATCATTATTTAAAGCTTTTATTAAAGAACTTAAAATTTGGATGATGAAATCAAGAAGTCACAAATCGTACAATAAAACGTTGAACTAAATTGTTAGGTTAATAATTTACATGTACGTTTCTCTCTGTTGGTCAAACAATCCTCCATTCTACTTTTTTACTTCTCATGACACTATCTCTATTGTATAAAAATGAATGTGTTATCGATATTATACACACACACACACATACAAACATACATACATACATACATACATGCATATATATATATATATATATATATTCTTTAAGTCATGAGGTTTGGATGAAAATGCTACCTCAACAATTTAGATGAACATCTCTTCTTCTTGTTAACTCATGCTTTTTGAGACTTGTAATAAGTAATTACTATGGTAGTATCAAGAAATAGAAATTGTATTCAAATTAAAATGAATTTTAATTAAATTAAAATGAATTTTAATTAAATAAAAATGTATTTTTGAAATAAAAAATCTCATTAGATTTTATAATATGATGAATGATATATTAATAAATATTGACCTAATTACCCCTCCAATCATTCATTTATGATAGGAGAAATTTCATTATTATCATAACAATGTGACCAAATTTGTTATTTATTAATAGAAAATTATTTTTTTCAAACGCCCCTTTGAGATTGTTCAATATACCATAATACCCTAATTTTTTTAAAACTATAGAATAGACCTATGACTATTAAACATTCTTTATGATGCCTTTAATTTTGGCAATATTTTATTAGTAAAAATGAAATATTACCAAAAATGATAAATTAATTAAAGGATTAACGATATAAATTATTCTTATGTTTAGAAAACTAATGTGTATAAATAATTATTATATTTAATTTATAATAATAAAAAATATAATATTTTTCGTATTATCTGGTATTTTAATTGAATATGAGAGCATTTTGTCTTAAAAATAAATATGATAAAATTGTTATAAAATTAAGTTTATTGTGTTAATCTTTTAATATTTAAGGTGGAATTAATATTCAGATTAACCTTATATTAAGTCACTCTTAATTATAGAAAATTATCGAAATCTTTTATTATTTGATATCCCAAATCAAACGCTCTCTTAAAGTATTCATATATTAATATGATCCTAAATAGAATATAATACCCTTGTAAATGGAATTAATTAATATTTTAAAATAAACACATTAAAAAGATAAAATTAGTTTTTTTAATTTTTATTATTTATTAAAATTAAATAACATTTTGAATTAAAATTTCATTAAAAAAATATTATTAGTGTGATAAATTTGAAGAAATTTTGAAATTTGAAGGTCAATTTTGTTAGGCAAATAATTGTATGTGTAGAACGGTGGCAAGACGTTAGACATGCCATTTATTACGGTCCGTCCAATATTACAACTTATCCAAACTTTGCGCTTATGTTTTTTACTGTGTACCCAAATTTTTTCTTCTTTTTCCCGACAAAATAATTTGAAAAATACTGCGCGGGATTTACTAAACATGTTTGAGAGAACCAGGGCCGTTAAAGTCCAGATGGGTCCCAACCATTTGTGGAAAATGCTGACGTTGACGGCACAGATGTGAGTATTTAAAACGACAAATAAATGAAACGGAAATAAACTGACGCCACCATGCAACTTCTTCCCCGTCATTACCAAATAAAATGAGTCGGCAGCCGTTGATTCGTTATGACTTTTCTAGCAACCGTACACGTGGCTCTTCCCCATTGTGAGCGGATGACACGCCACGCTATATGCCTGCCTGCACTGCTTACTTTAAATTTGTGTAAATTTTGAAGGCTTAAAATTACTTTTAATAATTTTTTAAAAAATATATTTTTTTTAAGAGTAAACTACTTCAAATACCCCCCCGCCACCCCCAGGGTTGGATCAAATGACAAGTATTTACCCACTAAATGGTTAAATGGGAAACTTCCACCCAATTCTTCACAACAGAAATTAGACGATAGATTGGCATGCATATTGATATGGCAATAATTTAAATTGGGTTCAAATTACAAAAATAGAAAAAAATATTCATGATTGGATTCGTCTTAAAAATGATTTTAAATGTCTATCATTTATCGTAGTTCAGTCTAATTGATAAAATGGGTGATCAATAATATATATCGATAAATTTTTAAATAAATAATAAAAATATTATTTAAATACTCTAAATTGATTTGTGGGATGTTTAAAAAAAGTTATTTTACTAATATCAACAATCGAATTTCACCTAAATTTTACTTGATTAAACTATAAATTAGAGTAATTTAAGAACGATTTAAACTGATTGTACCAATTGGTTACAATATTATTATTCTGTTAAATTAAGTAATAATTAACGGCTTAATTCTATTAATTGAAATAATCGAAATTGCGACAGATTCATTTCCATTTTGGTTTTGACAAGTTAATGTTGGTTTAAATTCTTTGACTTGTGAGTCAACCTTTGGTTCAACCAAAAAACTTCTTAAAATTCTTATAAACCCCCTGGATGTATTGGACGTGGCCATGAACTCTCTATTTTAAAAATAGAGATGCGAAATAATAAGGATCTAAATGTTATATTCAGTTTTTACTGGATCTAGAGGAATTAAACTAAATCTTGGGAACTTAGTTTGATCTGCCGAGACAGGCCAACTCAGAACTTCCAAGCCATTTTTGTCCAGATTAGGAAGGAGCGCTCTTGATTCATTCTTGACGAAAAACAATCTCATTGAGAAATCAAGAGCGAGATAAAGACAACTCAAGACCAAAATGAACTTTCTGCCACAATCCCATCTCCGCCTTTAAACTGAGATTCTGCACACAGAAATCGCTATTCAAGTCAAAGAATCTATGGACACCAAGAAAATTGTTGTGGTGGTTGAAGATTTAGAAGTCGCAAGAACCGCTTTTTTATGGGCGCTTCATAATCTTCTCCGCTGCGACGATGTCGTCACTCTCCTCCACGTCTTCCCTTCGTTGAAAACAAGAAACAAGAAGAAGCTTCGCCTGCTCCGTTTGAAAGGGTTCCAGTTGGCGCTCTCTTTCAAAGAAATTTGCAACAAGTACTTCTTCAACGTAAATTACAGAATTTATATGCTCTTTTTTTAACTCGTTTTGATTCGGTGGTGTGTAATTTAAGTGATTTGAGAATTGTGTTGCAGACAAAAGTTGAGATTGTTGTTGCTGAAGGCGATGAAGATGGCCTCAGAATCGCTTCCATTGTGGGAGAAGTCGGTGCTTCGACGCTCGTTGTTGGTCTCCATGAACGGAGCTTTCTTTACAAGTCAGTTTATAAATTTCATAGTTTCTTATGATTGATGCCTTTTTCTTCGTTTCATAAAGTTAAGTTTTTTTTTTTTCTTTTCTAGAAAGTGCAGGAAAAATGGTATATTGTCTTAGTGGGTTTGGTCAGTTTTATGAGTTTCAGTGTACTGAAACTCCATGGTCACCAGCACATGGCGTGTCTTTGGTGGGGAAAGAGCCAAAAAAGTCATAAAGTGGCGGAGGATTCTTAGGCGTGTGATTGAATCACTCAAAACAAAACTGTAGCAGAAAGCTGCAGTCTCCTAAGCCATGTGGTTCAAAATTACTATATTTATTAGGTGCTGCCGATACTGTATTATTAAATGAGGGCATTGTCTTTACATTTTGATGTCCCATCTGACCTTTGGGCCTCTATGATCAATGATGGTAAAAGGGTCAACAACAAAGACCAACCTTTTAACATCTGCCATTAGGAGTCTAATATTACCCACCAAATCTTTTGTATTATCAATTTTTGGTAACATTGAAGTTTGTAAAGTTGGGAAATGGGACTCAAACAAAGCACTGTATTTTCGCCTGTGGTGTAGGTTGGCTTTGGCCCACAGAAATTTAGGAAGCAACTTCAATTGCAGAGTGCTAGCCATTAAACAATCAGGAGGGGCAGCAGCTGCAGCGGCACCAACGCTCGGCAGCTCAACAAACACGGACTTTTCGGAGATCGAAATCAGCAGATTACAGTAATATTCCCACCTTCATTTCACCTGCTCCCAAAAGTTATTATTTTCCTGCTTTTTGAGCCCGATGCCCTTGTTCTTGTTTTTGGTTTTGCAGGGTCCCTGATGTGCCTTCTCCGAAAATCACATATCAGATATGCCCGAGCCCTTACGCAATCATTTGGAGATGCGAAAAACCCAGGAAGAGAACTTCTGGCTCAATCAAGAAGTAAATTATGGGTTTTAGGTCCAATTTTTAGGCATGGTTTGGGGCCTCTCTGGCTCTGCTTTGTTCTTTGTCTTCTCCCACAGCACACACAGAAGTTCTATAGAAGAAAAAAAAAAAAAATAGTAGAATTGACATCATACAGTTATTCTGATTTATGAAACATTTGATTTCTTTCATTACTGCTAATTAATTACTTTATTAAGCTCTAATTAAACATATTAATTGGAAATCTTTGACATTTCACATTTGCAGTTAACAAGAAATTATTATTATAATATATTTGGATGAAAAGCTATTTATTTTTTTAATAAAGATATTTTATATTTATTTATGAATTAAATTAATATGTTAAATTTTTTTTTTTTTTTAATTTGAATGAGTAAGAATGGAGGGAGGAAAGGAAACAGGAAACTATTTCATTTGAAGCCAACCCGAAGCTGGCGGCCACCTTGGGCTCACCAAACCCAAGCTAACTAAACTCACTGTTCTTTTCTAGTAAGCCGCCTGCAGCCAGCCCACTGTAGCCCACAATTACATAAATAAATAAATAAATAAAATCTATAATTTTTAATTTTTTTAATTTTATTTTATATTTTAAAAATCGGATCAAATATTATCTTAATAAAAGAGATAGTTCAGTCTACTAAGTAATGATCGATAAATTATTTAAATATATATTAAAAATAATTTTATATAATTAAACATTAAATAAATTACAATAATGAAAATATATTTTCTGTCAAGTTTTTATTATAAGTTTAGTGAGTCGAGGAATGTGAGTTGACCGCAGAGTGAGTTAATAGCGAGTTAAGTAAACTCTAAGTAGCGGGTTATGAGCCACTAGCACGAGTTGAATTAATTTTCCATCTCACTCACTCACCAGCCGAGCCACACACAAACACACTTTCTCTCTCTCCGTTAGTCTGCTGAAGCCGTTGAAGTCCGCGATTAGATCTGAAATAGGCGTCGCGGCTCTGCCAAAATAAAAAAGCTGATCCTTCCCTCTTTCGGCTCAGATCCGGCTCAGATCCATAAGCGCCGCCGATCTCTCTCCTTTCTTTCTATTCTACCTTCCGTCCCCTCTCTCTCTAAAATTTAATTTATATATTTTCCGTTACAGAGCTACGGCGTCGTTTTTGCCGCCTCAGATCAGAATTTCATAATACTAATGTAGAAGAAACCCGAAGTCAGAGATTGGATTTATGATCAGTGGCTTTTCCTGCTTTTCATTTTTACCTTAAATAAGGTTCCTTTTGTTAAGCAAATAGAGGCTCAGCTCAGCCCAGCTCAGTTCAGTTCACGTGGGCGCACGAATTTTGGGGTAAGACTAAAGACTTCAACTTTAAACACTTTGTTCAAGTTTCTGTACTGTTGGGTTTTTTTTAAATTTTTAGTTTTATTATTTTTTTATTTTTTTATGGTTTTGTTTGGATTTTCAGGCTGGTATTATAAGTGGGAAAGCTGGGAACTCGATGGATTGGACCGTAAATAGTGCATATAAAACGTATAAAGGTATTGCAAATTCATGCCTCCAAAGTTTTCTTAATAGCCTTCTATATGATCAAGGCATTTTATTATAATGAACATGTAAATTCTTTTGAGAAACTTAAAATGTTAATGGGAGAGTGATTTAAACGTTAGTTTAGTTGAGCTGTTGTTCAGTTCCTAAATTAACTAGTTTTAAGTTGTAATGGTTAAGCAGCATTCTTCGCTCTGTAATTTAACCAAAATAATTTGCTTCCAATGTTTGTTTATTCATATTACTGAGGTATTAGTGACATTGAAGGTCGAATGTTTTTGGATTGTGATTCAGTATGAGAGCGATTTTGCAAAACAGAGATGCAGGCAGTACATTGTGTTGATATAATGAATGAATTGAAGCATTGATATTACTTTAATGGTTGGATTAGGTTGGCATTGCTGATAAATATGAACTTTAGATTATGAGGCTTGTTCAGTGTTGGTGCTCTTTTATGTACTAGTGTGTTGCATTTTGTAATGAAATGAGGAAAAATTTTGATAAAATTGGATACTTTATGTATAAAATTAAAATGATTTCTAATTTCATTCAGTTGGGAAACTGCCTATTTTATCTAGAGGTGTGTTGGGAAATTGGCAGATAATATATCTGTTGAACCTTTGAGAATGTTTGCTTGAATTGAGTTTCTATGATGGAAATAACTTGCAATTCACTTTTTGAACCATTTTACACACATCTCTACTCCTCAATTCTAATTTGTTTATGCGACCAACAACATTTTTAGGTCCAGGATTCACTTCACTGGCTTAAACTAAAGAATTTCTGTGTGTATAATGTTTCTTAAAAGGCTTTGATAAACACAAAAATAAAGATAAAAACTTTCTATTTTTTAAACTCTTGAAAAAGCAGAATAAAAAAAGGAAGTATAGAAAACAAAGTTGCTTGTTCTTTGAAAATCAATATCTATCGGATAGGCAACTGCAGTTTGCTTCTTGTATATAGTTTCCTAATGTGGTAATAGCCAATTTCTGTCTCGATAAAAGAGAATTGCTGATATGGGTTGTCAATTTGTCATTCAAGAACATGAATCTTTCTTATGGTTATGAATATGTCATTTAATTCTTCTTGTTGCTTCTAGGAGTAGACGGGGAACCTAAACATGTGATGGACATCTCACTAATTCCAAGCATTGATCCTATAGAAATTGGACTGGGTTCTTCAGAAAAGGGGAATGCTATGCCTTCAGCAAAACCAAGAAAGAAAACAATGACATCAGTATATCTCAAGTTTTTTGAGACAGCTTCTGATGGAAAAAGTCGGAGGTGCAAGTTTTGCGGACAAAGCTATTCCATTGCTACTGCCACTGGTACAGTTCATGCATTTGCCTCAATCTTCAATTATTTCTTCTTGGATAATGTTAAATTTTTTATTCTTGGATATCCAAGTACATCCTGCAGTATCCAACTACCCTTTTATAATCGTAAGCTTTCTGAGTTCTAACTTTTCAGGTTGATGCAAATATCACATGTTCTGAAGCTCACTTGCAGGTGGCATCATATAAAAACTGTCTTTCATAGAAACCAAATTTGCAAATTATTGTTTATCTTATACCTTCTTATCATCTAAGGGGATCTATTTTGATATTATCCAGCTTACTGGGAGGCCTAAGCATGTTAGACTGAAAACTAATATGTAATCTTTCTCACATCTGATGGTATTCTTTTTGTTTTGTAAGGTAATTTGGGTAGGCACCTTGCTAATCGGCATGCAGGATATGACAAGGCAGGGGATACTGTCACCAGTTCAGCTCCTCAGCCTGTGACTGTTGTTAAAAAATCTCAACTTCAGGGTAAGGCACCCCAATTGGATTATGATCATCTAAACTGGTTGCTTATTAGGTGGCTTATATTGGCCTCTCTCCCTCCTTCAACTGTGGAGGAGAAGTGGTTAGCAAACTCCTTTAAATTTCTAAATCCGTCTATACAACTTTGGCCGGGTGAGAAGTACAAAGCTGTGCTGTGTGAAGTTTTTAGAAGCATGAGGGAAGATATAAGGGCATCTTTGGTACAGGTTTCTTCTAAAGTTTCAATCACTCTTGACTTCTGGACTTCCTATGAACAAATATTTTATATGAGTGTCACATGTCAGTGGATTGATGAAAGTTGGTCCTTCCGGAAAATGCTTCTTGATATATGCCGCATACCTTACCCTTGTGGGGATCCTGAAATCTTTCACTCTCTAGTGAAGGTTCTTAAGACATACAATATTGAGAATAGAGTTCTGTCCTGTACTCATGATAACAGTCCAAATGCGGTCCATGCATGCCATTCTTTAAAAGAGGAGTTCGATACTCAGAAAGTGGGACCCTTCTGCTATATCCCATGTGCTGCTCGAACTCTCAACTTGATCATAGATGATGGACTGAGAACTACAAAATCATTAATCTCCAGAATCAGGGAGTTTGCTCTGGAGTTGAATGAATCCACAGATTTCTCTGATGATTTTGTTCAGTTTTCAACAGCTTATCGAGAAGGCAGTTGGAAATTTCCTCTTGACACTTCAGTTCGGTGGAGTGGCAATTACCAAATGCTTGATATAGTGCAGAAGGTACTTATTCTTGTCTCCAAGAATCGATTAAGATATCAGATAGTACACTACTTATCTCATTTTGAACTCCAGATGTGAATTTAGTAGCTAATGTTGCTGTGATTGCAGGCTGGGAAGACCATGGATGCTGTTATCAGGAAGCATGATGAAACATTAGGCAGTCGAATGCTGCTAACCCCTGCAGAGAAGAATGTGGTCAGCGCTGTGCATAATTACTTAGAACCCTTCTATAAGACCACCAATAACATGTGCACCAACAAAATGCCAACTATTGGACTGGTTCTCTTCTTCATGGATCACATTTCTGAGATGATTACTGTGTGCAGAGAATCCCGACATAACCCAGATTGGCTAAAGAATGCAGCTGAAGACATGGCCAAGAAGGCCAGGAGTTACAACAACCAAGTTTGTAACATATTTACCTACATGACAGCTATTCTTGATCCCCGGATCAAATGTGAGCTCATTCCTGAGAACCTTAATGCAGAAAATTATCTGGAAGAGGCAAGAACCCATTTTGTAAGAAACTACTCCACTAGCCATTTCTCATCCATGACAAGCGGATATGGTGCTCAAGAGATAGAGGACGGAGGTAGTGTTTCTTTTGCAGAGGAAATTGCCCGAAAGAAACGAAGGGGAAGCATAAGCAGTGCCACAGATGAGCTCACTCAGTATCTCTCTGAGCCTCCTGCTCCAATACCAACAGATGTTTTGGAGTGGTGGAAGGTGAACAGTACCCGATACCCTCGACTGTCTGGAATGGCTCGGGATTTCTTGGCTGTGCAGGCAACTTCAGTAGCTCCTGAAGAACTTTTTTGCAGTAAAGGCGATGAGATCAACAAAGAACGGTTTTGTATACCGCATGATAGCGCACAAGCTATCCTTTGTATAAGGTCTTGGACTCAAGGTGGCATGAAATTCAAATATAGATCAACTGAGATAGACTATGAAAGGTTAATGGAATTGGCAACTGCTGCATCAGATAATAACGCTTCTGGTTCTGACAAGAAACAGAAGTGATTAACAGAGACACAACTTAGAAAAATTGAGTTCAGGAATGTGATGCTCAGACTTGTAATTTAGCTTCAACCCCAGATGAAGAGAAGAAAGGTGGGAGTTGGATAGAATTATTAGTACAGTTTAGGATTTCAGAGAATGCTAACAAGAAAGGGGGACACTAATTAGTGCCATCTTGATTTTAGAAGGATTGGTGTGATAAAGATTTCACATTGAGCAGCCTAGTAAATCTTTTAGCTGTTGTATTTACATCCTTTCGTTCTAATTTAGATGTTGTACGGCAAATATCCCAAACCCCCAAAAAAAAAAAAAAATCAAACTTCATAGATGACTATGAATAACATATGGCGATGAAAATTACTCAAAATCTTTCATTTTCAAACATGATTTCATTAATAATCAATTTCATACTTATTTTAATATAAAATCACTTACAAATTGCATGAAAATCGCAAATAATTTAAGTTATTTTTACATCAAAACTTAATAAAAAAAACCATTCTTCAGAATCTATAAAATTTATGTATAAATAGATACATCTCATTATTATAAGCAAACCGAAATAATAAAAAACAATAAACGCACAATTTTTTCCTATTTTAATTGCTGCAAAATGATTGGAAACGTCAAAAAAGTTGTTGGAGATAAGCATATTTGATTTTTTTTTTCTCTACGTACATTGACCACACCTGATTTCATGCATGAAAAATAAATTTAAGGTTCATTTATATATACACAGTTTTGTCAAAATGTATCATGGCGGTGTTATATATATGGTATTTAAAAAATTAGTCTATTCAATCTCCGTAATTTTGGTTATTTTAATTAATTTCTTGTAAAATTATACATTAATAAATACATACACAGTCCTGAACTAAATAATTAGAGAATGACCAAGTGCTGGGATAATGTAATATAAATTGTTCACTTAAATATTTGACATCATTTTTAGACAATTTACCTAAGTCGATCCAGCAATAATGCTAAAAGATGTCAAATAAATATTAGAGTGAATTATATTTTCCCACCCAAGGTTTTGTCTTAAAACCATTTTCACCCATAATTGTCATAAATAATCTTTACTGTCTAAGATCAACTATAAATAACATTTTCTTATCCAAAATCTAACTTTGTTAATAAAAACACAATATTAAAAAATGAATTACAATTTTATCTTTACTATTTCATTTTCAAAATTATCATGTAACCCAAATTAACAAAAATAAAAAATAAACCCATTAAATATCTAAATTATATAAAAAAAAAATCATTCATTTCTCTTTCCTTTCTCCCTCACCCTCCTTTTTCCTCTCTTCGTATCAATAGAAGTGTTTTTGTTGTATAATTGTATGTTAGGAGGTAAACTATAATTTTAAATATTATAATTCTTAATGAAAATTTTCCGAGGGTTATTGAAAATTCAAAAAAAAAAAAAAAGTTTAGGGATCTTTTTAAAGCTTTTGAAATATTATATACTTCTACCTGATTTCAAAAATGATAATTAAATCTCCAAATAATTGAATAGAGTACATCAAATTATAGATTTAAATGTGATATTAAAACTATTAAAATCATATAATAATTCCAAATATAAAGGTTTAAAAAAATTTTAAGAATTGATTTGTAAGTTTTTAAATCCTTTTATAGGTTAAATTTAAATCAATGATGTTTGATATATCAAACAGTTTTTTTTTTATTATTTATATATTAATAGATTGACAAAACTACTATTTTGGCCAAATTTTGGTGATTTCAAGTTTTGTTTTATTTTAGGTAGTAAAATGCAATTTAACTATGAGAAAAAAAAAATTTTTAGGGCAAATCGTGGATGGGAACATGTTACTTCCTCTTAATATTAAATGTAACCATCCTTAAGTTTAAACTTATAACCATTGAATTAACGAAAAATGATTCAGAAAATGACAAAATAAGGGTCTAAGTCATAATTTCTTAATCCTATTTGAATATTATTATAAGGGTTTTTAATTTAAATAACCATATTTCAGGGGGGTTTAACGTAGTCAACAAGTTGGACATAGATTACCAATCTAACCAACTTCTTTACTCAAATACCATTTTACCCCCATGCCATCCCTTCACCCTTCTATAACTTCAATCAGGATTTACTTCTCTATGGCTAAATCATCTAAACTTCTTCTTCTCTCTCTCTTTTTTTTTTTTTTTTTTTTGCAACAAGTTGAAAACAGAACACTATGCACAACGATTGCCGAAACACCCAAAAATTATACGAAAAAATTTAACCTTCTATCGTTATATCGAAAACTTAGACAGCAGAAGATTGCTGTTGCTTCAAAAACTCTTAATACATTATTGTGATTAACCCTTACAGAGAAGCAAACAATTGAATGAAGAAGATAAACAGTGAAAAGCATACACAAGACATTATTTGGGACTCTTAACCCTAAAAAACAAGGATCATAAAATACAAGAATGAAATGAAAAACCAAAACTGACAGGAGAGGCAAATCATCGCCCCCTTCATTTAGATATAATCACCAGTGAATTTCACAGAGAAGCAACTAATTTGACAGTATATGAAATGAAATCATCGCTTATGCATAAAGAATGATCAAGTGCGACTTCAAAACAAACTACATATATGAAAAGTTATAAGAGTTTTATCCTCCCATGCATATGCAAATGCAATCTATCACCGGAGGCAACTTCACCCTTTATCCAATAATCTCAACACGAATATTTCTATATCAACAAATACTCCCTTCGGTACTCTCGAACAATGACAGGCACGCTCGTGGGAGGGATCTACAAATGAGAAGAAAAAGAGAAAAAAAACAAATAACTAACAGTTTAAAGACATCTGAAGCATCTGCTGGCCTGCTTAATGACCACAAGTTACATGTCCAGTGGGAAAAACAATGTCACAAACTGAAAATAATTGACAAGCTATAGATCATGAATAGAAGCCACAAATTCCTTGTTGATGCACATTACTAAAATGTGGATTTGAAAATTATTATCATTAGCTAATTGATTTCTTGAAGTAATATCCAATAAGCTTGAAGATAAACAAGTGGTTCATATTTTAGCAGTGATTGAATAAAAGCAAGCAATCTAAGCATGGTCCTCATTAAATAATAAAAACTAATATTTCGATACTTTCCTCGCAACACGACTTACCATGCCATAATCTGTGACAATCATAGAGACATAATCTGAAGGAGTAGCATCATACCTGTTATCATACCATAACAAGACAAGTGAAAATCATTCATATAAACTTATCTTGCATCCCAAGTATATACTCAACTTTTACATCTCCAGTGATGTGGATGATGTTGTGCAACTCGTTTATATCATAATCACACAGCATGCAAACTTCAAATCAATGCTACATCACTGAAGATGAAAATTTTGAGAACTTTGGATATATAGGATTCTTCTTTTTTTTTTTTTCCCCTCTGATAAAAAGTTAAAAACTTACATCAAATTCAGATGTTGAAGATTTTCTTTACTGGTTCCTTTATCCAAATCTATTCTTCCAGGAACCTTGGCAATAGCATTTGGATCACCTGCAAAATGGCGCTTTAATGCAGTCCCTTTTTAGGTAGAAGATTATGTCATTAGTAACTACACAAGCAGTACCTAGTTCATTTGAGCAGATTGAATCAAGTTGTACTCTTTCATGAAATTTGTATGCTTCACAGCAGATTAGAACTGGAACTCGGAATGAGTGAGCAACCATAGCAACACATGCAGTCCCAACCCTTGAATATACAGTTCCATTAGACAATACAGATGAAGCGCCCAGAAAAACACGTGTAACTTCATGCATAATGTATGAAACGGCATTGATATGAGTATATGTACAACTCAAGCCCTTAGCTACCAGCCTGCGAAGTAATGCTTGGCCTTCAAGCTTTGGACGTGAGTCTACCACCACAACACAAAACTGTTTTCCAAGCTCACGGGCATACAACAGAATCATCTCAACCACACACGATGATCCATAAGTGAGCAGAACATCACCATCCCTGACCTTTGTCGCTGCATGTCTAACAATCACCTTATCAGCAAGTATTATCTTCTCGTTTATAAAACGATCAATGTCATTATATAAAGAAGCTTTTGCTTCTGGTTCTGAAAGAGTCAGAGGTAATTTTGCAATACGACTTTTTAGAAACCTAATTGCATTTCCCATGCTCATAGAAAGTGGCCGGCACTCAATCAGAAATGAGACATAACTACTGATTTTTGCTGCCAAATCTCTATTAAGAGTTTTCTCAGCTGGTGTGTTGTAGTCTTTAATGGCTTCCTGAAAAGCATGAAGCATTGCAATACACCGAGCATTACCCCCAGATATATCTCCTGCCAAATACTGCAACCCAACCTGAGAAATTCATAGAAACATCAGTGAACAAGCTAGATACAGTGTGTTTTTCATATTAAGTCAAAATATTACCAGGAACAAAGGGAATTTTTAATTTTCTTTTCAGATATAAGGAATCTATAATACATATTTATTTATCAAAATATCATATTTCTAGGTCTAAAACATTTGAAATTGCAATTACGCTTTGTTTTAATGTCCACTAGTACCCTTCAAGATATTGGTAAAAGGAATCAGCCGAAACAAAGGTTGGCAGATGAAATCTGAAGAAGTTGGCGAAAATGGCACAAATTATTAGCAAGCATTACATGCCAAATTATATAGAACAGACAGAATCAGTAAGGTTCTCAAAACTGTGTATATTTACATTTAAATTAACATTGACACATTGAGAACAACATTGATGATGATGACAATAGGTGAGAAAGAATGAAAGATGACGGTTTAAATGTGATTGAATAAAGGTGCACACATACAATAAGGACTACAGTAAATATAACGCAAAATTTTTGCCCATACAAAGCAAGAAACAATGTCAGAAAAGGTACATCCTAAATACTAGCTAGTCCCAAAAAAAAAAAGAGCAGATAATTTGCATTTAGGACATTTGGTATGCCTCAAAAACAGTTCTTCAGCACACAGATTTAAAAACAAATTACAGCTACTACTTAGGTAAAAAGCCATAAAAGAAGTGAACAACTTGAGAAGGTTCTGTAAACAGACTTAACATTGAGTATTATTATAACAGTGCAATTTATGAAAGCACACCAATACTTAGATCACTTATACAAAACAAAGATGAGATAAGACGATGTATTCAATTTTACAATGAATCTCACGTAAGGACAAACATAGAAAGCATGACAGTGTCACATGATGAAGTTTTTTCCTATGATAACAAGCTTAATAACTGTATGTCATTTTACTACTTGAATGCTTCCAAGCTAGATTAAAAAACAATCCGCTATCTAATCAAAGTACCTTGTAAACAGCAGGATGCATTGGATCAAGTTGGAAGAATTTAGACTCTAGTTTAGGAAGTAGTGTTCCATGTTCATATTGTGGCAAATGTCGAAACAATTCAACTCTGTTTATAGCTTCTGTTCGATTGACCAATGCACGCTTTTTGGCCTTCTCCACTCGATGTTTGTCGTCAAACTGCATGCGTGGGGCAGGAACATCTTTCTTCCTCTCTTTCTCTGGGGGACGGTCAGTTCCTTTCCTGTCAGAAGCTGTAATTGAGGGGGCAACTGAAGGATCATCTTTCTTCTGTGAAGGCTGCTTCTGAGGTTTTGCAGGGGCCGCTCCCCGAGATGCAGCAGGAGGTTTATTTCCTTCACCTGTAATAACACCATTGAAAACATGAATATGACAATATGGTTAAGTCATTTACAGTACAAATAAGTTTGAATTCACTTATATATAAAACATTTTTGCACATTACTTTTGAACAGTTTGAAGCAATAATTGTACAAAGGCTGCAAAAGCCCAACAGTCTTCAAGCCACACTAAATTTGTAAGAGGATAGAAGCTTTGTGGAGGACCAACTATCCAGCCATACTTGAGCATTATTTAGATTTAGAAAGGGAAAATTGGCATTACCAGTTTGTATTTTAAAGTTATTAGTTTTAGCACCTCAGAATGAAGAAAAAAAAAAACATTCTGTTTTTTTGGGTCTTGGCAAAAAGGAAAAAGAAAGCAATGGTTGATCACTGCCGCAGGATCATTTCTTAAAGAGATTTGAGAAAGACCTAAAAGAATAATTCTTTTAGTTACTAATATATGGAATAAAATACAGGTAAGCGAAAAAGAAATTCAGGCAAAAATAATTATAATAAATTTTTATTTCAGGTTTAAAAAAAACACAATATTTGCAGAGTAGAATAATTATTTCAAATTTTCAAGCAAAAAGAACAAGACAGAAAGAAAAGGAATGGAAACGAAAGGGCATGGTTTGAACCTTTTGCAGCTGCTTTTGCTGCTCGTTGAGATTCCTGCAAAGCACGTCTTTCAGCTTTTGTTGTTTTTGCTTTATTTGGCTTTGAACTTGATGGAACTTCATTTTGTACTTCCACAGCCACCCCTCCAACTTTTTCTGTAAAATGTTATAAATTTTTAATCATGTGTCATGAAATATACAAAATAAAGATTCAAAATTACGACTAGCAATTGTCAAAAATAAAGCCACTACTTACAATGGCAACCTATATTTGTTAAGATGAGCAAACTAATTTTTAAAGTTGATAGTTGTACCATTCTATTCTTTTCTCATATCATACAGTGATGAGTGGTCAAAAGATAAAAAGAAAAAAAGCCTTTTGAAATTACCAGCCCTTGATGTCAAAAAAAGTTTTCCATCTTTCTTAGTATTTGCGAAGACATAAAGTAATGAGTTTGAAAAGCCCCAAAAGCTCATCAGCAAAAACTTTTATAGGTTAGTCAGCCAAGTTTTTTCGTCATTTCATTTTCTAATACTATGTTACCTAATAGCAAATACACATAAAAAATTCAGTAGACTTCCACTCAACCATCGACAACACTTACAACCTTCAATTTCTATTTCAGTAGCTTCAAGGTTCACCTTTCACAGCATATAATGTTTAATGAAGTCTTTTTGCCAGTTTCTAAATCTGGTGCAGATCCTCCTTCACCCCCTATTCCCACTTTTCACAAAAAATCTCTCCACACATACAACTTCCACCTTGCTAATCCTGACAGTATCTCCCTATTAAGCACAAAACATTAGCAATCATAAAATAAACAAAGCAACCAAGCGCATCTCAACCCACCACCAAAAAACCACATGCTGTCTCCCTTAAAACACAAGTTCAACCAAAAAAAAAAAACCATTAAATCTCTTACCCAAGATAGTCCATCGGTACACTAACAATTAAGCCCTTCAGTAAAGAATGAACAGACACTCGTTTCCTCTATAAACGTTATCCGCTCTCCTATTTCCAGCTTGAGTTCACTCATAATCCTTTGACTAATCTCAAAAATATTAAGGTAACGTTACTAGAATACCTTGTTTAGTAACATTCAAGGCGACGCTTACATAACTTCAAATCTCAACAGAACAATCTACAAATGTTAGTTCAAAGTTATCAAAAATCCCTTTTTTGAGAAACTTCATAAAAAAAAGCATTTAATCCAATCAAATGCTTCTTAACTTAATAAATCCTAATTGACAATAAATTGATAGAAATAATTAGTACACATTACCAGGAATTTGAGGTTTTTTTTTATCCTCCACGCCAGAAAAATTCCCCACTTTTACGGTCGTCAAGTCAAAGCCGCCACTTGGTAAACTCGAAGAAGCTGCCGCCAACTTCCCCGAACCGCTTCTACTAAACCACCCCAAAGAAGTCGAAGCATCAGAATTATCCCCCAAAAAACTAGGCGAAAGAGTTTCACCAAGCACCGAATCGCCAGGATTGTAACTTCCAACAACCACCACATGATCATGCCCTATCCGGCGGGAGTCGGGGACAGGTATAGCAGCACTAGTGCGGAAGTACGAGAGGTTTTCAGACAGATGACGCGGCGGAGGAATCATTACAGGTGAGAGAGAGTTACCGCTGGCAGGAGAATTGGCAAGTCTAGGCGAGCTGGAGTCAGGGGGAACCGACCGAGTCCGACTCGGTGGTGACGGCGGGTTCAGATTTGGATTCGGTGTGAAGAAACCGACTTGCCGGACCTTAGGAACGGCTCGAGGACCAGCGCCGCGACGCGCATCCATGGAGCGTGGTGAACAGACGGTGGTCCGGGTGAAGAAATTGGGAGGAATTTCGGTAGGGTTTTATTTATTGAAGAAGGAATAATATTATTAGAGTTTATTTATTTATTATTTTATAATAAAATATTTTTGAATCCTTGACTTATAAGACTTTAAATTATAGAAAATAGTGCAGTCACTTTCAGCTTGCATTCATAAAACGACGTCGATTTAAGACACAGGAATCCTCCTTTGAATCTATGAATATAACTTCAAAAAGCCCATAGTACATTGGATTGGACCCTCACCATAGATTTTGCCTACACTTAAACGCCCACCCAAAATTAAAATTTAGAGAAATGAGTTAGACTAAGGCTACGCCTGCTCGAGCTCAACGTAATCAAATCGAACTTTGAGACGATTTTGAGTTAGCTCAAATCATGTATAACTTAAATAAAGACGATAATTTAGCTAATGGGGTTGAAAACGTCTTTACTAATTTGGAAAAGCATAAACAATGACCTCAATAAGTGTAAAGAAAAGTGTATTCTATTGTTACAATATTATTCTTCACGATCTTCGATCTTTCTATATTTTTTTTCTAACCTCGAACACTAATAAAAAGTATTTTCATTTTATTCTTTATATTGAATATTCACGAAACTCTTATATATCGAAACTTCTTAATCGATCGATTAATAATTCCCTTTTCGTCCAAATAATACCAACAATTATTAGAAATTTATTGTTGATGTTACAATAATAATAATTAGCAAATATGGAAATAAAATGTGAGGTGGTGGTGGTGGTCCTTGGCATCCCAAAATGACTTGCAAGAAGAAGAAAGCCCATGTGCTGAATGCTGAACAAGCCCATTCAGTGAGCCCAGACATAAACCCTTCAAAATTCGTAATGAATTTCTGGTTTATTTTGGGCAAATCATCAGGTGATCCATATATTTTAGAAAATATTTTAATTAATTTTAGTAACATTAAGAATAAAAAAAAAAAAAAGCATTTTTGCCTTATTTGAACAATTAAAAATTTTTATAACTATACTAAATAGAAGGTGAGAAAATGCCAAATTTCTACTTATATTGTTCAGATAATTCAAGTGGAACATGGTCATACTGGCTATAATAAATAAATTTAATATTGGCCAAAGAACATGTTCCCACCCATAGTTTAAGGCTGCGACAAATTCCCACCCGCTTAAGTTTAAAACCCCGAAGTCCCACCCATCACCAATTTTTTATATTAAAAATAATAAATATACAGTAATAATTAAGGGTATTTTTATCTTTTTAATATTAAAATTTTATAAATTAATAAAATAAATTTTATATAAATATAAAATTTTAAAAAATAAAAAAAATAATTTTTTTTTAAATTAAAAAAAATTTAAAA
>JAJEJH010000274.1:527796-607867 GCA_026122585.1 Anacardium occidentale
TTTGAGGTTTTTTTTTATCCTCCACGCCAGAAAAATTCCCCACTTTTACGGTCGTCAAGTCAAAGCCGCCACTTGGTAAACTCGAAGAAGCTGCCGCCAACTTCCCCGAACCGCTTCTACTAAACCACCCCAAAGAAGTCGAAGCATCAGAATTATCCCCCAAAAAACTAGGCGAAAGAGTTTCACCAAGCACCGAATCGCCAGGATTGTAACTTCCAACAACCACCACATGATCATGCCCTATCCGGCGGGAGTCGGGGACAGGTATAGCAGCACTAGTGCGGAAGTACGAGAGGTTTTCAGACAGATGACGCGGCGGAGGAATCATTACAGGTGAGAGAGAGTTACCGCTGGCAGGAGAATTGGCAAGTCTAGGCGAGCTGGAGTCAGGGGGAACCGACCGAGTCCGACTCGGTGGTGACGGCGGGTTCAGATTTGGATTCGGTGTGAAGAAACCGACTTGCCGGACCTTAGGAACGGCTCGAGGACCAGCGCCGCGACGCGCATCCATGGAGCGTGGTGAACAGACGGTGGTCCGGGTGAAGAAATTGGGAGGAATTTCGGTAGGGTTTTATTTATTGAAGAAGGAATAATATTATTAGAGTTTATTTATTTATTATTTTATAATAAAATATTTTTGAATCCTTGACTTATAAGACTTTAAATTATAGAAAATAGTGCAGTCACTTTCAGCTTGCATTCATAAAACGACGTCGATTTAAGACACAGGAATCCTCCTTTGAATCTATGAATATAACTTCAAAAAGCCCATAGTACATTGGATTGGACCCTCACCATAGATTTTGCCTACACTTAAACGCCCACCCAAAATTAAAATTTAGAGAAATGAGTTAGACTAAGGCTACGCCTGCTCGAGCTCAACGTAATCAAATCGAACTTTGAGACGATTTTGAGTTAGCTCAAATCATGTATAACTTAAATAAAGACGATAATTTAGCTAATGGGGTTGAAAACGTCTTTACTAATTTGGAAAAGCATAAACAATGACCTCAATAAGTGTAAAGAAAAGTGTATTCTATTGTTACAATATTATTCTTCACGATCTTCGATCTTTCTATATTTTTTTTCTAACCTCGAACACTAATAAAAAGTATTTTCATTTTATTCTTTATATTGAATATTCACGAAACTCTTATATATCGAAACTTCTTAATCGATCGATTAATAATTCCCTTTTCGTCCAAATAATACCAACAATTATTAGAAATTTATTGTTGATGTTACAATAATAATAATTAGCAAATATGGAAATAAAATGTGAGGTGGTGGTGGTGGTCCTTGGCATCCCAAAATGACTTGCAAGAAGAAGAAAGCCCATGTGCTGAATGCTGAACAAGCCCATTCAGTGAGCCCAGACATAAACCCTTCAAAATTCGTAATGAATTTCTGGTTTATTTTGGGCAAATCATCAGGTGATCCATATATTTTAGAAAATATTTTAATTAATTTTAGTAACATTAAGAATAAAAAAAAAAAAAAGCATTTTTGCCTTATTTGAACAATTAAAAATTTTTATAACTATACTAAATAGAAGGTGAGAAAATGCCAAATTTCTACTTATATTGTTCAGATAATTCAAGTGGAACATGGTCATACTGGCTATAATAAATAAATTTAATATTGGCCAAAGAACATGTTCCCACCCATAGTTTAAGGCTGCGACAAATTCCCACCCGCTTAAGTTTAAAACCCCGAAGTCCCACCCATCACCAATTTTTTATATTAAAAATAATAAATATACAGTAATAATTAAGGGTATTTTTATCTTTTTAATATTAAAATTTTATAAATTAATAAAATAAATTTTATATAAATATAAAATATTAAAAAATTAAAAAAAATTTAAAAAAATTTTGAAATTCAAAAACCCAGCGCCACCGGCTGCCCATAATAGAACCAGGTGGCCATTTCCGGCCACACCTGGTTCCGAGGAAAACTAGATGTAATTCTCCAGATTGCGGTGGGAGGCCCGAAATGAAGCACTCTAGTTTTGGAGGAAGCGGCCCCGTCGGCTACCTATAAATAAAAGGTAGCGGTCTTAAAGGGGCGTGCTTGCCCCAGCCGTTCAGGCTGGCCAGCTGAGCTAGCGCCTCCACACTCAACGAGGAGGCGAGATATGGCCTCCCAGAGGCGCGAGTGGTGAAAATGGCCACAGTTCTGTCTATAAAACACGCCAAGTGGAAGTAGAGTCTTGTTGATGGGTTGCTAGAGATTTTTGAATTTTCCCAAAGGGTACTTAAATGCAATTTTAAAATTTTAATATTTTATATTATTTAAAAATTATTTTATATTTTTATTATAAATTTTTGATTTTTAAAAGGGTAATTTAGTAATTTTAATAAAAAATAATAAAAAAAATTGATGATGGGTGGGACCTCGGGCTTTTAAACTTAAGCGCGTGGGAATTTGTCCCAGCCTCAAACTATGGGTGGGAAAATGTCCCTTGGCCTTTAATATTTTCCCAAATTTATAAGAGATTGGAAAGATTCTGCCTCAACCTAAAGATAGGCTAATTCCAATATGGGAACATTTAATTAATATATTTCTAAATATGCCTAAGTTTAAACAAATATTAAATTGTTGATAGAGAACGTGTGCCATTTATTTTTTTTCTCTTTCTGTTAAAGATTTTTTTTTCCATTTTTTTATATAAAGAATAAATCTACTTTATATGTGTTTGTATTATTATATAATGTAATTAATTAATGGCCAAACCCCTTATAAATGATAAAATTTTAGGCAAATTTATGTATAAATTAAAATGTTTTAATATTTTTAATTAAAGGATTAAAACACCTTTTATTAACAAAATAAATATTTTTTTTATTTAATTATTTTAATAAAATTAATTTTATTATTTATTATTCTTTAAATTTTTATTCAAAAAATAAAAATACCCCTCCAATTAGTTAAATTTAACAGTCTGTTGATTTTGTTACATATATAATATGATTTAAATTTATAGTTTGAATTCATAGTTTCGAGATTGATTTGAATTCGTAATTCAAATATGTGACTTAGATTTATAATTCAAATTTGTGATTCGAAGCTATAATTTACTGACAAAAAAATATTGTTTTATCAATAAATTACAAACTTAAGATAATATCTGAATCATAAAACTAAATTATAAATTTGAATTGAATTCAAATCAAATTAAAATAAGTCTTTTGTTTTCTGAATTAAATTTGAATTATTTTTTATTTTAATTTAAAAAATTAAACCAAACTTAAATCAAAGTATTTTTTATTTAAGTTAAAATTAAATGATAAAAAAATTTAAATTTAATTCAGTTTGATAACTTTAATTTTCACTCGTTGACTTACCACTCAAAGCGTAACTCGACACCCTTGATGAGGATTAAGAAGAAATAAATATGAATAAAAAAATATTGTCACGCGCTTGACAGAGAGCTGAACTAGCCAAACATTGACATAAATGGAAATATATTTATAAAAACAATTTCTTAATGTTAATAAATTTATAAACTCGTGAAAGTATTTATGATGGGAAGCAGACGAGGAAAAGTTGGTACACTGCTGGACTTAAGCTTGAATCTTTCACCATATTTATCACACTTATCTTCGTTCTTCTCCCTCGGTTTTGTTCCCTGTAATTTCAATTTTCCTCTCCATTTTAATGCAGCTGGTAGAATACGTTTTGTAATGTTTAAACGGTAGGGAAAAAGAGAGGCAAGCCATTGCTTGGTTGTAGCGAAAATGGAGGGAGGAGAAGCTGATGCGTCAGATTTTAAAGAGTGTTTCTCTTTGGCATGGAAGAACCCTTACGTTCTCCGCCTTGCTTTCTCTGCCGGTATCGGTGGCCTCCTCTTTGGCTACGACACAGGTTCTTTTTCCCCATTTTTCTTCTTCATTGTTTCACAAGTTTCAAAGAGTTGATCTTGATTTTATCTCTGGGGTGGTGGGATTTTGCAGGAGTGATTTCAGGAGCTCTTCTTTATATCAGAGATGACTTCAAATCTCTGGATAGACAAACAGTGTTACAGGTTCTTGTTTTTTCCCATCTCTTTCTTTGTAGTTAACCAAATTAATCATCTTCTTATCATTAAATTGATTATGATTTTTTTATTTTTGTGAAACCACAGAAGGGTTCAAAAGTTCCCTTTTTCAAGCTGGCTGGTTTATATTTTAGTCAATTTTTAATCTTTTTATTATCAAGATTATTTATATCATGATTCACATATGTATAATATTATACCAAAATCTTGTGGCATGGAATAAAATTTGGCCAAACATTAATGTTCAAAGAAAGTAAGAATGTAGAGTTTTTTTATGTGAACAGGAGAGCATTGTTAGTATGGCTGTTGCTGGAGCGATCATTGGGGCTGCAATTGGTGGATGGATGAATGATCGTTATGGAAGGAGAAGCGCGATTCTGATAGCCGATTTTCTCTTCTTCGTTGGTGCTGTGATCATGGCGTCAGCTCCAAACCCAGCTGCTATCATTGTTGGTCGCGTTTTTGTTGGACTTGGGGTGGGAATGGCGTCGATGACAGCTCCTCTGTACATCTCTGAAGCTGCTCCAGCAAAAATCCGTGGTGCCCTTGTTAGTACCAATGGCTTCCTCATCACTGGTGGACAGTTTCTGTCTTACCTTATTAACTTGGCGTTTACTAAGGCACCAGGGACATGGCGGTGGATGCTTGGATTAGCTGGTATTCCAGCTCTTCTGTAGTTCATTCTCGTGTTGCTTCTTCCAGAATCTCTGCGATGGCTATATCACAAGGTAAAATTCTATCGCTGCTTCATTCGAACCAGTTTTTCTGATGTTCTACATGTTCCAAGTAACCTATCTTATGATCTCTAATTGACAGGGAAGAGAGGAAGAAGCGAAAGCGATTCTAAGGAAAATCTACCCTGCAGATGAGGTCGAAACAGAAATCCTGGACCTAAAAGAATCAGTTCATAAAGAAATTCAGGAAGAAAAATCTTCTGAGAAGATAAACTTCTTCAAACTACTGAAAACCAGAACAGTTAGTAGAGGACTTATAGCTGGAGTTGGCCTTCAGGTTTTCCAACAATTCGTGGGTATAAATACAGTTATGTATTACAGCCCTACGA
Organism: Anacardium occidentale; assembly: GCA_026122585.1. Lineage (NCBI taxonomy): Eukaryota > Viridiplantae > Streptophyta > Magnoliopsida > Sapindales > Anacardiaceae > Anacardium > Anacardium occidentale. The sequence goes on from JAJEJH010000274.1 coordinate 532,899, forward strand.
TTGTTCAGTTAGCCGGTTTCGCGTCCAACGAAACTGCCCTCCTGCTTTCCCTTGTCACTGCTGGTCTCAATGCCTGTGGCTCCATTGTGAGCATATACTTCATTGACAGAACTGGAAGGAAGAAGCTTGTAATCGTCAGCTTGATTGGGGTTATAATTTCTCTCGGACTTTTATCAGCAATCTTCCATGAGACTACTTCTCACTCGCCGATGGTTAGCTGCTTAACGGAAACATCTCATTTTGCCAACAACACTTGCCCAGATTTTAGTGCAATTATAAAAACAGAGAGCTGGGATTGTATGAAGTGTCTGAAGGCTTCCTCTCCAGATTGCGGCTTCTGCGCATCAACTATGAATAAGGTAAAACATACTTCGCCTTCTTCATGTGAAAGAGTACAAGCAAACCAATACTAATATACTCTTATCTTATTGCAGCTATACCCAGGGGCGTGTTTGGTCTCGAATGATGACGTGAAGAAATCATGCCACGAAGAGGGCAGAGAGTGGTACACAAGGGGACGTCCAAGCAAATATGGATGGCTTGCGCTAATAGGCCTGGCACTCTACATCATATTTTTCTCTCCTGGAATGGGAACTGTCCCATGGATTGTGAATTCTGAGATCTATCCATTGAGGTTCCGAGGGGTCTGTGGAGGAATAGCTGCCACGGCAAACTGGATATCAAATCTCATTGTGGCACAATCCTTCCTATCTGTGACTCAGGCAATTGGAACACCCTGGACATTTCTAATATTTGGGGTTATTTCAGTCATAGCATTGATCTTTGTCCTAGCATGTGTTCCAGAAACTAAAGGACTTCCAATTGAGGAAGTTGAGAAGATGCTGGAGCTCAGAGCTTTCTATTACAAGTTCTGGGAGGCAAGGCCTGAGCCATCAGAAAAGGGTAGTGCTATTTGAAGAAGAACAATCTAATAATTGGAATATATTTCTGATGGAATCAAATTAGGATTTGGGCATCTCAACTGAATGGATAATGTAAATTCTTTAGGGTATTCTTGAAATCAACATTTAGTCATGTTTTTCCATATTGAGGGATTTCTTTATCATTTGTCTCTTTAATTTTCCAAGCCATAGTTACCACAGGGTCGGAGAATGCTTGAAGTATTAATTTGCAAAGCTAGTATAATGCATTTCTGAAAAAACTTTCAGTCACCCTAACTTTATCTGGTTTAAAACTACTTAGATCAGAGATTTAATTTCATATGAATCCCCCAGACATCAATGAACCATTTGGATTAATTTCTCCTATATCAGAGATGAAGTGCTATCAACACTATTAATTATCTCTTCTTCCAAAACTTATTACAAAAGCTTGTAGCAACTAAGTAATTATTTCCTTCGGAAAATTAATTAGGGTCAGTGAGTTGTCCTTGTCAGAAAAAATAATCTTGCTACTTTATTTTTCACAGAAATTAGACAGTTAGATATAAGCAGACCGCAATACCAAAACAACAGCAAGCTGGAAAGCCAGAAATTTATAGCTATTTTTTCTAATTTATCACTAGATATTGTCAAGTTCAGATTGAGATAAACTTAAGTAGCCCCACCCTGAAGCCCAACTTTCTTTTTTTAATGGATTTTTCCACCTCAATACAAAACAAAATATCTTAGACCCTGAGTGCCAGAAGACCTAAACAAATATTGATTGAAAAAAAAAAAAATGTATACCTCAGGCAATATGCTCTGCCAAAGTAAGGATCTTAACATGCTTTTTCTTTCTAAGCTCATGTGGAACTGGCCCAAATACTCTGGTCCCGATTGGCTGGCCTTGTTTGTCAACAAGTACTACAGCATTGTCATCAAATTTGACCTCACTCCCATCACAGCGGCCTCGCTGCATGGCAGCACGAACCACCACACCATAAACAACCTTTCCTTTCTTCACTTTACCATTCGGCATAGCTTCCTTTACTGATGCAACAATGGTGTCCCCCAATCGAGCCCCCTTTTTCCCCTTCAAATTTTGGATGCACATCACCTTTTTCGCCCCAGAGTTGTCCACAACTTTGAGAACAGTTCTCATCTGTATGAAAGTTCTCTGCTGCTGTAAAAATGCAAACCAAATGTTGTTATTATATTGACAAGAGGTTATAAAGGGAGGACCAAAGACATAAATTATACAAACAAACAAAAAAACATGTTGCCAGCTGATTCATACAAAATTCTCCTAATAATCCAAAAATTCACAACACCTGTCTCTGAATAATTAAAGTTGTAGAAAACTACGCCTATACATAAGTTTCTTCCAGGGATACAGAGTACATATCATCTTCCTCAGTATTATGGTTGTTGCAAGTATGAGATTTAACAATTTATAGCCTTATAAAATATCACTTCTGCCAATCTATTTCTATATATAGCATTTGTACAAGATTAAAAGAAAATTACTTTCCAAACTCTCAAATAAATTATATCATACAGGATTTTATACACTTCCTAACACCAATGTAAATTAAATCAAAATACAACAACTTAAAAGTCACCTGAGACAAGAAATTGCAGCCTGTCATCTCATTTGATGTGCTCAATAAGCTAGACAAATTGTTGCCTAAGCTCCCCAGTAAGGAACGGCTCACTAGTTTTGTAGCACAACATGCAAATAAAATCCAATGAGTCAATAAGAAAACATATCAATAAAGCACAAATATTGAAAACAAAGTTTTGCATTTTCATCAAGGGTTAGCAAGGTAAAATGCAGCTTGATATATTGCAAAAACAATCATTGAAAACATGGATGCTCCAAAAATAACATCAAGGCACAAAACATACAAGGTTAATTGCCCAATATTACCATGTGAATTTGTTTATCTATTTAACAAGTATAGTCTAGACACTAAATTATAAACAGTGAATTAGTGACGCCGCCATTAGAACTCCACACCAAGTAAACAAATAATCCGGCAAAACATCATTAAAAGTAAAGTAAGCAAGCTAACAAACATTTGCAGCAAAGATAGTTATAGGTAATATCCCCATGACTTGCTAATCAGGCTAAATTTCATCGACCTACTAAGTAGTGGAGGAGTGGAAAAAGTTTTAAAAAACTCAACAAAGATTCAAAATGAAAGAAAAATTGAAGCATACCAATGCGAATGCAAATGAACATTTGTAAGGCCAATATCATACAGTTTCAAAAACAGTTCCCTACATTTAACATGCACAAATTTTATTTTAATGTAGTAAACCAATCAAGTTTTTGATAGTTTTACTTCGAATAAAAAAATCCGTACTGATGCAGACATGATCTAATTTAAAAGACCAGCTCAATAAAAAAAAACTACATATGTAAGTAGATAATTAAACACATGAAAAAGATCAACTTCAACCAAATCTAACAATGTGAAGCTTCAAATTTCACTTCATTACATATGTAGATAGCCACATATATTAACTCGTATCAATGAAAAGGAAATTAACCTATAAAGTGCGTGATTCTGAACAAATAAAAAAAAAACCAATACAAGAGAGAAAAAACCCAATAAAAGAAAATCACATACCGCGAGACCATTTAGAAGCCAAACTTGCAGCCATCTCTGAAATTGATATCCGAACAGAGATTAAAAATACAAAAAGAGTTCATGTATTTTGAATCAAACTTTAAAATTATTAAAAGAATAGAGATATTTTCAGGACTAACCTGGATTTGTACAGCTGAAGCAAAGTGAAGTGAGATTGAACTGATGGAGAAGCTGGGAAACCCTAAAACCCTACAACTTTAGAAGATAAAAAACGACCAGCTATCTGTGTATGGGGTATAGCCCAGAAAGTTGCAGGCCCAATCCAATCACTCAAAAAGCAATATTAAGCATTAATTGTCATTTGCCCCTAGATATCAGAAAATAATAATCTTCCTACGTATGCTTAAATTATTACATCTTAACCCTTGACATATGAAGTGATTAGGTTAGCCCCACAATGGTAGAAGACTAGAGTGATATCTTGAAAATATCATAAAAACATCTAAAATTGTTAAGAGTTCTTCTTCTCGATGTTTTCAGATACAAAGACTTCTATCTATATATCACAGTTGAACTTAGTATAAATAATATATATAAATACTGTTGATAATTGGAATACGTAGATATTTGCCAGATTATGATAAAAACTCATAATACAAAATCTAGAACATATGTCAACACTATCAAAAAGCAAAATATCATAAGTCATATTATAACTATTTGGCAATTGAATGATAAAATCTTAGGTTAAAGACACAATTTTGCCTACTTAAAGACATATTTGGGAAAAAGGTTGGCTATCGAAAGTAGCAGTTTAGCGATAGTAACAAGTTCTTCCAAGAAGTAATTAATAGCAAAGTCTGAGAAAGAAGTACTTGGGCAAAGATCAACCACAGCTGGGTGATGAGATTTTTCTGCTGTGTTTGCTAGATATTTATCTGATAAGAATGGAGTGACGGTGAAAACCCTAATAACTTTACATTTTCAGGCCAACTCCCCAACTGGGTACTCCCATTTTCGCCTGTGCTAGCTGCAACAAACTCCAAAAAATTTACATGATATTTTGCAGGCTGAGCTTCTTTATTTTAGCTTCAGTTACAGCTTTAGCTGTTTCTCATATTAACTTTAAATCTTCAAATACCCAACACTCAGGTGCTTCTTTTTTTTTGCATTTCTGTTATAAATTTTGTAGCTTCAATAAAAATGTCAGTACTCATAATTCTTTGTGCTGTTTTACATTTTCATTAGAGAAAAATGGCTCGAACTTCAAACGGATTAAAGGAGAAGAAGAAGAAGAAAAGACTATAGATAACTTACCAGTACTCTCTTTCTGTCACTGTTTCTAGATATTATAGAAACGGAATTGAAATTAATGCAGTATGAAATCTTGAAGCAGGATGAGAAAGCACAGAAAGAAGAGGAGGTTAAAAGGTTCATTTGGAAGATGAAAATACGTATCTTAATGAAGGAATTGGAAAATAGGAAGATGGTGCTTGAGAGAAAATTGCTTGAGCTACATGTTCTAAAAGAACAGCAGGCATACATTGCTCAGATGCATGGGCATTTAGAGGACGGGATGACAGAAATTAACACGCTTAATGGAACCGCTAATACATTGGGCAATCAGATCAAGAATCTTAGAGAAGAGATGAAGCAGAATATCTTGGCGAAATTGCAGCTTGAGGGAGCCGAAAAGATGGTAGAGGATTTGGAGAAGAAGATGAAGGTCAATGTAAGCCATATGAAGCAGCAGTTAGTGATGATTGAAAAACAAGTATCAGAATTTCAGTGCAACAAAGGAAACAATAGAAACAAAGACATGATTGAGAAGAAGCTTAAAGCTGCTAAACATGTAGAGTTAGAATATGTGGAGATGCAGAGGATAAACAAAGAACTTGAGCTGGAAAAGAGGGAATTGACAGTTAAGTTAGTTAGTGCTCAAGCCAGAATTACTTCCCTTTCCAACATGACACAGGTACAAAATTTGCTCACAATTAGAACATTTTCAGAAACAAATCCTAATGAGGGAAATTTGGTTTCACAGGAAGAAATCTTGGGAAAAACAGAGGAGGAAATGAGAATTTTGAGGCATAAGAATGAAGAGCTGTCGAAAGAAGTCGAAAAACTTCAGAGAAACAAGTTTAATATGGTTGAAGAACTGGTTTACCAGCGTTGGCTTAATGCCTGTCTAAGGTTTGAAACGGAGCAATATCAAGCGCTATCAAGAAAGACCTCTAGTGATCTCAACACTTATGCAAACCACAAGGCTGAAATGGAAGCTAAACAGCAAGTTTTAGACCACAGTTTTGACAGGATCTCTTCTCCCACGTCATCTTCCAATGAGAGCAATGAAATTGACAGTTCCAATGGTACTGAAAGCTCTTCAAGCAGCCAGAGAAGTATTAACTACAAGAAATTTGGTTTTGTGCATAGCATTAAAACGTGGGGAAGAAGAAGCAAGGATGACTTTGGCGCTGCTTCATCACCAAATAAGTTCTGCAAAAGAAGTCTGTTTACTAGAAACGGCCTTATTCGCTGCCACTCTACTTCAACGGTTCCCTCAAACAGGCCTAAAATGGTGCAAGACTCCACTGAGTCACCGAATATACTTAATCTCCCGCGCGCAAGGAGAGTTTCTTTTTGTGATTCAGTTGAAAATCTTATTCCGGATGCACCAAATCAGCTGAAGAAGTGACAGGTGACAAGGAAATGTGCACTGAGAAACCTGAACAAAGCTCAACAGCCATTGATGCTATTGCCAGCCCCATTGGTGAAGCGACTTCGGTGGGATTTCCGGATGTTTCAAGCTTGGAAGCCATAAAAAAGGATAGCTTGAATACAGAAATGGAGAGGAGGATTAAATTAGAGGAGTTGCATTCAAGAAAGCCTAGTGATTTTTGTGGTGAAAATCAGGTTGAGACCAGCATTGTTCACCTTGTAGCTGCATTTCTCTTGTTTCTCTTCATGCTGCTTGTTTATTTAGTGCTTGTTAATGCTGGGATTTATTAAGCTTAATAGATAATTAGCTGCTAATCACACTTGGGATTATTTGTAATGTAATTTCCACTAAGTTTGCCCAAAATCAAGCTTAATTGGTGTTTTGAATTTAACCTTGAAAATAATATTTAAAATACATTAAGAATTGGCCAAACTTTATTCCTACCCAAGGTTTTCTTAAATGATGCTGTAACTCGAAAATTTTTAAAAAATCAAATACTTACTTGTTAACTAAAATCAATAATTAAATTTAACAGTTTTTTATACCCTTTAATTTATCAAAAGAGTATTTTTGGTTTTTTGAATGAAAAAATTTAATATATATTAAATTAAAATATTTAAAATATAAATAATAGTAATAAATAAAAATTTTTAATAAAAATTTTAAAAAATATATAAAACTAAAAAAAATTAAAAAAAATGACTACTATTGCCGACAGTGATAATAGTCGAAAACCTAATTAAATAACTAAAAATAATCATTGAATTGAATTGATAGTCGAATCTAACTACCAAAAATCTAATAAAAACGACCAAATCTTTAAAGGTAGTCTGATGTGGTCACTAATTCAATCAAATAACCATTTATAATCATTTAGTTGAATTTTTGATAGCCACCGATGTTAACAATACTGTCGACGATGATCATCGTTTTTTTTTTTTAATTTTAATCAATTGTTTAAAATTTTTATTATTATTTTAATACCATTTTATTTTTAATTTATTTTAATATTAATATTATTTTAAATAAGGGATATTTTGGTTTTTTATTATAAAATGTTAAAAAATTGGAAGGATGACGGATATTTGGTTTTTTAAAAGTTTTAAGGCGACACTTGTTTTTTAAGCAAACCTTGGGCGCGAACTAGTTATTTGGCCTTGAGAATTTTTCGTTGAAGCAAATCGGCAATAGGCAGGCGCCGATGCATAATTGAGCGGCACCCCTAGAAACACCCTCCAAACTGAAAGAGAAAAAGTCAATTCTATGATTTCCAAACGCTTTCATGTCTCTCCACGTGTCCCCTTGCATGTCTCCAACCATCACACCTGTCCCCAAAATCGCCATTCTTCATCGTTCTTCTTCAAAATTCCTCTCAAAATCTATCAACGCTCCCCAGTAAACCCTCACTTCTTCTTCTTCTTCTTCTTCGTCTCCATAGCTTAGTCTTAAAATCAATGGCCCAACGAAACCCCACCCACCAGCGCCCCTCCCGACCCAACCCTCCTTTCAACGCCAACTCCATTCTCCGTAAACTACAAGCCCACGCGCCCAACTCCGCCCAGCTCATCGGCTTTCTAACCCTTTTCATTTCCGGCTTTATTCTTCTCCTCCTCACTGGCTTAACCGTCGCTGCCACCATTCTCGGCCTCATCTTCTTCGCGCCTTTGCTCATCATCTGGAGTCCCATCTGGGTCCCTCTCTGCACCGTTTTGTTCCTCGTCGTTGCCGGATTCTTGTCGGTCTGCGGGTTCGGGGTGGCCATCGTGGCAGGGCTATCGTGGATGTACAGGTACTTCCGCGGACTCCACCCGCCCGGTTCGGACCGGTTCGATTACGCGAGGAGCCGGATTTATGACACGGCGAGTCACGTAAAGGATTACGCGAGAGAGTACGGCGGGTATTTGCAGAGTAAAGTGAAGGATGCTGCTCCTGGTGCATGAGGGTTCAGGGGAGATATGGTGGACCAGCGGCATCTGAACCGGGTTTTGTTATTATTAATGGTGTTTTTGTTTTCTGGTTTTTCGGTTTCGGGTGTAACGAAAAAAATATATACTTTTGAATTTTATATGGAAGTTGGGATGGTGAATTTTAACAATTAATATCTAGAATAGAAGATAATTATTTTCATAATTACATGCTAATTAAAGTAACATAATTATTATATGCAATGAAACGACACCACTTTTACTAATTTTCCACACTAAACGACTTGGTAATTTTCCTACTCGTTCACCTGAGCCTCTTGTCTTCGAGCAAGATACCCGGGCAACGGACTCGCACGTGGTGATCTCAGAGGCACCTCACTCAGCTGCTTCCCTCTACTGTCATAATAAATTACACCCGGGAAATCCAACGGCTGACATTTATCCCCCATCAAAATGGCTCGCTGCCATACCGCACCGTCGCCATACTCCTCCTCGTGGAAATTCGTATCCTCGTCCTTCTCCTCGCCCACTTTTTTCCTGTGCATGAAGTTGATCGCCTTGTTACTGATCGTCGTGGCGAGCTGCTTCGGATGGACCCGTAAGGGTGATTTTGGACTCGGACCCGGACTCGGAGGAACCGATGAAGAAGTATTATGACGTCTCTCTTTGTAAAACTTTGTACTAAACGATTTGGTTTTGAGCTTACTCGAAACGCGACTGGCCTGCTTCGCGCAGAGAGCCACGATAGACGAGACGGTGATGAGGAAGCTGGCTGAGAGCCGCTTCGGAAAGGCGGAGCCGGCACCGTGTTCGGAGGAAGCTCGGACCATCTGCGTAGTTTTCGTATTAACTGAAAACGCAGAAAAAGGAGCGAAGGGCTGCGTTTGTGTTCGCAGTAATTGTATTTGTAGACGAATTACGGGCTTAGGTAACCAGCAATAGCCGGTGGCAATTAGTTTGACAGTTGACTCAATAGCCAGTTGCAACTGGAGCTATGAATTTCGAAAATGGTAATTTATATTTAATTACCTGGCAATTTGTAACTAATTACGTAATCTTCTGAAGGGATTGTCTATTAATTAATCAATTAATAACAACTAATTAAGATAAAAATGATATTTCACCCCAATGCATGGACAAAAATTTTTTTAACTGTTGTAGGTTATATTTGCATGTAAAATTATGTTTTGTTAAAAAATTAATAATGCAAGGATAAGGTAATAATTTTATCATTTTTACAAAATAAAAAATAACTCATTTATAAATCAAATTCAAATATTTTGAATATTATATTTTATTTTTTAACATTGTTTTAAAATTTAAGAAAGTTTGGTTTTCTATGAAGATCCATAATTTGTATCTCACAAAAATTAAAAAGGTTTTTAAGCTAAAAGTTGGGTGGGAATATGTAATTATTAACACCATCTTAATCTAAATTCCACGTGTCGTGCAGTTAGGTTGATGTTGTTGAGTCAACGTCTGCCGGCGTTAATCTATGTGGAATTGGCCAATGTCTATATTTTTCCGAGTTTGCAACGTAGTGGACGTGGCAAGGAAAGTCCACGTTGACCGTAATTCTCATGAGGCCACACTTGTCACAGGCTCACACTTCACCATCTTTTCATTTTCTTTATTATATTTAAAAAATATAGATATTAATAATATTTTTATTATTTTATTATTAATATATAAATAATAATACGTTCATAATTTTATTAAATTGATAATTATGAATCCATAATAAAATTATAATAGTAAAAAATTTCACCAAAAACCTAATTTTATTAGAATAGAAAACGATTTTTGATACAATATCATAAATAGATATGTTAATTAAATCAATTATTCGATTTAAAAAATTTAATTTTAAATCAAATATAATTCAAACATGATATAGACCTATATAACAAAAATTGCTCGTTACAATTTTGGACCCGAGCTTGGATATAATTTTGTCTCTTGAAAAATTGGACAAAACTCAAGGCAATTTAATGCTAGAGAGAGAAAACATATAGTTAAGATGAATAGGGTCATAATTTACAAAGGAAGCATGCACGCATGATATTGTGATGTCTTCAAATTGAAATTGCAAGGCTCGAAACCGACCTAAAATAGATTCAAAGCTCGACAAGCTTTAACAAACTAAATCTAGATAGAGAATTTGAAGTCTGAACGAGTAAATCTGAAACCCTGGTTTGAAATTTTTCTACCAATCTAGATTTAAACAAGTTAAATCTAATTTAATAAACTCGGTTGACAAAAATGACCATAAAGATAAATTATCATATTATTTTTTAAAATTATTAATATGAAAAAATCCCAAGTGGGAGAATTTAAACAAGAATTTGATTGCAGCACAAAGCAAGTTGTGGGTAGTTAATTTGTGGTAAATAACTCAAAAGTCAACTATTTTGATGAAAAATCCCCATCAATCATAATTAAAAAGGCCAAACAACGTGGTCCCACCCAAGGTTTCACTCAAAACAAGTTTTGGCCTCTCAATTTTTTATAATTTAAAGCATGCACGTTATCACTATCTTTTATCTAATTTTATTGATATATTTTATAAAATAATTAAAATATTTTATCAAAAATATATATTTTATAATAAAATTATAAAACGATATTTAAGTATGAATATAATAAAAAATTTTAAAAATTAAAAAGATAATCATCGTCACCGGTGAACCAAGTGGTTGTACGGTTACTTGGGCTCCCATTTTTTATAGAAACGGTAAAATCTAGTCATTTTTACTAGCAACTATGACCAAAAATAGTTGACAGAGTCAAAACTGACTATTTTTTATCGTTTTTAATTGGTAAATTTGATCATTTCTTCTAAAATAATAGGTGATCGATTTTGTTATCGAAGCTAGCGATGATGACTGTTCTTAATTGTTTTAATTTTTATATTTAAAAAAATTTATGTTTTTTATATTTTTAATATTTATATAAATTTTTATATCTTTATTATTTTTATAAATTTTGTTTTATTTTGTTTTAATTTTATTAAAATGACAAAAATATATTTTTAACTATTAAAATTTTATTGTTATCTGTTAAATTTAATATTTAACTTTGATTAAGGGTAAATATTTAAAATTTTAAACATTAAGGGGTGAATATTTGCTTTGAGTAAAACCTTATGGCGTTTAGCGTAATTTAAAATGGTGAAAAACATAAGTCAAAACTACTACATCCATTTCACAACCTTACCAGCTTAATATTAGGTAACCTTCCATTAATTTTCAAGTAAAACTAATGTTTTCTCTTTGTTAATCAACGTCAAAATTGGTCTAATTAGAATTGTTCTTCAGCCTTTTTATTTATAGTTGTTATCCCGATAAGAAAGAACAAAAAAATAAGAGTGAATTCGAATCAAATATGTTTAAATTTATTTTTTAGTTCAGTTTTAATAAGTTTAAAACAACCTGTACAGATTCAAATATGAATATGAATCTGAACTCAAACTATGGTTTAAAAATCTGTGAATATAAATTTGAATATGAATATACATACCAAATACAAACATAAAACCGAACTTAAATTAAAATTTTTTAATTAAATTTTATTTATTATTGTTACTAAATATAATTTTTAATAAAATATAAATATAATTTATACAAATTAAATATGAATACGAATATAAACCGAATACGAATTTGAATTTTATTATAAAAAATTTGGCCGATTGAATCTAAATATGAATCGAATCATAATGAACGAACTCAAACATGAACATATATATGTCGCATTTGATTTGACTCAAATCCAACCCTAATGAAAAGGGAGACTTATATCTTTTTTAACTTTTTTTTTATAATTTCTTTGATATATCACCCTCGTCTTATACTATCACAAAATCATATTCTATATTTATCTCTTATCATTACGTCGTAACGTAATTATCTCTTATATCAACAAAACAATTTGGCCAATAATTTGTCGTTTAAAAATTAAAATTCAATGTATTAATATTTGCACATATCCAATTATGTAATTCTATTATCTATTTTTTTTCATATAAATAAAAGTTTATATAGAATTAAAGAATGATAATTTGTAATTATTATTATTATTATTCTATTAAATTTACATTACAAATATAAATAATAATATAATAATAATATTATTAAATTTTTTAATAATACGTTGAACTACTTTAACAACGTTCGCCGACATATATAGTCCAAACATTGAGCTTTTTCCAAGGAAGTTTTGGTTCACATGACCAAAAGCTTGGAAGACTTTGAGCATGGACAAAGACTCAGAGATTAACAAGAATCATTCAAATGTTTGATATATACAGAAAACCTGAATAGGAGAATAGACTCGAGGTGGAAATTAGTGGGATTTTAACAAGAAAATTTGACCACAATTTTTCAAGTACTATATTGATGAGTTTTCTTATGTATTATTATAATTACTTGGTTAAAATTGTAAATTTGGCATTTAAATGAAGAAACATTTTAGTCTAAAATTGAAACGGTATATTTAATTGGTCTGTAACTATGTTTAAACCCCATTTTATTGTATAATTGAAGACTCGATCAAAGATGATTTGGTTTGAGTTTAATTTAGGCAGTTCAAATTTGTGATTTAACTTTTATTTTGTATATATATTTTTAAATATTTATTGATGTATTTAGATGATATGTTATTATATAATTAATAATTAATTTAAAATTATTTTATTATGTTACAATCATACTGTAATATATTTATTCAATAATGGCTTTTGCCTAAAAAGCCGAAAAATGATGTAAAGGGACACTGTCACAGAACATGCTTCATTAGATAACCCATGATGTTACATTAATAATATTTTACACCCATTGGTTCCCCCATTGAATGTCACAAAACATTGATGTATTGCCCAATTAACTTTGTTTCATATATATATATATAATCAATATTTAAAACCTTATTATATTTATTTCATTGGACAGATATGATAATTTACAACTAAAATCGATGGCTTATATATATATTATAAAATTATGTATTCATACTTTTGAATATTTATTTATATATTTAGATAATATATTATCATATGATTCAAATATAATTAAATGATTTTAAATTTAAAATAAATTAATACTTAAATTATTAATTTTTACTTAAAAATAGAGTAGAAATTTCATCATCATTTGACTTTTTTTAAGTAGCCATTTTACTTATAATTTTCTTTCCCCTCTACTTGTACAAATTGTCTTGTTTTATTTAAGCCAAAGAGAAAATGAAAGGGTAACTAAAGAAGATAGAAAAGGATCTTATTGTAATTTAAAAATGTTTGTATTTGAAGAAGGTGGAGAGTTTGAGAATGAGCATATGGGACTTGCCAATGATGATGTCGATTGAAACAGTTTATATTTTAGATGATTAAGTTTCTAGATCTGTCGATTCTTTAGGTGTTTTTTAACAACATTAAAAGTCTAAATAAAAAAAAGAGGAAAAGAGAAAAATTATATAAAATAATTAGAGTACAAATGTAATTTGATTATACTATTAGAAGTATAATGAATACCTGTTGATAGAGGGTTTAAAAATAAGCTTTTCAAATATAAAGGGTTATAAAATAGTTAAGCAAAGTTTGGGTATGCTTTGATATTTTGATAAAGACAGCCCTATTGGGCAACGAGGATGGACCAGATGTGCAGTCCAAGTTGGGGAGGCTTATTTAGCCCGCAAATCTTCTGCCCAAATGGGTTTACAGGCCTAATGAAATGAGGCTGAAGAATCTGTACAAATCCCTCATGCCTTGTATCCGTTCTGCATTATTGAAACCTTTAAAAATAGTACAAAGAATTGATGATAGAACAACTTTTTATCTGCACGGTTCAAAATCTAATTTCAGATTATGAATAATTTGCGTGGATTCTGCAACTGCAGTCCTCTGAAGACTTTGATACCAAATAATGAAAACTTTAAGCAAATCATGTCTTAGAAAATAACGTCATATCAATCTGATACTAAAAGTATATATTTTTTGAGATAAGATTTGATTCCCATATGGTGGGATGTTAACGTCGAGATATTCATATGGTTTCTCTGTTTCCCTCACTAAATTTCTGTTGAATAATTTTGGATTTCCCACCCCACCCCACCATTGCAGGGCAAGGAAGATTGGAGAATTCTCAGAGAGTATAAGTGGTGTTGCCACTAGTTTTAAAGTCAGATAAATAAACCAATAGCCTCAGTAATAGCATTATTCTTTATGATACAGCACTACCAATATCATTGCAACAGGAAAACATGGGTACTATTTGCTTTTAGATTCTTCAAAATTAGAGGCTTTATCCCCCAAATAAAAGGGCAAATAAATACTTTCACATATATAATTAGAGTACAAAGTCTGATCATGTCTTAAATACGTCTTTACAGGATCGCTTGAGAGTATGCCTCGTAATAATACGGAAACCTAATACAATCTCTGAATGCATGTATTATTAGCCCAACCTCATGAATCTATCTTATTTTGTGTGTGTGATTTGATTCCCGTCATTACGAGTGCATATATATAACATTTTTACAGTATCTATTAAGATTAATTAATACTGATTATGGCCCATTAGTTTTCTATTAGGAAGATTATGGCTTTTAACTTTCCTCCATAATCTGTTAATTTCAATTATTTAAATTAGGGATGAAAAGGACAAAAAAAATCCTAAATGGGGCCTGTTTCTATTAAGTCTAAAGATCTGATTCATTGTAAAATCATCTGAAACTGACTGATGGAAAACATCATTTTAAATAGAATTCTTAAGTGTTGAATTTCGATTCAAAAGATAAGGCAGGAGAATCCTTGAGGATGGTTTGAGAAAGTAGGTTGACATTGTTCCTTTTCTTGAACTAATTAATACCAACCCCACGTTGAAAATTTAAACCCTAATTTTCAATTTGAAAGATCACCAATCCATCAACTTCAATCTACTGGGAAATTGTTCTCACTCCAGAATCCTATGTTGCATGTGTGAACTCTCTAAACGAATAATGTTATGGAATAGATAAACGAATAGATTTCGAATCGAATTGCATAATCAGAATTCTAACTCAAAATTGACTTATTCGAATCAAATCAATTTAGATCAAATCCAATTTAAGTTACCCTTAGTTGTGTAATTACTATTAAAATGTTTTTTTTTTCCCAGCCACAGATGCTGAAATTCTGGATTCGGTGACATGCCGTGCCGTCACAGCCACTTCTGATTTTCTTCTTCCAAAGAATAAGCTTGAATAAATAAAATATAAAATAAATAAATACATAAATTATTTGCATGATCGAGCATGCATACGATTCAATAATAAAGAATATCAACACAGATTGATCCAAATGAAGTATCAAGCTACATTATCATACAATTAATTTGACACAACGGTGTCGTTTATGGGCTTTTCTTGTCTTAATGAGAACAAAAATGAACGATTAGCGTAAATAATCATATATATAATTGCAGAATTACATAAACAGCTTGAACAGGGTACACTAAACAGCACTTGTTGAAGAACGAACGGAGAAGAATTAAACCTCTATATGTATGTATCTCAATGGTGCAATGGGTTTGGACCGGTGGGAACAAGCCGTTTTTCGACGCCGTATCGTGGGTCGATGCCGTCACCGGGCGGTTCAGGCCTGGAGTGCAAGTGTTTCCGGTGGTTTCTATGGTGGCGGTGGCGGGAGAGAAACGGAGTGAAGTCGAATTTGGAAGTTGCAGAAGGGTTGGTGTTGCTCTGAGTGTTGTGATGATGATGGTGAAAGAATAGAAGAAAAAGTAGAAGAGAGAGGGAAAGAATTATGCGAAAGATTTGTGGGAGCTTGAAAGTGACGGCCATGGCAAAGGAGAGAAGGAGAAGAAGAAGGAGAAGAAGCAGTGAAGAGAGAGCATGGAGAAGTTTAATGTCCTTTAGAAGAATGGAGGGTGAAAGAAAAACAGAAGCATAATTAGAGAGTGTTTGCTTTGAAGCGACTCTGATGAGGATGTAATTAATTAAGGTTAATCAAGATTAGTTTATGGTAATAATATTAATTAACGAGAGAGATGCGGAGCGGGAGGCAGAAATGTCGAGCGGTGTTGTCGTCCCGATGAATCTTCCTTTACGTTCAAGGAACAATGGATCATTAAAAGCAGTTTCGTCAAATCTTGAAAATTAATTATTTTTTTATAATTCTCAGTTTGAAAATATAAGCAGCAAAATATAATTAGGTGTAAAATATTATTGCTTTGCAAGATTAGGCAAAGATTATCCTAATTTGAGAGATTTCAAATTGATCATAAGCTGGAAATCCCTATCTATATCAATCGATCAATGGTTTAAATTCGGAGGCTTGTGACTATTTAAACCCGCAATTTAAACCAAATAAATTAAAGATTATTGATTTCACTACAGTTTGAACTATGACTATCATTTTGGATAACCAATATTTTTACTACTAGGTCAAACTCTAGAGGTATTTATATATAGTTGTTTATTATGTCTAATTAGTATTTTACTTTTTACATGATCGTTCATTCTTTGTAAATAATTCTTGAAACGTGAATGGATATACCAAAACTTTACACGACCGTTCGTCTTTACAAGTAGATACAGACCAAGCAACTCGATCTTGAGAGCTGACTTAGTTAAACAAATTATAACCAAGTTCATATCAGGGGATTCGATTTGTTTTTAAATTCAAACCTAAATTTAAATTAGAAGAAGTTTGTCTCAGTTCAATTTGAGTTTAGTTTAAATTAGTAGCTCAGATTCGTAGCTCAACTTCGATTCAAATTTATATCGTTTGAATTTATGACTCAGATTTATGGTTCGAGTTTATAGCTTGACTTTGCAATTTATTGACAAAATAACATCATTTTGTCAATAAATATAAACTTGAACCACAAATTCGAATTATATATTTAAGCTTTAAAATCGAACTATAAACTTAAACTATATATTCGAACTATAAAATTGAATCAAACTCATAAATTTGAGTTATAAATTCGAACTAAACTTAAATTAAACTAGGTCAAACCATATTTTTTGTTCAAATTGAATTCAAATTACCCTCATTTTTAACTTGATAAATTTGAATCGAATTTAAATTAAATCAATTTTTATTTAAATCAAACTTAAAGTCTAATTTGACTCAAAATCACTTATTTTTAATGATTTTTTTTGCCCTTTTATTTGCCACTAACTTATTTGACAAACTCATCATTGATCTAATGAACTCTCAAACTAGTTACCTTTTTATTCTGACTCAGTATAAAGCAAAAAAATATTCGATTTTCTGTAGCGTCAATATGGACAACTCATAAATCAGAAACTAAAGCCACAATTCTGTCTGGATAATTAATTAATTAATTAATTAATTAATTGGCCGACATTCAAAGCGAAAGATAAAATAAAAATAAAATGACCCTCTAATTTGGCGAGTTGACTTAGGATGAACGGGAAAATGGAAGGAGAGTTGGATTATTATGAGGATTTAGTGTTCATAATCACACGCTTAACATTTTAATTAATTATTAATGTACATGGGAGCAAACAATTCCTTCATTTTTACTCTTCCACCTCTTTTTTATTTATTTATTTTTGTTTATTTTAAAAAATCTTTTACCTCTGTTCACATGGGTTTTGATGAAAACTTTGCCTTCAAATTATTTATTCCTGCTGGGTTGACCAGTTGAGTTATTCCCGAGTTACTTGAAGTCTAATTCTTATTATTTAGGGTATTTAATTATATATTTTTTAATTAAATTCAAGTTAACAGTTCTTACTTTAAGCTTGAACTCTAATTTATAGCTTTTAGACTCGTCGAACTAAAGCTTAATATTTAGTTTATCAAATTAAACTCGAGTCCATTAAAACAAAACTTTGTTCGGTTATATTATAGATTTCGATAGATATACTAATAATTAGTATCTAAGTTAGCAATTTTAGACTCTTTGTGTGTCAAGATTTTGTGTATTTATATAAGCTTTAAAGGTACGTTAAATTAAACAAAAGAAGAGAACGAAAAAAAAAAAGTATAGAGAAGATAAATTTTTTCTATTTGGATAAAGATTCCTCATTATTCTCGTATTAAGATACAATCAGAAAAAGTTTTCTCTACTATAAACTAGATGAAAATTAAGGTATTTGACGATGTTTCTTTTCGATGTCTAATTAGGCTAAATAAACATTTTATCTGTTTTCCCAAAATTATATGCACAAAAAATAAATTAATAATACAAAAAAATTTCCCATTTCTCAAGGGAGTGGAAAAAGACTTTGAATAGGATTTTGCAAAATGAGGGGGGGATTGACCAGGAAGGCTGAGTGAGGTGGCTTCAGCTTCACCAATTTTCTAATTATGGGTGGCACACATGGTAAGGCCTAAGTGAGGTGGCTGGCTCTGAGGTTTTTATACATAAATGCCAGCTTGATTTAGATCAAAATTTGACCAGCAGATTATAATATCTCACTTTATTTATTGCCTTTTGTCTTTGGTTTGTGGGTAAACTCCTCTCCTCTGTGGGAAAATTTGTCAAAAAGAGTAGTTGGATTGGCCATCACAATCAACAAGAAGAAGAAGAAGAAGAAGAAGTAGAGGAGAAGGAAAATTATTTGAAATTTAAAAGTCAACTTATGAGTTCCACCTTTTCTGTTCATTTGAAGTTAAACCACAAACACACACCCACTTAACCCCAAATTCATAAGTTTTTATTTATGATTCTGATTTTGAATGTGAGTGGAAGTGGAAGCACTTTTAAGTAACAACTACATGATTTTGGGTCAAGGCTCATTTAGGGTAGGCTTATGAGGTTTTTTTTTTTTTTTTTTTTAATATATTTTCAATGATTTTGGGACAGCAAGTGAATTGTTGCCTTTGTAATTATTTATACTTTGACTAACACAGTTCTGCTGATAAGTTTCTGTATACAAAGTAAAGGTGCTATTCTTTTTATTTATCAATATTATCTTAGATTTTATTTATAGGATAGTATCAATATTATCAATAATTTTTTTTTATTGAAATGGTTAAGTTTGTATTCGGTTACACAAAAATAAATCTTTTAAAAATTAATAGCATAGAATTATATTTTAATTCAAATACGAGTATAAGTTTGAACTCGATCAAGTTGAATTTTTTAACAAACTCTTTGATGTAAATTATTAACGAGTTTTTACATATAAACCCTTAAAACAACGCTATTTTAATGTATACTTATTAAAAAAATATCGTTTTAATTGATCTGAATCAGATTCATCAGACTTACAAATTGAATTTGATATTTTTAAAATATTAGACTCAAAGTTGAGTTCAAACTCGTTTGAATGTAAACAAATTTGATTCGAATCTAATCTTAATTAGAGTAGACAATTTAAGGCCTAACGTGGACAATTCTAACAAATAAAAATCCCAGATTAACCTATTTCAGAAGGTTTATTTTGATGAAAACCACAAGCTTAGTTTGAATTAAGAAATATAGTAATCCATCAACATTTAAATTATCAAATTCACATAATCAAACACTAAATAATAAAATCAAATAAATTTGAGTTACTATAAAAAACGAAAAAGCAGACTCCAAAATTTCAAATTGCAAAAAATCATTACTTTCAAAAGCAAAACAATAAACTAATTCTAATTGATTTTTGCTTAATTCTAGATAAATTTTCTTTATTCTTAGTGTGTATTAGGGTTTTTGTGAAAATATATTTAGGAAAAGAAAATTATTTAAGGCTTTTGTGAATAACAAATGTTTTAAGTTATCATACTAATTGTCCATGTCAATGCATAGTTTGATATTTTTAATAGAAATAAAAGTTTCACCCATTCAAGAGATATTAATACTTCAATGAAATTATAATTTATTATTATTATTATTATTGAGTAATGGTTTAAATATTAAAAGCAGGGAGATTATGGGCCAACGTGTTAACAGACAATAAGTATAACTATCAGGGCTACTATTGATTGTGAGTATGACAGCAGCCACGCCCAAAGGATTGAGCACAAAGTTCAAAACTAAAGAGGCTTTCTTCGCCGCCTTCTTTTCACTGTTCAAAAAGAATGGCCTTTTCGTACCATTCATACTTGTATTTACTTCGGCTAAATTCAAAGCCCAAAAGTGAAGAGAAGGCCATAAAGTTGCCAGCCAAAATCCAAATGCACGCCCATGAGTTTGTGCCTTGAAGTTCTTTTCCGTCTAATAATTAAAATCATCAAACATGCCTTGAACCAATCATACTTAATCTCAAATTTGTTTGAATTGATATATAATATCATAACAAAGTTATTGACGTGATTAACAGTATTAACATAAGAGAAAATAAAGTTACTGAAGACACAAACGAGCCAAGCTGTAGCTCCAATTCAAATTCGGCTCATTCAAGCTGAACAATGGATTCCTCGGCTGAAATCCACCCGAAAAAGTAAAGCCAAAGTTCATGGTTATACTATTTATTGAAGTTCTAATATTTCTGGTCAGCAAAATACAGTAAAAAAGTAATTTAAAAAAAAAAAAAAAAGTTCTTTACAAAATGTGTCCAGGGTACCTGTCCAAGGGTTGCTTTCCCACGTCTAAAAAGTCTTAGTTACTTCTTCAGATAGAACAGATGACTAGCAATGGTGACTTGAGGAAATCTGTGCAACGGGCGCCCACCTTTGCTCAAATATATTACATAATGCTGACTAAGGAAGCCGAAATTCATTTTACCAAGAAAGTATTCCCTTTTTTTTCAACCTTCCTCCCAGTCGAAATCATCTTCTTCCTCTCCAGAAGCCTCGGCTTCAACATTCAAGTCATTGACCTTAAATTCATTTGTATTGCCTGTGGTAAAGCAAAGGAACATGATTCATGAATAATGACTACTGAAGTAATGCCTTATGTAAACATTCAGAACACCTATGTTCTAAGCAAAGGCCTCAGTGATAACAAATACTTTTTGGTTTGAGCAATTCTTTATCATTCTAAAATGCTTTGTATTTACTACAATTACCTGCAGCTGGGGCCTCTTCCCAATCAACATCATCATCTCCCTCATTGTCTTCACGTTTAGCCTTCATGCCCACTTGCCGATTAGTATAATTTCCACCATCAGAGATGGGTTGTGTGTTTGAAGTTTCCTGTTGCATCTTTGCAGCTTCTTGCAGCTCTTGTTGTTTCTTAAATAGAGCAGCATAATAAGCTTTAACATACTCATCCTGAAACATAATTGAGAAGCAGAAACTATGTCAAATTTTTGAGCAAATGAAGAGAGCAAGAGGGGCAATTTCACATGCAACATCTATCAAAACAAAGAAACTTAATAGTTCATCTCATTGCACGAGCCTGTAAACTCTTTTTATCATCTTCGACAGTGGACTTCTTGTCATCTGACAATCCTCCAGTAGCTGAATTTCCATCCATCTTTGACTCTTGTTCAACCTCTCCCCGTTGTTCCTTTGTAAGGTTCATTCCTTGCTTGATCATCCAAGGTGGCAACACTTTCAGAGATGTGGCAGCATCAGATTTGACATCCACTTCCTTGCCTTCAGCACCAGCGAAGGCAACTTCAACCTGCAAAATTCAATCACAGACTGCTCACAAAAAAATCAAATCCAATTCAATTTTAGTACACTAGACACTATAGAGTTGCAAACTCAACAAGATAAGATAGCGTTTCTCCAGGGATTAATTTGATAAAATTTCATCATTACTTTTGAGTTGATAGCTGTAGACCCTGTGAGATATATCTAAACCTCCTGTGATTAGTGATTTAAAGACATGCCTAAGCAAACATGTATAACCTCAGTAATGGCAGGGACTGCCAAAATTAAATTTGAATCGGATCAAAATGCAAGAATGGGTATAATTTTCAATTAAGAGGGATTAAAAAGAATGTTTATACATATATGTGTGTAACCATACGTTGAAACTTCTATAGGATCAATTGCATGGGAGAAATGATTAAATCTAACAGATTATGCTGATAAACCATCATTCTTAGTGCTGTAACCAGCTTGGTCTCTAATACTACAAGACTCTTTTTGCCTATCTTGGAAGATGTTTGATAAGTTAGAAAAAAAAGGGTAATCTTAAAACCTAAAAACTGCAATCAGAGTGCTAGATTGTTAACTTTCAAATTAGTAAAGGTTTATTAGATAATCTGTTCTTCAATATTAGGTTGGTTAAAAATACAACAAAGACTATACAATCTGTACACTTTTGTTAACAAAACACTGAAAAATTTAATAACTTAGAGACAAGTAACTACAAGGATAGAATTGTTCAATATACCAGCTTGTCAGACAATCTCAAAATAAAAAACAGCTGGGTTGAGGGCCCAATCACAATACAACTGTACAGGAAATCATGATAGATTCAACCTATGGAATATACTAAAATTGTCTCCAACATGCAAACCCAACAGAGTAATTGCACACATAGACCCTGTGAGTACTGATTCATAGACTAAACAAACCATGGTAAACAAGAAAAAAATCATGAATATATTAGATGAATTAAAATCAAAAGTTTAAACTAATAAGTTGAGAACCCACCATAAGTTGGAGTTCCATGCCAGATAATTAACTAAACTCAGAATTGATTTATACTAAGACTAATAAGACACATCATAGGCAACTCATCTTTCATCAGCAACAAAATAAATCACCACCATAAATGACATTACAGTCTAGCATGAGCACATTTTATAATAAAAACAAAACATAAAAAGTAAATTATAGAACTAAAGCTCTAACCTAGAAATTAACACTAAAAGGGGAAAAAGGTCAAAGAAGAAAGTCACCTTCGTGTCACCAAGAAACGGCATTGGTGTTCCACCATACCCAACCTGGGAAGATTTTGAGGGATCATTGGAACTAGAATCACCATTAACTGCACGCCCAGCAGCACTTGCTCGAGCTTCCCATGCTTGGAGAGTTCCAAATTCAGGCACAGCCAAATCTTTCACTCTGTCGAGTTGACTCATCAATGGTTTGAGCTGAGTCTGAAGTCATTTAACCAAATTAAAAACAAAGACACAGATATGAAACCCTAATGGCCCCAAAAAAATACAAGATGAAGGCAAATATCCAATTCCAAAATATCAACAAAAAACCTGCTCAAAATTTCCATAAAAATCTTCACTAGCTAGGGAACCAGAGCTTAGTAACAGTGAATTAAAAAAAACTTCCCAGAACTCAAAATTATAGGGTGCTCAAAAAGAAGCCCAAAAATTTACTTTTATCCCACACAACATGATCTCTCCCCAAATTCATCATAAAAAAATCTCCTATTTCTTTCCGTCCATAGAACTTAAAAAATTGCCAACACTGCCCAATCCCAAAACACAACGTTTCTTCTGTCTCCACAAGTGGCATCTCTTTCTAACAAAGCTAAAGAACAAGAGCCAGTTCTTAGAAATTTCAACATAGGGGCAGTGCAAAAATGAAGTGATCAGCAATCTTGTCATCTGTTTTTAAAAGATACATAAACTCGAAGATAAAAATATAAAAGTTCTTCTCTTTTGAATCAAATGATTTATGTTGATTTTTCTAAAGACAACAGCCTTCACTAATACCTTAACTTTGCTAGAAACTTTGGCTTTCCAATCAATTCAGAGGACTCAAATAAAAGAATGTGTCATCAATAAAACTGTTAATAAGAGATTTAGAAAAAAAAATCAGGACTTGTCAAGCAACAAAATCTACAATAATTCTTTCCTCTAGATACAGCTGTCTAGTAAGACACTAAATAAGTTCAATTTGTTAAAGGGCAAAGCCACCAAAGGGCAAAGTTATAGTACAAACTGTCTGATGTTATAAGCAAGAAGGACTATAAAAATAAAGAAGCCTACAAACAACTCAGCACAAGACCCAGAAAACATCACTGCTAAATGTTAAGCAATTACCAGCTTTTCTGTTTGAACCTAGTATTATGCAAACTTTGTCACCAAGCCAACTACAAGGAAATTAACCATAAAACAAAAAGACATTCTCTTTGACTTTATTCAAAACTTACCATGCAAAGCAGATCTCTATTTGAGGCAAAAATGTGATTAAATATTAAATTATGGGGCAAAGTCAACAAATCTACTGTTATGTGATAATAGTACTATAGAAATTCAGGTAACACATGGAGGACAGAGGAAAAGAACCAACATTGTAAACAAGTAAAGCCATAATCAAATAGAAACCTCCATTTTTTGAAGCATGCTCTTCAGTTTTTCACGGCGCCGCTTCCTTGCATTATCATCTCCGTCTCCTCCTTCTTCAGCTGCAAACTTGTCACTCTCTGCCCGAAGTTCTCCATGGCAACTTTCACAGCGAAAATTACCATCTTCCTCACACACTAAGCGCAAAGCATCCAAAGCATTATATCTGGACAAGCCATCAGAAAATACTCAAGTTTTCAAGAATATAAAATGCATTCCACATGTGTATCCACTTTAACGTAACGCAAAAAGTAAAGATTTAAAAGTGAGGGATAGCAAAGACCTTTTATCACATTTAGGGCATATATATTCCTGAATTGTGTTTCTGTTATCCAGCTCATCCTTCAATTTTTTCTTCATTCGGTGGATTCTGTACCTGACAACATCATAGATCTGCAAGATATCTCTGAATTAGGCTTTTTAACAATTTACAAGTTAGAATTTAGTTGGCACATGATAAGATGGAAGATTAAAGAGGATTCTCTGTCCTAAAAAATTATTTGACATCCACTTATCAATTTCAGTGATCAAGGTAAGAGTAACCTGTGCATAATCTAGACAACAGTATGAGTGAGTGTGTAGCTTAATCTTTTCCTCTCCCTCTTTTGCAAATTGTTGACCATCAGCTGTGGCTGCAACGGCAGCACTATATATCTTTGCACCCTTAGCTGTCTGCAATAACACAAAATAAAATAAGAAAAGAAGCAAATAACGGATCCTACATGAGAGGGGAACCTGTTGATTAATAAACTGACAGTTAATGTTGGGCCATTTTCCACATGTTAAGTCAAAGACAAAAATTGAAGTCCTATAGCAGCCAACATACATCAACAACATAAACTAAGAAATACATATATTAATTAATTAATTAATTAATGTATGACTGATCACTACCCTGAGTACCCTCTAATAAGCAGAGCTGTAAAGTGATTCAAGCCACTTGAGTTCAGTTTATCACTTACCTATCTAAAGGCTTCCTTGAGTTTGCCCATACTTTAAATGAGCCAAACTCAAACAGCTAATACTTAATGTAAAGTGTTTTTTTTTTTTTGGTAAGTAAAATTTAACTTAACGTAAAGTTACTTAACTCAATTAGGCTTGATCACTTATATCATTAGGGACAGGGCGTACCAGGACAAGTCTTTACTGAGTTGTCCGAAGACTGTCCTTTGCCATTAAAAATTTAGAAGATGATAAAAAAACTACAACTTAGTACAAACATTGATGAGCAATGATGTAGGCCTCATATAATTATACTATTTTCATTTATAAACTTAAAAAAAAAAAGCACACATCTATCAACATTTCCTGACAACTTTTTACTTTTCACAATCAAGTAATCAGAAAAGTTTATTAGCTCAATGTCTTTTGCTTTTTGCAGCGGTAACAAACTGGATCATGACTATAAAATGAGATAAAGTAGCATGAATCTCCTCATCAAAACACAATTAAAACTTGAGAGAGATGTCACAGGACTTTAAAAAAGCAAATTGAATTGGTTACAAAAATGAAATTTCTTTGGCTTGAAAATATGTTTTTTTTTTCCACTCTGTTTTCTGTGCCTTTAGGATATCTACAACAAAGAAATTCTTGAGAGTATTTAAACAACAATCCAAAAAAAAAAAAAAAGAAATCAATCGTAGAAACAGATATAAGAAGAGAATGAATTTGTAGATCAGCCAAAATCATTGTGTGCTGACACTTGACAGGATTCAAATTATGCCCTATGAAAAGTTTAATGTCTCAAATTACACCTCTAAGCAAATATAAATCAAGATTCTTATAACATTAAGAATCATAAGAAGCTAGATCAAAAACTAAAGTTCATACCAATGATAGCAGATACTATGAATACATAATAAATTTGAAAAAATTTTGGATAGTCCTAAATGCATTTAGTGAGAAGCTGGCATAAAATCACAAAAGGCAAGAAGTAAACATACTTAAGCTATAATTCGGAACCAGCTGAGGGTAGAATACAAAGATAAGTACAACAAACTAGCAGGATCTATGAAGGACCTCTATAAAATTAAATGAAATATAGTGAACGCTGACCTCTTTCCTATGATCACGAGTTACTAGTTTTTCTTCCTCAAAAAATCGCAATGTTCGGCGAAGTTGCTTGGAGTGCAGTTTCAAATCCTTTGCCAAATCTTCTTCCCTCACCCATTGCCGTCTGGAAAAGAAAAAACATATATATTGGCCACTAATAAATAAAGTAGAAGCTTCCTAAGGCCACAAGTGCTCCTCAAAAACACAATATTATTATTGAGGACATCCTATCACTTCTAAAATGAAGCTCTAAAATTGCCTAAATAGCCAAAACCACTAACCTAAAACTCTACTCCAAAAGAATCCCCCATTCCACTGCACAGTCTCGATTAAGACAAGCAACAACTAACTTTTTGACACACAATCAAGAATGTTGACTTTCTAACTTAAATTTTTAACTCCAAATTCAAAACCGAAAGAACATTTCGATAACTCCATGGTTGAATCTAAATCCTTTACCTCGTTAACGCATCAAGCACCACGACGGCGATCCCTCTGTTATCACTCCGCCCCGTTTTGGGTTGATTATCGCCTTTTGTTGTTATATCATCATAAAAGGCCCGTGCCGCAAGCTTCACCAGTCTGTGAACACACCAAATTCAATTGCGTCAGTGCCGGTTAACATAATTGATTGATTTAAACTTTCAGTTTCAAATTGAAAGAGTTGTTGACAGTGTTACTTGTTAAAAGGTTCGACGCTCATTGTTGTTGACTGAAATTCAATCGATTGTCCAGGGATCTCAAGGGTTTACAGTAAATCGTCTTCGAAGTTTTGTTTCGGAATCGGTCGAGAGATTGAAGTTTAGAGAGAGACCTGGAAGTCTCTTAGGTTTACCTTTGACAAGAGCTGAAAATATAAAATAGGATATTTTCAAAGCACCCTGAAGGTTAAGAAAATTCTTGTTAGTCCCAAATGTTATGAATATTCTCACCGAAGGTTTGTTTGATAGCTTTTCCCACTCGTAAGTTTTAAGACCCTGCTTCCCAGACTATCATCTAGCCTTAATTATTGAATTTATATTATCGAAATTGTATTTGAAATGATATAATTTAAATTAGATTTGATTCCATCACATCATTTTGAATATGATTTAGACAAGATAGCTTTTAAAAGTATTATTATTATGACCTTTAAATAGATTTATGATTTTCATTTTTTTAGCTGAAGGATGAAGATAAAATGTTAATTGAAAATTTACAAGTTAGCCCAAAAAAAATAATTTGTATGTATTTGAGGTGTGTAAACGATATTAACCTGTAAAAAATATTTTTCCTGATGTCTGAATTTAGCACTACAAGATGAGAAAAAATCAGTTCTACTTTAAACTAAAAATAGAAAAAAGGAGTAACCAATGTATTTGAAGAGATAAAGGTTTCAAAAACAAAAATTTCAATACGTCATCCAAAAATTCTTGTATCTTCCTATTAGTTCTTCATAGGATCGTGATGCTGCCACGTGTAGGTACGGATAGCAATAACAGGAAGGGCACACACACACGTCTGGTGTGACCTAATGCACCAGAACCGAGGGCTCGTGAGGACCCTTCGTCTATAAAGGCCTCGCGCCCGAAGTAGCTGGTTAACAAATTATCCAACATACAGATAGCAAGCTGGCAGCAAGATTGCGAGCGAGCCATGGCGAAGCCTCGCAAGCCGAAGAACGAAGAGACGAAGGCCGAGAGTTCAGGCGCCATAGTCCGTCACCAGAAGCTTTGCCTTCACATCGACATGGATAAGCGACATATCTACGGGTTTGCCTTCTCACTTTTAGCATTTCTAACGCATACTCTGGGTTAATAGTCCGGTAACTTTACTGAAATACTAACATGAGTTCTTGCAAATGTTGTTGCGGTAAGCTTAGTCGAATTTTGCTCCTGTTAACCTAGCAGTCACTTGTAATTGATTTGTTAAGTGTTATTCTGAATTCTTGCGAATGTTATATCGGTATGGCTAGTTTTAATGAACTAATGCCTCTTTTTATTTTTTATTTTCGGTTGATTTAGCTATACAGAGTTGGAAATGGTTGTACCGGATATTGGGATTGTAGGGTTACATGCAGAGAATTTGGGAATCGAGAGTGTATCAGTAGATGGAGAGCCTACTGAGTTTGAATATTATCCACATCATCAAAATGTGGAAAATGAGAAGAGATGGCGATCGGTGACCTCACCTAGTTCAGCTGCGGATGCTGCGGCTGCGGCCTATGTATCAGCTCTTGAGAGGGAATTGGTACCAAATTTGCTGATCAATTGTTGCAAGCCTTTCAAGGCTTTAACAGAACAGATAGACCAAATGAATTTAGAGAATAAGGTGGACTCCTCTGTTGAAGCAAAGCAGGTTATTGTGCCTATATATATCATGTTATGTATTGCTTTAGGTCTTGGACCATGTAATTAACAGCATTGCGTTTTTTTGAATTTTGTAAGTTGTTTGCACTGTGTACTTTATAACATGCTAGTGTTCTTTTCTCTTTTACTTACCATAAGTGTCAACTTTTGCTCTGTGTTTGGACCTGATCCACCCATTGTGATTAGACAAGTAACATTCAAGAATATATAATGCTAGCTCAAGTAATTGATAGTTTTATTAGCCAGATTATTTTAGGTTCTGTTATTTGCATTTGGTTTTCGTAGAAGGCTGTCTAGAGATATTGTGATGAGGTTTACATGTCTGTGGTTTCTCATGTAGGTTGATGTTGGGTGCAGAATGTGAAATTGGTTCATATTGATTATTGGGTGGAGAAAGCAGAAACTGGGATTCATTTTGATGGTAATGTGTTACATACTGACAGTCAGATAAGGCGAGCTCGTTGCTGGTTCCCGTGTATAGATGATGGCTCTCAACAGTGCTGGTATGAACTCTTTGATTGTGCTATCAATGTTTTCGTTTGGTGATTTTGGTCATCTATAATCTTTAAATATTGCATTTTCAGTTATGATCTGGAATTTACAGTCTCCCACAATCTCATTGCTGTCAGCACTGGAAGCCTTCTGTATCAGGTAAGAGGATTGGGTTGAGAATATTTATTAGTGCATTGAAAAACGCTTGTGATTTCTCAAATGTTCTTGAATTGTTAGGACCTCTTTTTTCACGATCTTGAGTCTCTTCATGATGTTAAATTTGACTGGATATGTGATGATTGTTTACTGTTGCCTGTCAATGTATACCTCATATTTCATTATCCAAATACAAATATTGGTGATATTAGCATTAGACTGAAATTTCATCAAATTCATGTCTCACATATTGCATGGCTTTTAATTTATTTACCTAACCCAAACCTGACCAAACTTTACTTTGGGGTTAATTAGGCATCAAACTCTTGTGATCTTGGTTTCGGCCATTTATCCAGGCCTCTTTCAATGGAAATATAAGGTTTTGATTTTGGTTGTTGGGAGAGAAGTCCCCTTTGTTGAATAAAATGATGCTTAAATTTTTTGTTTTCCCTTGGTCAAGGATGAGACTCTTGATATAGACCGAGGCTTGTCTTGGTTAGTGAATAATAATTTGCGGGGATAGCTCAGCTGGTAGAGTGTCAGATTGAAGTTCTGAAGGTTGCATGTTCAATCCATGCTCACTGCATGCTATCTTTGGGATTGAGGGGCTTGTTGAGTCAAGTTTTACCCATTGAGGCGGCTAAAAAGAAATATTCATCTTTTCCGAGTTATATTACATAATGATGTATGGTAGTCATCCTTAACATTGATGTGAGGTGTTTTAGCTGAACTTAGCTATGAAATCTGATGGCCAGGACCTTTGGCATGATTTTTGTCTATAATGAGGAGGGTGTGCTGAAAAAAAAAAGAGTGCATGATGAATTATTATAAGCTAATTGTGTGTGTGGAGGCTAATACTAAGCTTTTGAGAGTTATCACAGTTATGGTTCTTTTTAGAAGAGAAAGTTGTTATATGTTTTTCAATTGATGTGTTTTATGCAAATACTGTATCGTAATATTTGTCCAACTAGAAATTCCTATCGTACAACTTACGGGTTAGTCTAAGTTTTTGTAAGTTGTGCAGCTCTGTTACAGCTTGAGGCTGGTAGTGAGAGTTGTACAAAATTAAAATGAATGCCTTTTTTAAGCTTGTCAATCTTGCCATAAAATATTGCAGCATAAGTCAATAAATGTTTTTTTCCTCCTTTTATTGCTATATCTTACAAGTGGTCATACAAAACTAAAACAAAATTCTTCGTTTTCAAGCTCGAAAATCTGGCAATAACTTCTTGCGAACCTCAATATAGAATATTTTGGATGGGACAACAAAATAATGGATTGGAAAAAAATAATTTTCCTTAAAAGGGTTTTGAGGGGAGTCTAATCATATGAAAATAAATGTCTTGCTTTGTAGATGGACGGCAAAAAATTAGATGGAAAAAAAATAAGGTACATGTAGGCAACTTGTATTATTGTTGTTCATGTGTTTAATTGGAGGATCGGTAAATTAAAGAAAAGGCTTCAAAATCGTTCTCCTATTCTCTTTAGATTTTTTTTATTTGATTGAGCCGAGAATGATTATGATAATTGTTTGATGGTAATACTGTTCTCTTGGAAATTTTGGTGATTGCTGGTAGTGAACATAATGTTAGTGGATTTTTTAATAATGGAGTTATTGTTACTGTGGTATGATGGTGGTGATAGTGATAATTTTGGTGGCTCATAATGATGGTGGAAACTCTAGGGATTTTCCCCATCTAGAATATGTGATTATTCTGTTTGAGTTTTTAGAAGAAACTCTAAGAACTGGGTTGAGTGGTAAAAGCTTTTAGTTTCAACCAACAGGTCAAGTTTCAAATACTGGGCCTTCTACTTGGGATATTACTTAAACAATTTTCTTGATTGCAATGCAAGTTTGGAAGTAACCTTCAATTAGGAAAGGTTGGGGGGATTTTGGCTACTACCAAAAAAGCACTTTCTCAAATGATTGGAGGAGGGAATAATCAAAAGCTCTAGGTTTTATGTTGACAGTTAGTTCTATTTGATGAGAATCGAGATTGCTTGATTTGAAATTGATTGGATCTCACGGGGTGTGGACATAGAATAATTGTTTTTCATATCAACTATTATGTTTTTATTCTGTATAGATTGAGTTTGGAGTTGGAATTTAGTGCATTTTTTATTGCTCTTGTTGTTAACTTGATTGCTAATAAATCAAGAACTAAGCTTTGTGCATACTACACACATCTTGCGTTGAGGGTCAATTGCAATATTCAATTTCTTTCATTGTTGTAAGATCTGTAATGGGGCAAATCTCATTTACTATAGTATCCCCCATTGTATAGGGAGAAAAGATGAAGGTTAATTAAATAGTTTGTGAGTTATTAAATTGTTAAGACATGTTTAAGTTCTTAGGCAAAACCATGAATGGCATTGTGTCTGAAGTGGACGATATCTTAATAGTAAGCCTGGTTACAAATCTTGAATGTGAAATTGTGAAGAAATGTGAAATTGTGAAGAAATGTGAGTCCAAAGTGAACAATTTTGTGACAATAGGTTAGGTTGTTACACCTGCCCTAAGGTTTAGAGTCCAATGGAGCTTTACTGATCTTCTCTTTAATTATGAAAATCATTGTAAACCTAGAAGTTCGTAAAAAGCCTTTTAGAAGTGCCTTTAAACCTATGGGAGCTTATTGGCAAGAATGGTTTGTTTGTGTTTGTAAATAAGCTTTAGGAAGGGAAGATGAATTCACCCCCTTCCAAATTCTTGCATTTTGCTTCTTAGCTTGCAACCTGTCTATTTTATTCATATGAATCCTCTATTCAATGCTTCTTCATTATTAGGCAATTGAACTTGTTAAGAAACATATTGATGTTTCCTCCTCCTTTTCCACCAGGCTGATAATGTTCTTCGATTATACAGTATAGACATCCACTGTTCATGTTTATATGTTGTATTTTGTGTTAATTGAGCATTCAATAATTATTAACTTTTTAGTTTTTGAGTGTCATTTTTCAATATACTTTTCCAGGAAGGGAAACAAACGAGCAAATTTGTGTACACAGTATAGGCATCCACTGTTCATGTTTTTATGTCGTATTTTGTGTTAATTGAGCATTCTATGATTATTAACTTTTTAGTTTTTTGAGTGTCATTTTCAATGTACTTTTTCAGGTTTTGAGCAAAGATGATCCTCCTCGCAAGACGTATGTGTATAAATTGGATGTTCCGGTCAATGCTCGGTGGATAACTTTGGCGGTTGCACCCTTTGAAATTCTTCCTGATCCCTATCGTAGTATCATATCACACATGTGTTTGCCAACTGATTTGCCAAAGCTTCATAACACTGTGGAATTTTTCCACAATGCATTCAGGTTGGTCAATTCAAGTTTTATAGTTATTATTATTCATATTTTTTCTATAGCCTTTTGGTATTGGTTTGGCATCCTTGTTTATTACCTCTTAATGTTTATTAACCGGACATTTTATTTTCAACAGCCATTATGAGGCATACCTTGAGGCAAAATTTCCATTTGGATCATACAAGCAAGTTTTCTTAGCTCCTGACATGGCAGTTTCCTCATCTACTTTTGGAGCTTCTATGAGTATATTTAGTTCTCAGATTCTGTATGATGAGAAAGTTATTGATCAGGTTTGTTCAGCCAGTTAATTTGATGTTTTTTAGAATGTTTTGCCTTATGGGTGAATTTTTCCAATTTTCCATATGTAGTACGTGTAGTGTGTTAATGTGGGATGTTATCGTAGACGTCAAGATCAGATATGGTTACATGCTTTTCTTTTCAGAGCATCATATATGTAAATGTCATGGCTATCTTTCCACTATGTGATTCACATCTTTTGCTCTTCCTGCATGGGATTTATGGGTACATAATTTTCTTAACAGGCCTTAGACACGAGCATTAAACTTGCATTTGCCCTTGCTAGACAGTGGTTTGGAGTATATATCACACCTGAATCACCAAATGATGGTAGGTTGGTAGAATATGATTCTTCTTACTACTTGATTGGAATTTGGTTTATGATGCTGGTTCATTCAATATAGTTAGAAGATAAAATTTCCATTGTTTTAGTGATTTTTTTGTCCTAATGCCAGAGTGGCTGCTTGATGGTCTTGCCGGTTTTTTGACGGATTTGTTCATAAAAAAGTTCTTGGGAAATAATGAGGCTCGCTATCGAAGATACAAGGTTTGCTTTCTTGTACTTGCAGGAATATTCTACTAGACTCATATTTTCTGGGTTGTGCTGCCACATACTATTATCTATTTCTAGTGGGTTTTGGTAAGACATGGTATTTGTTGCTTATTGTATCAAATAAATTGGATTAAGCAATACTAGATGCAGAGAGTCTTACCATTTTATTTGCTTAAGTTGTGTACGCCTTTAGTATGTTAGTGCAGACATCTAGTAAGAAGAATCTGCTGGGAACTCACACAATTGTTGGAGAAATTGTTGTCTTGGTGATATGATATCTGTTAGGTGTAGCAATTAGGATTAGGAAATTGTAATTGCGGCATTTAATAGTTGTTGGAAAAATCAGGAATAAGGTCTAGCAATTAGATTATTGATTACCCATTATGTTAGTGTATGAGGAGTCCGATTAGGATTTAAATTGAATAAATAATATTACCCCGTAGAATTAGAGTCCAATTAAGGTTAGGTTCTTAATTCAATGACTAATAGGGTTTAGGGAGAAGTAGGACCAACCTTTGATAATCCAATTTTAGAGTAGCTTTGTATTTTTGGGAGGTGGAGCACCATTAGTAATCTCTTGGCAAAGCACTAAAGATATTGGGGATTTTCAAGTGTAACCAATCTTTCAATCAATAAAACTTATATTCATTCAATAGAATTTTCGATTCATTCCAATTCAATCAACAATTATAATCTAGGGTCACAACAATATCATTGCAGTTCTTTGTGTTGTCCTAATCGTCAAAACAAAACAAAACAATGCAAGTATTTTCGTATTCTGATATGCATATTGACTACTTGATGTTTACTTATTTGTAGGCAAACTGTGCTGTTTGCAAAGCGGATGATAGTGGTGCAACAACTTTGAGCTCCTCTACTTCTTGCAAGGATTTGTATGGAACCCATTGCATTGGTATATATGGCAAAATACGATCATGCAAATCAGTAAGCTTTGAAATTTCTTTTTTTAATATTACCCACACTGTTTAAAAATTTTCTTTGGCAAACTATTTTCACTATTTGATTGATTTCTTACAGGTGGCAGTCCTTGAGATGCTAGAAAAGCAAATGGGATCTAATTTCTTCCGCAAAGTAAGGCCTAACAGCTTGCTCTATAATTAATTGTTTTATAAATTCTTTTGGCTCCACTGGCCTATTAGATGGATCTTAACTTTTGTGGATAGGTTATTCACTCTTGTAATTTCTTCAAGAATGATATTGTTTTAGTTTCTTCTCAAAAGAAAAAAAAATTTATCTATCATTGTGGAAGATAGTCCCATTCCTGACTTAGTGTAAAATGAAAAGAAAATTCTTGCTACTGATAGTCTAAGGATTTGATTCTTGTTTCTTTGCACTGTAGATTTTGCAGAATATTGTTTCTCGGGCTCAAAGTGCAACTTCTCCTGTGCGTTCTCTTAGTACAAAAGAGGTGATTACATTCTACCATGGCATAATGTGCAGTTAATCTATTTTTATTCTGGTCTTCATGTCAGCAAGTTACTCGTTTCACTTGTTTTTCTTTTTTTTTAAATGGGTTTTCATCCACTTACTATGCTTGCTATTATTGGCTATGCCATGCCTGATTCTATGTTGTGGATGACTTTGCTGTAAAGAATTTTCCATGTCCAAGCAGTTCTGATTTTCTTTAGCAATCCCGAATTTCCTTGATCTATAGTGGTTGCTATTTCCTTTCTGGTACCATTTAGCCTAACTGTGCAAGTCTCAAATGGTTAAAAAAGCTAACCACTGAGTATTTATTTTTCGCGGTCACTCACTCACACGAATGTTTGATTAAATAACCACTGGTGCTCCAGAAGATGTGATAATAAAATGATGGAGCCAGTTGACTAACATTGTTTTCTTATCTTCCCAGCAAAATGAAGGTATATGTTGTGACTCCTTATTTTGTAATGAAATTCAAGAAAATTCTGAAAGAAACATTGGAATGAAAGACTACTTTGTTGAATAAAACTTGTAGAGCAACTCTGCTTACGTACTAGTCTCTATGAAATTTCTTGCCCCTCACCTCACATAATTCTCGCTTATATAATTCAGTTTCCCAACCCTAACAAGAATCTCAATCAAAGAAAACTTCTGAAATAATTCTAATAGCTAATTCTTCTAAAACAAATCTCATTTAATGGATATTTTCCTTATGCAAATTTTACATCTCATATATTCCTTACTCAAATTCTACTATTTATTGATGTCCTTATTCCTCTTTTGCCGCATTCCTATTTCTCTTTTGCTGCATTCCTATCTGATCAAGAAGTTGTTTATAGGTCTTGAACTCCTTGACTTTCCGCTTCCGGTGATTGTAAGATGCCACGGTTGGGGACCCAACAGTATATTAGAATTTGATTAAGAAGTTAACGCAGTATTTTATGGTTATCAAAGATGATTATTTGATAGAGTTTGGGGTGAAATTTAACTCAACAGATAGTGTATTCAGTTCATGCTTGTCCACTCTAGGTTTTTGTCTGAAGATCTGACTCTATCAAAAAATTTTAAGTTGATTTAAAATGCATTTAGTTACATGTTTCTGAGTTTTCCGCTCTCCTATCATTTGTTTTCCGTAATGCACATAATTATTTTTTTTACACAAATGCAAGCTATGATTGAAAAAACTAACTTTGGTGATATTAACTCTAAATATGCCATTGTCTATCTGAAATGGAGAACTATGTACTTTGAAACTCTACTGTCTCTTTTAACTGTAATTGTCCAAACACTGTTGTTAAGGAAAGAGATAAAATTTATCTATTTAAGAAAGTTGTTCTAATTTGGTTAACTCTGTGATTTGTACTGCTTTTTCTTATGTATCATCAAATAGATAGGCAGATAATGATAAGTTATAGTTTCTATTTGTTTTATTTTGCGTTACATTGAAATTTGAAGTACTATTTGTTTTATTTTGCATCACATTTAATTTGAAGTATTAAGTATTTTTCGCTACATATGTAGCATCGTCCTTAGTTCTTAGTTTTAATTTGTTTATACTTTATTTCTTTTTTAAGTCTAACATCTTGTATTCTTGCAACTCTTTGTATTCTTAACTCCTTTTGGATATAGCAATATATGTTGTATCTTGTGACTGGGTCTGTTTCCTTTTCATCATAATGAAGCTTGCTGGATTTTCTTGGTTTTGCTAGACTGTGGAAAGGTTTTACTTGAAGTTCTTGAGATATCTTGGTATTTAATTATTTATCTAAGCATATTATAATCATGAGATGCAGTTTCGACATTTTGCTAACAAGGTTGGAAATCTTGAGCGCCCATTTCTTAAAGAGTTCTTTCCTCGGTGGGTGGGATCGTGTGGGTGTCCAGTGTTGAGGTATAATTATGTCAGGGTTATTAATTTTTTTATTTGAACTTTTATTTTTAATCTTTGGAATTGGTCATTGGTAACTTCTTGTTTTGGTGCTGTATTTTTTCTGGGTTGTAAATCATAAGGATGGGCTTTTCATATAACAAACGGAAAAATATCGTTGAACTGGCGGTATTGCGGGAATGCACTGCTACACCTGATTCCAGCGGTCCAGTTCTAAATTCTAACCTGGATTCTGAAAACCGAGACAGTGATATTGGGTGGCCAGGGATGATGAGTATTAGGGTTCATGAGCTTGATGGTATGTATGACCATCCAGTTTTGCCAATGGCTGGAGACACATGGCAGCTGCTGGAAATACAATGCCACTCAAAGCTGGCTGCTAGACGAGCCTTGAAGCCTAAAAAAGGTTCAAAACCTGATGGCTCTGATGATAATGTTGATGCCGTAGCTACTTTAGATATGCGCTCTAGGTATATTGTCATCTTACTGAGTTATTTTGACATATTGTTGAGAGATGATCAGGTTTATTATTTTTTGAAGTATTGAATTCTTTTTTGTGGCAGTATGGAATCCCCTTTGTCATGGATTAGGGCAGACCCAGAAATGGAATATCTTGCTGAAATTCATTTTAACCAGCCTGTACAGATGTGGGTAAGTTGTTGTAAGAAATTATTATGTTTTTTTCATTACTAATTGTGGCTGAATCTGGTCCTTCTCAAAGGGTAGTTAAACATAGAAGACCACTCAGTCCGGATGCTAGTTTTTACTGTCAATTACATTTTTCACACAAAGTTTAAAGAAGTTGCAAGTATTAAAATCTTGCTTTGGATCCAATTGTGATTTGGAGCAATTAAATGATTTTTTTATCACACATTTTTTGAGCTGATTCTTTCGCTAAAAAACAAAAGCTTCGACGATGTTTACTAGATCAGTCGGATAAGCACTTCATATTGTTGGAATGTTTTATCAGATAAATCAGTTAGAGAAGGATGGAGATGTTGTTGCTCAAGCTCAAGCAATCGCAGCACTAGAGTCTCTACCGCAACTTTCATTTTCTGTTGTTAATATTCTGAATAATTTCCTCGGTGATTCCAAGGTTTAAATCAATCTCTGAGCCACACTTGGTTATTCTCATGTGTTAATGGAATTTGATTAGCTGTATTTTTGTGGTGTTAAGGCCTTTTGGAGAGTTCGGGTTGAGGCAGCATTTGCATTAGCCAATGCAGCATCTGAGGTAATATGATCATTCTTACCTGTATTCATTTAATTAGTTGAGCTCTGCTTGGTCCAATGTTTTTTTTATCTATTTTTGACCATAGTTGTTGGGCAACTCAGCAATTAAACAATCTTCAAACAATTTCAACAAAGTAAATGGCAGAAATATTGAGGAAATAAAAGAAGTTCATATTGATTGTGGTTGTGTTTAAGAATATCATTAAATTATGGGAAAGGAAAATAGGAAAGACACTCCCTAATCCGCAGTTTGAGAGGTTAGCATCTCTCCCAGAATTATTTAGCTTTCAAGAGGCCAAACTCTCTCCCGTAATCAGCTGGAGCAGCCCAAATTCTCAAAAAAATAATCCTCCCTCCTCTCAGCCTCAGATTCCCATTTTATTTTCTTCCTCCTCTAACTACCTAAGATTGCATCTGCCACATGTCTAACCTTTTGCAAGTGATACTAACTTGTTTTCCTGCTTAATTTTTGTGTTGTGCCACCATGCTAACCTAGTCCTGATGGAAGCACAAATTGCTTTTTTTGGAAAACTATATGACAAATTAATAAATTCAATTTGTGATTGCCCATTGTTATGTATGCATAATCTATAAAACTTTTTGTGATGGTTCTAAATGTAATTACATGGATTCTTCTTTATATCCAACAATTACTCATAAAATGGTTAATTAAAAGTTGTGCATTTAATGAATTTTTGAGCAGGGAAAATGAGTTGTGTATATGGTAACTGAATTTGATACTACTGTGTTATGCTCTTGTAAGCTTAGGCTTTCGATTTTAGATATAAGTTTTGACATGGTATTATGATCAGGTTGTTTCAGAAGGTTTATGTGTGAGTCCCTCGATTTTACTTGCTAATCCTGAAATAAAGCTTTAGCTTTAGTTTCCATTGGTAATCTTGCTTATAGATTACAGTTCAGTGACATTGACTACAATTATTGGTGTCAGTAAAATGTATACTACATATCACTTACGTATCGACAAATGCATATCTCTATTTTGCCTCTTTCGTTTTGGCAAAAAAGTTTTATGGTTAGTTAGGTCAATCCCATCACTATTAAGGAAAACTCCAGTGGACAACATTGAAGTGTATTTTTTGCTTGAACTAACGAGGTTGCAATGTAAGGGGCTCAATTGAGCCCATGTTCTTAGAAGATATTGTGTTGCTTTCGACTTAATATCTTAGTTTAGGGATTTGTTATTTTATGGGCTCGTCAATAATTTAGTTATGCATTCAATTAAATTTAATTTAATAAACCTAAACATGCATATTACAACGAAAGTTAAATGTGCCAGTACATGACTTTGCTATTGTTGGCTCCCTCGAGCCTTGAAGGGCCGACAAGGTCAACCTAAGGTTCTGATCTTCATAATTGATCTTTTTGGGTCTTCAAGAATGTTTGAACTCCTTTCTTCCGTCTTCAAGTACAATTCTTATACATTGTACTTATCCTAAATTTACAGTAATTATGGAAATATTCCAAGTTTTACACTACTAAATCAAAAAACGTTGAGTTACATTTGAGAGGAGTGAGATAAGAAGATAAATTCATTAGAATAAGGAGAAAGACAAGGCACATATACAATATTTTTAATTTAATTTAAACATTCATTTCAAATTAAACAAAATAAATACTATATGAACATCCCGTGGATCTAAGCTTATGTACCTGACACATGCATCATCAAATATAACATATTCTACAAACACAGTGTTTCAGGTCTGAATTTATTAATTTGTTGAAATTATGTATGATCCCACCTGTTTGCAGTATTTATAAAACAACCCTGTAAGTTTCAGAATTTATACATATGGATCTCATTGCACGACTATGCAAATTGTCAATGCACACAGTGTTTCAGGTCTTAATTTATTAATTTGTTGAAATTATGTCCGATCCCACCTCTTTGCAGTATTTATAAAACAACCCTATAAGTTCCAAAATTTATATTTTTGGATCTAATTGCACAACTATGCAAATTATGTCAATGTGTTTTTCAACTGTGCATATATTTTGAAAATTAATGCTTTATACATATGCAATGACTTATACTGTTTAAAATCCTTGCATTTCAATGTGAAAATTTTGAAAGCATGTACTGTTGAAATTCAATTGGCAAGTTTATCCATGTACCTGTGGACTAGTTTGTTTGAATACGGAGCAATCTGCTCCTGTTTGAACCAGTTGACTAGTGTATGGTCCAATTAATCGAATTTTGGAAAATCAGAATTTGTTATTATGTGGAAAGTTTGATTTTTCGATCATACCATTGTGATCTAGTGGGTTATAAGGGCATGAATTGCCCTCCCATTGTTTCGCAACTTCTTGGAAGACATTGAATTATTGCACGAAAATCACACAATGTAGGACCCGCCGCCCCGAGTACCCCTGCTGCTGAAAGAAACTGATCTTTTATTCAATAAACTGGAACTTGGGTACCCGAGACGGGAATCCTACGAAAAAGAAAATACTACTGCTGATCTAATTTACACTGCAAGCGGAAGCTGAAACTAAATCTGAAATATACAATGAGCCCAATGGCTTTCATACATATGTAACTGCTCTGTACAACTGTTTTACATCTGAGTACATATACATTTACAGAACGTACAAGTACATGACCTCACAGGTCCAACTGAAAATAAAATACAAACTGGAGAGTGTGTGTGAGGTTCTCCTCGCCAGCCTCAATCCACCCGCTCCTCGCCAGCAGCAAACTGACCTGAAAAGGAAGGAAGAAGGAAAGGGATGAGTGATAAAGATCACCCAGTAAGCATTCCTTACTTCCCTCGACCCAAGCAAGCAGCAAACAAGGGCATACATACCTGGTCGGCCCTATTCATGCATCTAAATCGCTTGCTGGCACTGAATCTGATTATTCTGCTGTTATCTGGATTACTGTTATCTGGTTACTGATTTCTGATTAATGCATGTCAATATGTATATGTAATGACATGCTGAGCTGGAATCTGAAAATGACTGATGATGCATGTATCTGAGCATCTAACTGAATGTACCCGAAGGTATCTGCTGTGCTGATCAGGCTGATGAACACAGGGATTCGGCATCCTGGCCAAGTGGGCTGAAAATTCTAGCTACTGGCTAGAAAGCTGGAAACTGATCTGCTGATATACTGCTGAGCTAACTGACTGGTGTCAGAAAGCTGGGTCCCACAGATGCCCCCTCGAGTTCACCCCAAACTGAAACCCATACCTTGGGTCCTGACTGCTGAAAACTACTGAATTCGGATCCCTGGATCCTCATTCAGACTATATGCTATGCTCTGAATGCATATGCTTCTATTCTTAACTGAATTCTGAATTATCTGATGTCTGCTTGCCTTTGGATGGATTACCAAACCTTTAATAAATCAATTTCTGAATTTCTGGAAGAAACTGGCTGACACACGGCCGTGCAAGGAAAGCACACGGTCGTGTAACACACACACACGGCCGTGCAGGCAAAGGCACACGGGCGTGTGCCCCAGCACACGGGGCCGTGTGCTGGTCGTGCTACGGTCGTGTGTGCTCTCTGGAATTCTGGCCATTTTTGCAATAAATGGGACACACGGTCGTGTCCCTCAGGACACACGGTCGTGTGTCTGCGTTTCCTGCCCGTGTGCACTTCGTGCACACGGCCGTGTCCTTGCAGAAACAAGGGCACACGGGCGTGCTCCTGCGGGGCACACGGTCGTGTGTCTTGCTCTGCTCAGACATGGCTCATCTGAAACGCGCTGGAAACCAACCCAAACCTCATCCAAACTAAAATTAACTGGAAACATGCATAAATGGCACTTCTAATAACACATATCAATCATTAATTTCAACATCCATCCACTGCTACTGATTCCACCATTAACACATCAAGTTTTCTCACACTACACACACACAGCAAAGCATGCATGGTTCTGGGTGGAAAATAAACATGGCAATCAACATATAATCATCATCTCATCATCATACATACATACAAGCATAGCATCTCAAGCTAGGAATGGAAACTCACATTTCCATCCACATCAAACAAGCTGGAAAACTGAAGGAGAGAGTAAGGAACACTTACCTCTCGACATGACTGCTGGAAGCTTAAACTCAAGCTATTCTCTCTGATCTCTGGCTGGATTGGGAGCTGCTGGAAGCTGGACTTCTCTCCTAGGGCTGGAAGCTGCTGAAAAGGAGAAGAAAGCTGGCTGAAATGGGTGAGAAATGCAAATCTCCCGTCTCTCTCTTTCTTTTATCCCACCTGCACGGGCGTGCAGGCTTGGCGCACGGGAGTGCACCTGGGAAAATGGATGAAATCCATTTCCCGCGCTTCGCATGATTAAAACCTCCCTAAAGGCATCATACGAAGGCCACACTGCTCTGGAAAATTACTGACTCACCCCTAAATTCTGATAAACTCCCAATCTATCTCTGAATTCTATTTCTAACCCCAAAACTCTACCCCTAAGGGCTTTTCTAACCTGGGATGCTACACACAATAACACAAACTCTCGTGCAATGACACAAGATTGAGTGGTATTCAACCCATTGAGAACACGTAAAACTTGTTTATCAATCAACAAACTAGAATCAAATAAAAAATATGAACAAAACATGGATTGTACGGTTGTGATCATCTAACAATAGTTAATCATACAACAAAATACAATCAGAATCATTCAAAGGGATATTATATGTATAATATCAAAACCTCAACTCTAATACCAATTGAAAGGATCTGCCCTTAAATAAAAAACATGGGAAAACAAAAAATTTGGGATTCATATTGACCCTAGGATCAAAGATTGATTTTATACATACAATTAAAATTGTTTTAGATACTTGCATTTGGAGGTCCACCAAGAAGAGTTATACCCGAATTTGGTTACGCTTTTCTCATAAAGCAATGAGGCTCCCACTTGGCCACATGAAGGTGCTAAGACAACACTACAATGGTGAAGTCATCAAAGATGTCACATAAATGCTATTTTGTGAATGACGTGAGTGATTGTGTGCGAAGAAATTGACAAAGAATTTTCTTCACACATTGAATATGCAGCTTAGGGTTATCGGAGAATGTGTCAATTTATATAAGGCACACATATAATCCTAATGATTTTAATATTACTCCACATTCTTTAACTTTTGGTTTGTTACCGTTTGGCCCTTTAACTTTTGATTTTTCTCACTCATGTCCAACAATGTGTCTTGTACTTATTCTTAAATAGCAAGTCATATTAATAAAGATCTAAATTCACTATATATGAGTAAACGTAAGTGATTCACTCTATATTTAATGAATCCAAACTTCGTAGTTTATTGTTTGTGATCTATAGGTTCTTTATTGTACTATTAGTGAATAAAACTGTGATTAATCTGCAATTATTATTCTTTTATTCATGGATCATGAATGAATTTTGGCAAGATGTCATGTTTACCCAATTAATAAAGACTCGATGTTAACTAATTTTACCTTTCAATTGTAAAGTTACTATGTAATTGAATCATTTTATCATATTGATACTTATCAAGGCTGTTTTTGGTTTTATGTTTTGACTTTCAAAGCAACAATCAGATATTATTAGACTTGGGCACCAACTCGTTTCTATTGTGGCCACATATTTAGTTTGTTGCAATCATCTGTCAAATAGTGATGCAAGATATTTTCACTCATACCCAAAAGCGATAAATTCTATGTCAATCCATCATAACCTTGATATACTTCTCGGCTTAGCCAATAACTACTGTATTGATAGTCTTAACAAAAAGACTATGTTATGCTAGTGTCAAATTAGATTGATTGGTATATGAGACACTCTGATGATCTCAAGTGTAAGCATTACATCACTACCGTCTATTATGTTCCACAAACATTGAAGTTACTATCTCTATGGAATTCTTTAGTAGATCAATTTCAGTGAACATGCAATCAACATGTACTCATGTGTTGCAGCAGTTGGTCATAAACAATCTTGACACATGAGATCTATTGTTATTTTTCGATAGGATTGTTAAACACGATGACAACCTAACCATATTTTTTGTGCCCTTGGTCAGG
Organism: Anacardium occidentale; assembly: GCA_026122585.1. Lineage (NCBI taxonomy): Eukaryota > Viridiplantae > Streptophyta > Magnoliopsida > Sapindales > Anacardiaceae > Anacardium > Anacardium occidentale. The sequence goes on from JAJEJH010000274.1 coordinate 576,995, forward strand.
ATAATGTTGAGGTTATGAACATTCCTAGTTTGACACCACATGAACTCATAGGGTTCTCACATCAAGCTATACATTGATTTGCTCGTCACAATTCTATCAATCTAAGCGCATTTATTACACGCACACACACACATATATTACATGTTGAAATAGATGAAGAATTTCCATTTATTAATCAAAAGTATGATACTTTCGGATGAAATTTACATTTTTATCCTTGATGATTGGCTTTAGAGCACGAAGTCTAACATCTAGTGCTCTACTATTTCGATGCTTTTGTTTGTTTACCATCTTAGTCTTTATTAGTATTTGGTGCTGATGTATGGGACTCCATGTCATTGTCTTACAGGAAACTGATTGGGCTGGTTTACTTCATCTGGTGAAATTTTATAAAAGTCGAAGGTTTGATGCAAATATTGGACTTCCCAAGTGAGAATCTAACTTAGCTTGACACTTTTTGGTGATTTTATGATGCTCTAGCATTTGCTAAAATTTCCGCTTTTTAATGATCTGGCAGGGCAAATGATTTTCGTGATTTTCCAGAGTACTTCGTTCTTGAGGTAATGCATTGAGGTAGGGTATGCAATGAGTTGCATTAGCTTTACCATGCCTTTCATGAAACCATAGAAAGTTTTTTACCTGTGATTTATGGGCATCATATAGAGTTATCATTCATAAAATTTATGAGCATGAGAGAAGTGTTTGATCAGGCACCTTGCTGTTGCTTACTTATCACCTATCAACTTAAAAAATATTTGGTGGTGGAGGTTATCTGTTTTTATCTATTAGGTTGTACCATATAACATGTGTAAGTATATGATGCACAGTTGGATCATGTATAAACTGCGTAGATCTCTCGTACAATCTTGCCAAGAAGAATGTAACATATAATTATAGTAACAGGAGAACTAGACTTTGAGGAATACAATGACCGCATAAGGGCTATTTTTAGCTTGTTCACCCTTTTTTATTTGTCCACGTCTCTGGTCTATGAATGACAGAAGCTTACAATTGTCTCTAAAATTATTCTGGAGGATTTGTAATTCTTCTGTCAATACAAATTATGTGGTAATCCATTGTTCATGATTGATAATGGTTTTGTTTGTTGTGAGGAACATAATAATTGTCGGAACTAGATTTGGTATTCTTAAACCTTATGTCTGCCCTTAGATTTTAGTAGAGAATTGAAAATACTGCAGGCTAGGGGTGAGCACTATTATCGATTCACACATAACTATATCTGGTGCTGGATGTGAAAATGTTTGCTGGATAGGACCAATTCATTAATGTTTTTACTTTTTTGGTTTGAACCAGCAGCAAGGTTTGGAATGCTGTGGTATCTAGAATAAAATTAACATTGTGGTCGAATTTGGTGGGTATGCTTAATCTCTGTGGCTTTGGGGGCACTAATTGTTGGTTGAGGCTGGTAAGAAGCGAGAGAACTGAAGCACAGAGCTAAGGCTCCCAAGTTAAAACAAAGGCTCCAAAATTTGATGCAGGCAAGATTCTGCTGAAACCACTAGTTGTCAGGTTTAGGGCTTAGGGTTTAGGGTTGTGAGTCTTGAGGTTGTTTTAGGAAGAAGAGTCGGAATGATTCGATAGTTGATTGATTTCCTGCCTTGGCATCCATCTGACAATAGTTAAAATTGTTTCACTATGAGCCTTTTGTGTTTACGTCAAGTATTCATTATGATCCCTTTGTATTTACGTCAAGTGTTGCTGGTAGAAAAGCAAAAAATTTTTGGTATATGCCATTTTGAAACATCACCAATTATGGATCCTCTGATGTGTATGAAAAGTTGTTACTGTTCTGTAATTGAACTGATTACACTTTTAAAAAGTTTTCTGTTATGAATATGATTTTTTTTTTTTTCTTTGATTTTGTTCTTTTAGGCTATTCCACATGCAATAGCTATGGTCAGAGCGGCAGACAAGAAAAGCCCAAGAGAAGCTGTAGAGTTTGTTTTACAGCTTTTAAAGGTAATTTAATCTATTTCACTAAGCATATGCACCACAATGATAAACATAGCTTTTGTTCTTATGCCTGTTTTGGCCATGTTTTGACCAAAAGGAGTATATGTATTTTGTTGAATGAAAAATGGAGCACAACAACCTATATTTGTGTTTTGTGGTAGGTTTCAGTGAGATATGACTAAAACAGTCTTCTCATGCTTTCATTAGTATGACTTAATTTACATGGCTGACACATTTTAAGTTCCCATTACAGATTGAACAGATTATTACACAGTGGAGCTTTTGGCATGAAATAGAATTCTTTAATAAGGAATTCATATTAATTAATAGGCTTTCTTTACTCCCTTAGATATCTTTGTGTCTTTGAGATTGCATTTCCTTGTTAGTGTTGATGAATTATGTATGCCAACTAGTTATTTTTTTTCGCCGTAGAGTTTCTGCTCTTTCTTCTTCATTCATCTCAATTTGGAATGGTTTTAGTATTCCTGATGTTCTGTCTTTTATGGGTAATTTTTTATTTAGAGCATATAGTTTGAATACTATGTACTGTTTTTTAGAGATTTTGCTGACCTTGTGTGTTGTGCATCTTGTGGACATGTGGTTTACTTCATACCTGTAACTTTTCTAAATTTCCATTAATATATTCTTAGTATTATAAACAAAAACTCATGCTTTAGCTATACTTCGCTTTCACCTTTCTTTCTGTTTAACTTGACTTATTAATGGTATTTAAAATAGTTCTACGTCTTCCAATAAAAAATGCAAATTGAAAGTCTTGAAATATGCAAGAAAGGGAAATAAGAAACATCCTGATACTGCCAGTAAAGGGGGTAAACCCTCAAGACAAATTAAAGTTGAAAGTCAAAAGTTAGAATATGCCAAAAACGAAGTCTGTTAGATATATTGTTATCTGTTGATAAGTGGAACTTTAAGACTAAAGTTTGGGTAAGTCTTTGCAAACGACCTTGGCTCTGAGCTTTCTTCTTGGCTAGGTATCCTCTTTTGTGAATTAGAGAAAAGATTAGTCGGCAGTATTGGAGGTCATGAACTCATGCTACTCTTTAATATATGAATGAGTCAATGTATTCAAATAATGAATATGACTACGAGCTTAAGATTTATATAAATTGACAGTAGTACCATGAATTCGACATCTGAACAATAAATCAGTTATCTTGTCATTTTAATTGCTTGTGTCATGGTCCAGGAACTGGTTACTCTTGGGTAATCCTATTGTTGATTTTCCTTTTTTAATAATTTTGCTTTATCAATATTTCTAATTTTATTTTTCTTTGTTCTCTTTCACTGTATTTCAACAGTATAATGATAACAATGGAAATCCTTATTCTGATGTGTTCTGGCTTGCCACGCTGGTCCAGTCTGTTGGTGAGCTTGAATTTGGGCAACAGGTGGTTAACATTATTTTTCTAATTGATTCTTTTCAGGCTTATGCTGCTGCTTTTTTGGTTTGCTTACAAAGCATCTTGTCATTTCAACTTTTTTCATATTGCTGGGTTCTAAATCATTTCAATTGCCTTTTTTTTCTTGAAACTGTCTGGTGTGTTTTCTGAAACTAAGCTTTTAGGTAAAGTCATCAAATCAAGGCTATCGTGTCATCAAATCATTTCAATTGGTTTTAATGTGCTACCTTTTCATCAAATCAAGGCTTAAGTTAAAAATGTAATCATAACTCAGTGACAAGAAATTTCAGTGTTTATCCTGATGTTATTGGATGTTTCAATGAGTAATGTTACTAAATTTGAATTTTGTTGATTTCACAGTTCTGTCTCCAAGAAAGCTTCTGTTAGAATACTGATTTTAGTATCACACGACATAGATGTAAAATGAGCAAGAATTTGTTCTTAATTTTCTTCATAAATCATATAAATGTTATAAAATGAAACATGATTACATCTAGCTTTATGTTCAAGATTTGTGCTGAAGTCTTCTTGTTATCCTTGTTTCTTTGATTCTGTATCAGAGTATCCTCTTTCTGTCATCTCTTCTCAAGCGGGTTGATCGGCTTTTGCAGTTTGATAGGTAAATGTGCTTCTGATAGGAAACAGCATTTTTCAGATAATTATAGAAATTAACTGCATGTGAAATGGCATTTACCAGGCTGATGCCTAGTTACAATGGGATCTTGACAGTCAGCTGCATCCGAACTTTGACCCAAATTGCATTAAAACTTTCTGGATTCATCTGTCTTGTAAGTGTTCTCTCTTCCATTATCCTGGGATAAATTCCTTCTTGTTGATGACCTACTAATTCATAAAGCTTAAACTGGTGAGAAAAGATTTTTAGATGCAAAAATTATTGCAACCCAAAGTTTTTATGTGGAAATGATATATGAACTTGAAATTCGAAACTTCAGCCTCAAATTAGAACCTGAAGTTTGGGGTCCTATCTCATACTTCAGAAATTTGTTTTTAATTAGAACCTGAACTTCTAAACCTCAAATCCCAAAATGGAAAACAAATTAAACAGGTTAACTTTTGATAAAAAGTTTTTAAATTTAGAAATCGAAGTTGTGAAAGTTTTAATTGTGAACTTGAAGTTCTTATGTTCACCTCTTGCAAATGTTGAAACTCTAAGTCAGCTATTACTGGACCTGGTATTTCAGGGAATAAATTGTTAAATCTTTCGTGGGTCTTGGATACTAAAATGCTTTTTTTGAGGTCTTACATTTCAGCTCTGAGGAATAAAGTTGAGATGTATTCAACAACTGATTTGTAATGTCAAATGCATTACTTTTATTGAGGTTTAAGAAGGAACTTGACCTATAAATGGTCATATCTTTCTTTCAGATTATTCAATTAGATGAAAAGATCTATATCTTGTGATGTAGTGATTATAAAAACCTTGGCTTTGGTGATTTTGTAATTACATCTTTTAATGCTTTGACTCTGGCATGCCCCTAAATTGTATGACTAAATCTAATTGACAGACTTATCATGTGGATGTAGAAAACAAACATACGAAGTAGGTTTTAAAAATAGATTGAACTTTTCTCTGAAGTGAGGAAACATCAATATAGAAAGCTTAAACTATAGGAAATTGTTAAACCCTAGTTGTAACAATTAAACTTATTTTTATTCCCATCTGGTCATTACTTATTGCAGGATCATGTTGTTGAACTTATTAAACCATTTCGGAATCTGAATACGATATGGCAAGTTCGAATGGAAGCAAGCAGGGCACTTCTTGATCTGGAGTTTCATTGTAAAGGCATAGATGCAGCATTATCATTGTTTGTTAAATATATAGAAGAAGAGCCGTCCTTGAGAGGTTTGCAAAAACTCTTCTAAGTGATAGCCTAATAACAATTTTTACACTCACCATGATTGCATCAACAAACATCGCAGCACAAAAGTAAAAAAAAATTAATAATCTTGTTTTCAAATTTGTGAATTTGATAGATGACCACTCAGGTACTTTAGTTCTAATATCTTGTTAAACAACCATTTACCTGAAAAAGTTGAACTCATAGGTAAGGAAAAATTGAATTTAGGTTTTAAAAGTTAAGCTGCTGGTTTGTGTCAACTCTTTATATTCCTTGCTTTCAGGACAGGAGAAATTGGGTGTTCATGCAATGCGCATATGTCAAGCTGGAAGTGGATCTGATTTCAATGATGAAATTAGGACTCAAACTCTATTAGCTTTGCTTCATCTGCTTGACAGCCGTATTTCATTCAATAATGTGTTTCTTCGTCACCACCTATTTGGTATTTTACAAATTCTTGCGGGAAGGTGAGCCTACTATTTCTACTACCTGTTCAATAGAAATTTTATCCTTGTGTGCATAAGAAAGTTTTGACTCTTTGGAGGTGATGACTGGGATAATTATGCTCATTTATTGAAGGGTATGATATGAGATAAATCTGCTTTCTGAAGAATGAGTAATTCTAATTCAGCATCATGGTAATATTGTACATTCTATCATTGGGAGAGACCTTCATGGTTGATAAGCTAAGTAGTGTTATGAAATGCAATGGCTGTGTAATTTTAGGGGTGAGGTCAACTAAGGTTTTAGTTGTCCATGAAGAGCTTAAACTCAGCTTGACAATGGCTTATAATTTATGTTAATTAATAACTGATTTTGAGCCCTATTTTAGATCTTCTCTTGTGAATGAATTTATATAGATAGTATGTCTATTTGATCCTCTCCATTTTATCATCATATGAACAAATTAAGCTGTTGATGGTCATGATTGCATATTACGATGCTTGCTTCCCTATGAATACACAGTGCTTGAAATGTATAAACATCCACATAAAGTACTGCCCTTTGTTTTAACTGTTATCCAAATGAAAACAATAAATAAGATACGAAAAATTAGAGAATGAGTTGGCATAGTTGGTAAAACTGTTACCCTTTTTTGGCAGTCAGAGCTGCCTTTTTGTTTTTGTGGTTTCTCACAGAGATTACTTATTACTCTGGCATCGTGTTCATCTTTGATTTTCATGACAATTTATTTATCATACTTTCATATTAGTTTCAAAAATATTAGCTGTCAGTAGTTTTTCTTGACAAATTTCAATTTTAATGTGGCCTAAGGAAGGAAGTATTTACTTTGGGGAATATTCTTGTTTTGGGAGAAATGTTTGGTTATTTAGTTTCTATACTTCTCCATTTTCAAAAGAAAAGCATGCTGAAAACTAATTGTGAAATTGAATTTCAACTCTTTTTTCCAGAGCCCCTACACTTTATGGCGTGCCCAGAGATAAAATATTGCTTAGAGGTGATGGTGATACTTGCAGTGACCAGAGGAACATTTTCGCAGCTTTTGTGACAGACATGAAGCCTACAGAACCTCCTCTGGACATGCCAAACTTTTCACGGGATAATTTGCCTATTCCAGATGCTTCCAAGGAAGTCAATTGTGTTTCAAATGGTCATGAGGAGACTACATTGGCTATTCCAGAAAATTTGAAGGAAGCAGACATTGTTTCTAATGGTCATGAATGGAAAACTTCAGTCCCAGAAGCTTCTAAGGATGCAGAGACTGTTTCCAACAGTCATGACCGGAAGATGCCAGTTGTTAAAATTAAGGTTAAGCAATCTGCTGCTACCAGTAGAGCTGAGGAAGCTGACAATAGAACTATTGAAAAATCTCAAGGCGGAAGACATGAAGCTGATCGTGTCACCGGCAGTTCAGTTTCTGTGGACGCACCCCAAAGAAACTCAGTAGAAGCAGTGAGCATTAGCAATCAAAATGTTGAGGAGGTCAACTCATGTCATGATCATGGATCCCGAATGACTGCTAGCATTGGAAGTGCAAAACTTCCAAGTGAAGGCGACAATTTTGGGAAGGAACTCCAGTGCACCGCTGATTCTAGCAAAGTATCTATGCACTTGCAGCCTGAGGATCCCTCATCACCAAGCATCCTACAAGATAACACTGTTGACCCTCATGCAAAAAAATATGCAAGTCTACAAACCCTATCGGGTGCAAGACAAGATTTGAATGGTGGTTCATCTGGGAAAGAAAAGGAGAAGAAGAAGAAGAAGAAAGACAAAGAAAAGAAAAGGAAGCGGGAAGATCCAGAATATTTGGAGAAGAAGCGTCTGAAGAAGGAAAAAAAACAAAAGGAGAAAGAGATGGCAAAACTGCTTAGCGAAGCGGTGAAATCGCCTTCCGCAGATAAGAAAGGGGAAGCCACCATTAAGACGGCAACTATGCAATTGCAGAAACCAATTGAACCCAGTGGACCGAAACCAACTATCACGAAGGTGGAAAGCAGGGCTGAACCTTCAGAAGGTAGTTCTGCCCCAAAAATACGAATAAAACTCAAAAGTAAGACGCAAAATCAGGTCTAATGTACATATTCTGCCTCCATTTTAAATATTCTTCTTAACACCCCGAGAACTCGTAAAATTAGATTACTTTAGTCTGTTCATCCCTGCCGGCAATCTATAGGAATAGACTGTTGATGTGAGTCTGTGTTTCTCCAGTGGTATCTGATTTATAAGAGCCATTCTGCTAGAATGTTCAGTGTTCCTGGCTGGCTTCTTGTTTGAAACTGACATTTAATCTGAGAGTAATTGAGCTCCTCTTATGGATTAAACAATCTCTATTTTCAGATTAAGTTATTAAATCTGCAGTGGTGTAGAAATATTGCTGGTAAACTGCAGAGATGGGGGTTGGAAAAGTCATTTCTTTCCTTCAGATTGATCGACTTCGGAAGTATCTTTTCTGTTTCAAAGAGATTTCTAGGGAAGACATTCATACATTATATAATATATTGGAATGTTAATAAATTTACCAAACTTTGGGGGTGTCAAAATAAAAATCATCTCCTGCAGCCCTAAATTAAATAAGACAATTTTTTTATTACCAAAATAAAAGAATATTACAAATTATGAGTATAGATAAAGCAGTCAAAATAAACTCGTAGATTTAGTTGATATTTTAATCGAATGCAAATGTATATTGTCTCAAAAATTATTGTAATGTTGATTTGAAAAAAAAAAGTATCGAGCTAGTCACATATTACCCCAAACCTAACACCCTCTGATAGTATTATCATGATAATTCTTATTATCCTATAGTACATGGTTTAATATTTTAAAGTAGCAGGCAATTGTTTTTCGTCGAAGGTTTATGCAATTGATATTTTTTACTCTTTCAATGTGAAAGCTATTGGAAACTTAAAAAGAGTATGGCATAAAGAATGGGAGAGTGTCATACTGAAATGTCTTAGTCATTAAGTTTGTCATATTGATATATTTGACTGTTTTTCCATTCAGAGGCAGTGTGTGGTTGGAGGTTGGAGGATGGCAGAGCCTTGCCCCGGTTTTCATGAGGAAGGGGTTGGTGGGAGGGGGCATCGTATGGATGGGGTTGGCTGTTCGTCTTTGAAGATTAGGTCGTTAGGGTTTTCAAAAAGAGTTGGTTTTGGCAGGCGCTGTGGGGTGGATTGCAGGAGGAAACGTTGGGGTGGATTGAAGTCTAGCTGAATTGTCAATTCGATATAAACGATTTTAAAGCGAATTTAGTTTAAATGAATTAGAGTCTGAACCTAATGTTTTTATATTATTTAGTTCAAATTTAAGTTTATAAGATATTCGATTTGTTAAATTTGTAAACCTCAAACAAATTTTATTCGAATTAATTAAAATAATATTTTGTTTAATCAACACCAATCAAAATGATGATAGTTTAGGGTATATTGATTTTTATAATTTAAATTCGTAGTCTTTATTCTGTGACAGGCTTGAGTATGTATGATGCATGAATGTCTTTGTGGTCAAACAACGAGAGTGTCTGAGTCTGACTGAGCCGAGCGTGCATGTGAATGGCAATTGAGGGTCTGGATTGGTACTTGTCTGAAAGAATGTCCGCACCACCACCAATTATTGTTGGTATAGCCGACGAGCCATCTTCACTAACAGAAATTTCCATCTTTCTTCTTCGCTTTCACCGCATCTTTTCTCAGTAAACAAATTATATATAATGCTAGCTTTTAAGGGAAATCACATTTCTTATACCGCAAAACTCTTCTTTGAATAAAATCACATAATAATTCTTAAACAATGATAAGTTATTATAGCCGTCATTCGAAAACTACAAGTTATATGGATAACAATATGTTATGCAGGTAGAAACCATCTCTCGTTACTTGTCGAAAGATATTTCATTTTCATCGTATGTTTATTACTAAAAAATAATTACTTATAATAAACAATTTATATTTACATCAATTGCATTTAATATTTACAGAAACTCTTTCGAGTCATAAATCAATACTCCATCGATTTGATTTCTTTATCCGAATAGTGTCTCTTCATCATAAGAAGAAGCGATAGCTTATGCATCAGCTAACAAACAAACATGTTTTTGATCAAAAAATATAATTTGATGGTTGACATCTTTTTCATGTCATCTAGTTACGATAGAAAATAATAATTTTCTTTCATTAACTCTGATCGTAATCTTATATTTTATAAAATTGTTCGAAAAATTAATATTTGAATTTGATTTATAATAAATATCATTATGTGAGTATGAAAGACTGTTAGTTAACATATGATTAACAAGGGAGCAACGTGATATCATATCCATATTTTGTAGTCAGCTATCTCTTTGCATTTATTTCTCGACACCATAATAAATATAAGAGTCCATTATCGAATCCTTAGGATTATTATCGTAATTTACTTACGTAAGACTTTGAATTATGTATTTGAACCAATTAATTTGAACATATGCCCACACAAATAATTTATTTCCCACGTGTAACTACTTTTGTAAAATCAAAACAAGAAGTTTAATTTGCCATTTTTCTTATGTAAATTTTTTACAATTATTTCTGAGTATTCGTAGTTTATTGACTTTGTAGTTGGATTCTAGTTCACGTTTCAGAACTTGGCATTGTCCAAAGTATCATATCACAGCACAAGCCAACAAGGAACATAATGCCAATTTTATTAATTGAAAGAAAATGAAACCTTGCTTTCATAAGAAAAAAACATAAGTAGATTTTTAATATTCATATTTATGAAGCATAAGGCCAGACAAAATTCTCTTTAACACCTATATAAATGGAGCCAAATCCTTTTGAAAGATGCACAATATATGTGTAAAAGAAGACAAAGTTCAATACGCAAACAACGGTTAAACGTGTTATTTATCCGTTTAGAATATAAATAGAAACTTTACCATCTAGAAAAAGTAAGAAAAAAGGGTTTTAATAATTTCAATTATTCTTATAAGTCATCTTTTATTAATACGAGATTATATTTCATATATCCTTTATCATCACGAGATGATATAATTATCTTTTATTTCAACATAATATTACTGAAACGTGATTTAATGTATATTTTTACATAATTACATTTATAATTCATACTACCATTTTGTCAGTTTATTAGAACATATCAATAACATAATAATATATTTAGAGTTGGCTTAATAATATCCGTCACCCTAAACAATAATTATTTTGGTAAACCCCTAATGATATAAATATATAATAATTATTTTAGTGATCAGTTTGACAACTATGAAATAACAATAAAAAGAGATTGCAATTAGATTTGTTCATTATATATTGATTTAATGATTATAAGAAACTTGTTTATGTGACTAAATATATAATTAATCTATTATCAATAGAAGGACTCGTATGGACAACTATTACTCTTTCATGTGTTTTTATCACAAAATACAACATTAAACTATAATTTAATATATTTGGATCATTCTTAGATGAAAACAATTTGATAAGAGAGTTCTTTTATAATTAATTTGATATTGTTCTTTTTTTTTTTTTAATCTTAAGTATAAGTCTTAATGGTCTATACTTCAAGCTATTCTAAGGGATAGAATTGAACTATTTTTTAAATCACGTTAAGTATAGTATTTCTTGACATGGTAATTTGATGTACATCTCATTGGTTGGAATCTTAACCATAGCAGCACTCATCACAATTTATTCATTGAATTAATTGCAAGGACATCAAAATTTAATCTTAGAACTGTATTTGGTAAAGCTTTCTTGGGCGCATTATTGCTCTTATTGTTTGTTAAAGATTTATGCATCAATCTATGGAGGGCCCTTGTGAATATAATTGCATCCATCCATGGACAAGGAAAAAATATGCCTGTAATGTCATGAAAAGAAGAACTTTAATGGCAATCTTATCAAATCAAAACAATACCAAATGCCCATATTAATATAAATAAATAAATATATATATATATAATCATGTTTTAATTAAAAATAATATAGATTTATTAAAATCATTCATATCCATTATTGAACTAATCATATTGAATTAAAATGATATTTATAATTAGATTCAAATAGATATATATATAAGTATAATCTTGATAAAAAAAATTATGAGATTGTTTTAAATAAAGAAATATATTTATGATTAATGAAAAAAAATCAACTTAAAAGATGAATAAATTAAGCATTATGTAAAGATTAAGAGTCTTTTCAATCAATCATTTGTTTATTTCAATTTAAAGTATCTTTTTTAACGTGAAAAAAGTTTTATTTGAGTGTAAAGTTTAATTTTGATATGACTCTAATAAATTTCGAATTCATACCCTCTTATTTGAGAACCTTTGTTGACGATGAAATTCGCCGGTTCACTCTATTTATAGACAATCTATTTAGTCAATACATGATATGTTACAAAACAAGGAATCCTACAACTAATTAAGCATGATTAGAAAGAGAATTCTTAAGCTATTTGACTACAGTTAGGATCTCAACTGGATGCTCAGGTATGAGCATTTCCCTAATGAAAATAACCTAATCATCCTATATGTTTGGATTTTGATTTTTTGTTTTTGGAATTTGATTGATTACATATGGCTGAAACCCTAAGCAAAAAGGCAGTAATATATAAAATAGGATGGCCTTTGAATCAATATGGTTGGCTGGATGTGATAAACCCAAGACCAAGAGATATTTCAATGGTGTTAAGTAAGATGTGGACTTTCTTTCCCATAACTTGAAGTACATGGGTAGAAATTCTTATCATAACTTGGAATCCTAATTGATTTTTTAGACTGGAAAGTTGAGATTACCAGAAATGGGATCTGCAGGGGTAAAATTATTGTCCCAGAAGCTTTATATGGAAAATGGTTCATCCCCTAAAGGACCGAATCCAAATGAAATCTGGGGAAAGGTGTTGTTAATTTAAGTGCAGAAGTAATGGGGTGTAATTGTGGATACAAGGACAGAGAGAGACAAAGAAAAGAATTCATGGAGGGAAATGAAATGAAATGAAAGCACTCAAACAATCTAAGGCAAGACTTTTAGGGTTATTTTTTTTATTTTCATGCTCTCTCATCCATTATCACCCACTTCAAAAAATGGTGCAAACTCACCATCTTTTTGTCATAGTTATCCTTTCCTTTGAAAGCAACCCTAGAACAAACCAGCTCTCCATTTCATGTGGTCCTCTTTATAACAATAAAAAGCCAGTCTAAAGAGGACAGGCTCATCAGCTATAGACAGAAAAGAGGGGGAGAGAGAAGGGAAATGATTTCAGATAAGTGGAAAGGACGGCTTGTATAAATGGAAATGGACATCAAAAAGACTACAAATATGGTAATTTTCGCAAACAAGTGTATTCAATATTGGATAAGACTATTGCCATTTCCATTATAATACAATCGCAGCTGGGTTTTCTTGACATTGCCAATTAGTGGAAATAATGTGTTGAAGAAGTCATGGAAAAAAAATAATAAAAAACCATTATGAATTCGCATCACACAGCTTGGACATGATAGACGAACAGGGAGAACAATTTGGAAAGAAAGAGAGAGAAAGGGGGAGAGAGAGAGAGGAATGAGGTCTCTCTTTTTTGTGAAAGCGACCTTACGAAAAAGAGACCTTAATTGCCGAAGTCATTCAGTCAAGAACGCATTGTCTCTCTCTGCAGGCTTGTTTTTAACATTATCTTACAAGTATCTTGAGTTACACAAGTGAAGGAGACCTTGGATTTGGAAATGGAATTGGAATATAGGAAAATCAGCCCTAAACCCACAATAAAAAAGAAAAAAGGAATTTAATAATATATAGATGGTCATGCAGCTTTTTGGGTTTGATTGGTATGAAGAAATGTCTCAACTGCTAGCACGTGAAGTGGCACAATACTAAGTGACTCCTGTCCACTCAATTGCTCCAATATTTGCTGTTTTACTTTCTGGTTCGCTTTCATGGTCCAACCATAAGAGAAAAGAAGAGCTAAGCCAACTTTTTTCTATAAAAACGATGGCACTTTCTCTCCAATAAAATTCCCTTCTCTTTAACTCCTTCACAACATCATCTTTACACACATTTTTCTCTACACATTCAAAGAAGCTGGCCCCCTTCCCAGGGACATACAGTGCTTTAGTCTTTGCACGAGTAAGAGGTAAGTGATAGATAATCTATGTATCTCTTTTTCACACAATCTCATCAGCACACACATATTCACATACCTTGTCATTCTCAGAAACAATGTTAATCTCTTTCCTTTCTCTCTTTTCAGAGAAGTGAACTGAAAAAGAAAGGATATATATACTGGTGGATCTAGCCAGTAATTCAAGCTAGCTGTAACACAGTGATCTTGCATGTTTCTTTCTCAACCTCTAGAGCCGCCAGCAACAATCTCACCACGTGGGGGCTAGGGTTTTCAAGTGTGGAAGTGCAAGTGCCAACACAAATTAAACTATAATGTTTCCATCTAACAGAAACATCAATGGTTACACTGACCCAGTTCATTTTCCAAGTGACCCATCAAGTTTCAGTAAGCCTTTTTTCAATGACATCGCCCCGAATTCAAGACTAGAAGATCTTCCTTTATCCTTTTCGCACTTCCCATTTGATGACCACGATGACTTTCTCCATGACCTTTTACTTCAATACCAGCAGTACCAACCTCTAGGAGCTGATACTAATAGTACTACTGTATCTGAAATCATTGTCGACATGGTGGATTCAACCCAAACTGACCTTCACAATTGTTCAAACGTCGCCACCCAGCAGCCCCCAAGGAAAAAGACCAATGCTTCGAAGAGAGATCGGCACAGCAAGATCAAAACTGCCAAAGGACTACGAGACAGGAGAGTGAGATTGTCTCTTGAAGTTGCTCCACGTTTTTTCAAACTGCAAGACATGTTAGGCTATGACAAAGCTAGTAAAACTGTTGAGTGGTTGCTCGCACAGGCAAAACATGAGATCGAAAAGCTAGAAGGACGTCATCCTCGGATGGTGAACAGTCAACTAAAAGGTCGGTTTCAACAGATCGTGAATTATAGCTGCAGCGCTGGTGCAAAGAGTTCCTCTTCTACTGACGAGTGTGAAGTGGTATCTGAAACACACAAGGCTGCCATCAATTCTGGAGGATCAAAACCTCCAACCGAAGCGAAAAATATCAGACAACCCCGTAAGTTTATTCATCACCCGCTTACAAGGGATATGAGGAACAAGGCAAGAGAAAGGGCAAGGAGGAGAACAAGTTATAAAAAGATGTTTGGTCGCAACCTGGTTAACTTTTCAAATCAATCGTCGTCTAGCAGTGCCTTAGAAAAATATGAAGAATCGGGTTCTCGAAGAGCATACGGGAATTGTTCCTTGGAGGTACTGCCTGAGGTTGAAGAACCAAGTTGTGAGCTTATTGCCAACCATGAACAATTTGATGATGGTTCCATCGTGGTTATGGAAAAGTGGAGTCCCTCTTCCAGTTTCAATTATCCGCACAACATTGGAACTCCTGTAGAGGTAAAATTTTAAAAAGAAAATTTTCTAATTTCTCAAACTGTTCTGACATTCATATATTTTTGCTAAAAGTAGCTCTAGATCCTTCATCTTAAATCAAGTTAATGTGCATATGTAAGTAAACGATATTAAGCAACATCAAGTACCCAAATGGAGGTTCTGATCGGCTCTCTTGTTGCTGATTGCAGCATGAATTTCCAGACTTTCAATTCTTCGGCAATTCATAGAAGCCTGCTGCAACAAATCATCAAGGCTAACATGGGTTATCTCATATTTTGGTTTGTGTCATTTAGGTAAATACTAGATCAATAATGTTGTGTATTGCCTCCTTTTGTGTTTAAATTATTGTAAATAAAATTGTATCTTATCTTGTATTTTCATATGGACTATTCTGTAGTGACAGTGATTGTTATGTATAATTATCCTTTGGAATAATTTTATGTCCCTTAATCCTATATTCTGAATTTATATTATGTGCTATATATATGTGATCTACTGATCAAATCTTGGCAAATTTTCTGGTATTCTTTTCTCATGATTTGTCTGTGGGAAATCCAGGTCTTCTAGGGTTACTTCTGCTTATATTTGTTTCATTGTATTTTAGTAGACTTTTGAGCTTCCTAAATGCATAGCGATAAGACAGCTACACTTTTAAGAAGTGATTGATTAGACATATGAGTCATCCACTAGCCACATACAAGTCATGCTTTCTAAGAGCACCCGAGGAAAGAAATTTCAACATATCAGTTATTTTGTTTTAGTTAAGAATGAGATTATTCTGGAAGGAGCACCTTGTAATATGAAATATATATCTAGAAACATGCATGAAATTATGGAATTTGATGACATTGAGAAATTATACTCACAACTGATCTACCTTCTAGGAAAATCTGCAACACTAATCAAGTTATCTAGTTTCTCTCTTCCATGGAAGCATCCCACAGAACATTATTTTGAACTCTTATTAAATATCCTGGTGTTTCATTGATATGCACCTTAATTGAAGCCAATCTTTCCTCTGTATTTCTATATCAACCTAAAGCTTTCTAGTCATCTTTTGGACACACTAGGATAGTTCTTAAGCTGTAAAAGTTGTTCCCCTGATGATAAGGTCTTAAAACATACTGATTGAATGATGTAGTTTATTAATATGATCATCTTTTGCAGAACAAGTTATGTCTACAAGAACATACAAACTATATATTTCTCTAGTAAAGTGGAAACGTTCCATGAAATTCAGAAAAATACTGTTTTCTATTTGAGCATAATATTCATTAAGATTTATCATGGTCTGTGCTTTATATTTAAGTTGGTTTCACATGGAGTTATAACATAAACAATACAAAACATGTGAAAGCTCATTACCATCATGATGGTGAAGTATTAACATTGCAACATCGCATGGTGTTTGAACTATACTATACATGCATTTACTATATTCTTATGCTAAGTTAACTACATTGAACTTAAGCTTTATAATTTGCTGGATCTTATAAGAATCAATATGATTCTTACAGCTCACTTGAGTAGAGGGGCATTACATCATACGAAAGATTTAGTATATATCTTAACAATTTCTTTATATTCTTTTTTTGTGGCGTATTGCATTTCTATATGTTGTTGGAGACATTGATGTTGTGATAGCAACTTCAGCATATATGTTCCAAGTTACAACGAGAAAACATGGAATCTTAGTCAGAAAGTCTCTAGGAGACTTCCAACTGAAATCTCCTTTGACTAACTGTTCATTTTTTAGAACTCCTGGATGTTGAAGCATCATGCTATTAAATGACACTCACTAATCTTCATATTCCCAACTATTAAAATGCTAAATTTTTCCAAAATGAAATTGACATTTACTTCAGTTCATGTCTTAAGAGAGCTCTGATTTTCATCTTGGAAAAAGCTATAGCATGATGAAGATTAAAGTTGAATACCCTGAAGTTGCAAATCATTTGGCCAGAAAAACTTGAAGCATGGTTATATTCCCACGGATGAAAACTTTAAGAAATAAAAGAAAATTATATATACTTTTCAAGCTATGTTTGGTATAATATAGTTATATTGTACTTCAACGAAATAATTAAAGCTGTCATGAATGAATGAATATGAAGCTAATTAATGAATGTGTGCAAACAGGCTACGTATTCTTCTCCACGGAAGAGAATGAAGGATCGTTTGCCAAACCTCAAAATTCTGCGAGTCATAAGGGAATAAAATGGCAGCCACAATAATACGAGGCAGATATTAACAATATTATGCAATATATGCTTATTCAGAACATATGCCCTGGAAATTATTGGAAGCTAACCTGGAAGATTTTTACTTGAATTATTTCCTCCAATCATTATGGTTCACAGATGTGACGCGAAAGGCCCACCATCTCTAAGTTGTGCTTGGCATGTGAAATGGAAGGTGATTGTCATGATAGCAATGCCTGGCTTCACTTATCCTGAGCTCCCCATTAAGCTTAGGGTCCTTTTCTGTTCCATGACAAACAGATATGCTTGGTAACCTGTATCAATCACCCATATCTATACACTAGGTGCCCTAATTCCTTAACGCAGATTATTTGATATGATAGAAATTAAGAATTAATTCAATTATTCATCCAACATCTTTTTCTGTCTTAAGATGTTTATGCGCTTCATGTTTTGCGTAGTTGAGAAATCTTGTATATTTAGCTCCAAAGAGATTTAGCTAATATTTGGTCACAGAGAAATTACCATTAAAGCATCAGATTAAGTTGAGTAAAATGGAATTAAAGAACAGTTGCAAATGGAAGTGATAAGAACTTGATGCTTTGATAAGAAATCAATGTAAATTTGGAGAGGAGGCTAAAACCAGAAAGTAATCAGAAAGAGAGATACCACTTATTGCTTGACAGAAAAGTCCTTTAATGATGGCAATTAATACCAGAAGGTTAGGGAATAGTACAAAATATACCCCAGACTTCTGTAAGTTTTTGGTGGTGACAGTTGGGTTTGTGCATGTTTCAAATGGATGCTAGTTGTTGTTGTTGTTTTTTATGATGAGTGCTTACTATAGCAGAAGGAATAGCATGCTTTACCTTTGTCCCCTGCACTAATTAATGTCAAGAGAAGAAGAAGAATCTCACGAAATAAAGATTACTTCCTGGAAACAGAATGCTAATTCCAGGATATTTTTTCCCCAAATTGTTTGGTTTGCAGTTGAAGAGCAAGGCATTTAAAGTTCATCATAGAAGCTTTTTTTTTTTTTTTTTTTTTGTCTTTTTAATAAAATGGGAAAATCCATTTTCATGCAAGAAACTTCAGAAAGTACCCTCTTGCCAGTGTTAACTCTGAAGGAAGTTTTTACCGTGTAAAGTCAGTAAGTTTTTTGTGGTTGCTGTTGAGTTTGTACATGTTTTCACGAGGACATGCTAGATATTGTCATTGATTTTTGTTTTATTTTTTTTATTTATTTTGTTACTGGCAATTGGACTAGCCAAGCTAATCTAATAATTATCAAGAAGAAGAGATGAAGAAAGTGATGAAATAAAGAATATTTCATTCTATCCCAATTTAGATGACAAGGAATTTAGAAGAACCCCGTATCAAAAATTACATCACTAAAATTCAATGTTAATCCAATATTAATTAAGGAGTTCTAATCCAACTTAAATCTAATTCAAATTAGAATTAGATTATGTCCAACACTTAATTTTTTATGCTAAAAACAGTTTATTTTATAGTGCATGCTAATATTTAAGTGTTTTGAACCATATTACAAATCCTAAATTGGAAGTTCATACTTTTCCACGTTGAAAGTTTTATACCTTTTACTTGTCATCCTAACACAATTACAAAAGGTGGGTATCTCTTCATTTCCTTCTTTTCAAGCTCTTTCAATTTTGGTATGTATAAGACCCTGGAATTTTGTTTTAAGATTTAGCGTAGTTTGCAGGACCAGTTTTTATTTCAAAGAAAGGACCAGGATAAAGATGAGGAGATCCAAAGTTATTTGGAATAGTTTATTTACAAATTTTTTTTTGCAGCACTCATGGTCCAAATAAAACCTAACAAGTGTTATCATTAAACTGTTTTTATTTTTTATTATTCGAGAGAATTCAATTTATGTTTTGTTTGAATCCATAAAGTCTGTTCGAGAATAAATTTTTCCTTTCACCACCGAAATAAAGTTCAAAAAAATGTTCTGATTTTGACGAAATGTTTTTCTTTTTACCTTTTTTATTTATTTCAAATTTTGATTCTCCCTTATGCAAAATAAGCCTTAGCTTTTTCCTGTACCTTTGTCAGTCAGACTGCCACACCAGTCAAACCCTTTTGGGAAGTAGTTAATATTGTCAGATAAGTATCACCTTTGGAGCTTAAGTTTTGGATACATAGAACCTAAATTTCTCTATTTAATTTTAAATGTTAATTATACTTTTGAAAAGGGCAAAAAGAAAAAGATTGTTCTGAAACCAATTTACTTGGGATATTTTCATTGTGTTTTGTTACAAACTAAAATTGCTCTAAAATCTCGGCGTTCAAATGGTTGTATGTGTTGAGCAACCAATTTATCATTGAAATACAAATAAGGAACTGAAAAAAGGTAAGCTCAAAGAGTTACCAACAAGATATAACACATTCAATATTTGATTAAGTCAGTTTAACGATGAGATTCACCTTTGATGATTATTGTAAATTTGTTAATTTATTTTTTTTAATCATTATTAACTTCAAATTTAGTATAAACCAGGAGTGAAAATACATTATTATTTAATTTCAGTGTTTTCTACCTACACAAAACTCTCCTCTCACAAAGCTAGCTAGCACTGTCCAACAAAAAATTCAATACTTTTAAAGCTAATAGTCACTGACCCCCAACACAAAAAACAAAGACAAAGAGATGCTAGGCAAACCATTAATTAGATCTGATCAAGAGAAATTAACAAGCTAAATCCAGGAGGAGAATATGTACCAAACCCTAAATGAAGATGTAAAAAAAAAGAAAAAACCAACCAAATAAATAAATAAATAAACAAATATATATATATATATATATATATATAGTTGTAAGAGGAAATGGAACAGATGAAACACAATATTATCAAATTAAGTCCTTCAAAAATCAAACAAGAAGAGACTTTTTCCCATCCCAACCAAGAGAAACCAAGGGAGAAAGAAAGAAAGACAGATTCTCAAAGACACCTGCAAAACCGATAATTCCATCACAAATATGGGCTAACCAGAAAGGTTGTTCCAGAATTTTCTCAAATATATGCTTCCAAAATTCCATCAGAAATGTGAGGAACCCTAGAGAGAGATTCCAAGTTTCATCTGCCATGCTCTAAAAAGATTTGAAAGAAAATTCCAAATTTTTCTCAAACAATTCTCCCCCAAACATTCTACAGTTATGTCAAGCATACCCTGAGATAATAAGAAAGATTTAAAAAAAAAGAAAAGAAAGCTTTAATTATCTCAAACATGAATTACTTCCCAGAATTTTCCTTCTGCAACATTGGAGAAGCATGGCAAGCAACCTAGAGAGAGAAAAAAGAGATAAGAGATTCTTTGGTTTGCCTCCTACTCGGTCACTTTCTGAGAAACCCTAAGAGAGGGAGAGAGAAGGTACAGTAGATAGATTGGATTTGAGTGGCTGGAGTAGAGGATGTACAAACTAAAAGTGGGTTGACTGATGAGAGCAATAAAAGGGGCCGACCGGTGGGTTTGTAGTACAAATTATGCTGAAGAATAGAATGACATTAATGTTATGCTACCTGAAAATGCATTGTATGTAGCCCACCATTGAATTCAAAGAGTATCTTTACCCAACTCCTATTTTCTTCTATCTAGTCCGAACCCAAAATGTAAACCCTTCTTTCAAAATATTATATGTAAATGAATCATCTACATCTAAACCAAATGATCATAATGAACATATAAAACTAACATTTAATTTCCACAGACTTGAAATTCTCTAATGATTTCAATGAATCTTGGCCAGGGTTGCTTGTTCATTAACCATTTTATCTTTTCTATCTAGTTAAGTTCAATGACTGGACTCCAAGTTTTGATGTCAACTTCTAGGTTTGGTTCGTTTTCGTGCACACAACCAAATCCTCAAAGGGGCTGATGAGAATATCACTGATGCTAGCCCTCTGCCATTTAAGGAAAACACTTTTTATAATAAATGACCCACTAGGCTACGAGAGCGATTGTGAATGTTAACCCTCCTTCCTTCTATTTTCTTCTTCAATCTTTTTGTGTTCTTACAGTATTAAATGCAAGTTAGCCCTTAATTATCAACGTAAATGCATTCTTTCCTTTAAAACCCTTAATGGCTTCTAATGGCATGATCTTGTTTACCTTTTTCCATTAATTTTTTTTTTTTTTTTTTGATTATTCAGAATTTTTCCAACAAAAGTGAACTGTTGCTTAGGAAAAATATCACTTAAACAAGTAACTTAAATAACTTGATGCATGACAAATACATGTGTCAATTGGGCAATTAAGGCCAACATGTTCAAGCCCAGGGCTAAAATTTTTTTCTATCTCAGGCTTCAAACAAACTTATTCGATCTTCATCTTATGAAGTTGAAATTCAATTCATTTGAATATTTCAAACTATCGGTATAATTTTAAAACTAAATTAGGCCCAAATAAAAGCTCTATTTTCAATCAGATAGACTTTTCATCTTTCTAACGAGCAAATCAATCATGTCTTTGTTAATCTAGAGCAACCTTCTCCTTCCATTGTCATCGATTGAACCCTTGATTTACTTGGTTGTGTCACTCTCACCCATATCATTAGAGTGTTGTGGCTTAATTTTATGCAACTGTCCTTTTTTATTTGTTGTCACCCTTTCATTTTTTCCAAATTTCATCTTTCAGCTAATTTTGTTGTCACCCTTATGTAACGGCTCCAATCTATTCCTTTCCTACCAAATTTGACCCCCAACATTGCTAATAGCTGATTTTGTGGCTAACCTACTTGTGTTAGCAGCAGTTTCGCCAACATCAAGCTAACTTCCACCAACCCCTCCTACACCGACCACGTAAGGAGAGGTCTCAACTAAGTCATTTCTTTTATTTGCAATTTGCATGTGCCACTTGTTACATTCAAATGGCGATACTGTGAACATATCTTTAGCCAGTTCCAATTGTCCTTAAGTTGTCACCTGACCCTTGCCAATGAGCCACCATGCCCAAGTATGTTGATTTCAAGCCTATTTGAGCTTCAAGTTTGAATAGTATATATTAAAGACTGAACTCAAATAAAATTTTGCATAAGATTACAACCCAAACCTATTTCAAACTCAAAGTTTGTTTAACCCAAATCACTTCTTTGAGACTGAACTTTCGGACTTGGCTTACCTAATTTAATTGACAATACAAATGATACGTCATTATCACAAAAGGTTTTAAGGTGCCAACTCAGGCCTTGACTCTTGGATTACCGCTAGTTATGGGCCAGAGCAGACTTATTTCAGGTTTACAACTTTGTCCCCTCTATGGAACTACCATTTGTTGGACCCTTCTTTACCAATTGGGTTGGCTGGCCCATATGGGATATCACTGTGATTACCCTGATGCATTTAAACCCTTCACATTAGGTAAACAGATCTTCTCAGTAAGAATACACTAAGAATAATAGCTAAAACCTATACTGAGTAGTTTTTAATAAACTACGGAGACAATTGAACCAAGGGCTAGCAAAGACCGAACAAAACCTTACAAAGAAAAAATTTTGGGTGCTTTAACACTCTTAGGAAGCATAAAAATAGGGGAATATTTAGGTGTTTATAAGACGGAAACATAATTATTGTTGATAAAACTCTCGTGTAAATCCAAATAAGTATGAAAATATATAGTTTTATAATAAAATCACATATACACGTTTTAAGTACTCACTTGTATGTACACATAGCGTTGTTCACAGTCTCCATGCCCTTGTTTAGAAAAAACCACAGTATCATTTGAGTGGTATTATATTTCAAATATTATTTTTTATGATAATTTTTTACACTCCTAAAATTCAGTTCTTACCCTGCAGCCTCAGTTTTTGCAGTACCTATAAAATAGTATACTCTCTGGTCCTCTTTTTCATTGATTAAAAAGCAAGGGAAAACTTCTCCAAGTTTGAAGATTAGCCAGAAGCAGCAGCTTGTAAATTATGAATATGATACAGAAAACCCAAGTTGATTCACTGGTTAAAAGCTGAGAGAGAAGAACTTGACTATTCTAACAAAATGAATTTCTCGAATTAACAATTCTTAGGTCGGCCATGGTAGAATAGATATACGTAATAGTTAAAAAGGGTTTAATTATAACTAATCCTTACCTGTTTCTCTTCGCTGCATAAAATCAGACTGCAACTCATTGGAATCCAGAAACAAGCTTGCCTATCAAATCATATAAGCAATTTATATTTAATATATGAGATAATTACAAATCATTCAAAAAAAAAAAAAAAACCGTGATATTTAATGTAATTAGACATAAAACTCAAGCCTCTATATGAGAGAAAAATATATATTATAATCACAAAATTGCATAATTATAACATATTGTATAATATTTCGAATGAATAACCTACCAAAACTTTAAACTAATGATATTACAGAAGGTTTTTAACTGAGATTCACTTACATATTAATAAATTACACGACACACATATTTCTCTCTCATGAACTACTTGAATCTCAAGATAATATATTTATAGGCCAATGGAGAAAAATAACTTGTGCTAGAAAATACTCACATAATCTTTGAAAATTATATTATTACTATGATAAGTTTTCCTAAAAAAAATACACGGTCAAACTCAAAAGGAAACCTAAAAAAGGGAAGCTAACCAAAATCTCAACAATTAGTGCATAAATAACTATGCCTAAATTTTTCCCACCACCAACTAGCGTTGTCAAAGTGATATCTCATCTAGATCACAATAAGAATCGCTTCCCCTCCTATACAAAACTTTATCTTTTGAGTGCCTTTTTAATCCAAAAGGTAGCTCACGGGGTGAAGTTTTCCCCTTGCACGTGTGCATATAAACATGCACCTAGTCCTTTCCACTTCTATTTCTTTATGGGATAACCCAACAAGTTTTCTCTTACATATTGGATCATTAGTTGAAACTTCTCATTGATTGATATCTTTTCACAAATGAACCATCAGTTGGACTCCATATCAATATTGTTAGTGGACTATTCTAGTGAATTACTGGACAAAATTGTTGTAACTTGGGCTCTGCTACCACTTATTATGAATTTGTGGAAGCATACTGAATATCAAGAATAAGAACATCTGAAATAAATTACCAATCACACAAAACACTTCATATTTAATATGGGTCAAGATAAAGCCTATGACCATGAATGAGAGAAGAATAACACACCATATAATATATTCCAAAAGAGCAACCTACCAAAACTTCAAACTAATGATATCTCAAAAAGTAATTTGCTAAAACACCCTTGCGTATTGACAAATTTAGTGGCATTGTATATTCCTCTCTCACATTAAATACTTGATTCTCAAAATCCTATATTCCTATATTTGTAAGCTAACGAAGATAAACAATTTCCACTAAAAAAATACTTTCAATCCTTATAGAATTGTATTTCTATTACGACAAGTTTTCTTAAAGAAAACAACTCTTGATGTTTAAAAATTTTACACATATACTCCTTTGCTCTAACTTTTTTTAGAAAAAACTTTCTTAAAAGATATAAGAATAAAGTTACAATGTCACACGTCTAACACAATCAACAACATTACAAAGTTAGGGCAAAAACATATAATATAATTATATCTACTTTTAATAAATACCACTTTGAGCATTAATAATGATGTATTATAATTTTAAATTAAATATAAAGTAATACTATATTAATATTCATTATAAATACATATAATAGCACTGAAAAAATTCATGATATAATTTTTATGCTTTAAGAGTTAATTTAATAAAAATTATAAAAAAATATAATTTTTCCAAAATAAATTTAAAAACCTTGAAGATAGTCTATGATATTTTCCTTTTTTTTTTTTTTTAATCCTAACTTCAACTTTCTCAAAAACTTTAAAATGCTAACTTTTATATTTCAAAAGAATAGCAGTACATGCATAAACTAATATTTATAAACTAATGCAACACTACTCGTTCATAGACATATGTAACTTTATCGACCATTAAATGTGTGACATTCATCAAATCACTCTGTGACACACATACACACACACACACACACACACATGTGTGTGTGTGTGTGTGTGTGTGTGTGTGTGTGTGTGTGTATGGAGTTTGTATTTATCCATTTCCAAAATTTCAATGATACCTAATCAGAAAGTTCGTACAAAATGAAACATGTAGCAGAAACAAAAGACAATAAAGAAGGGACCCAGTCGAAAATTTCACCTCATCTAGTGGAGGGGAAAGAAAGAACTATGGTGCTTACACTAAAAAGGTAGATAATATCGCAGCGTATTTTACCTAACAAGAACAAAATCCTTTCTGGGGGGCCTGGCTGGAAGTGAACAAGGAGGTCGTCATTGTTAATGTTCATTGAATCATTTTTCATGTTTTGTCACAGTATGTGAGATCAGATGCTCACGGATCTTTCTAAGAGTACATACAAATCTTAATGAACGATGTGATGGTTGATGTGATCGATATATATGCAATCGTTTATTATTCTTTCATGCTTATTACAAATACTACTGGATTATGATTTAATTAATGATCTTTGGTGCATAAACTGATGATGAAGATCTTCTGGTTTCAAAGCCTAGATCAGTAGACAAAATACCAAGAACTTCAATTTAAATTAATTAAGAAAACGTAAGCAATGATACCTGGGATGACTATAGAGTTATTGCACTCGATGACCAAATTTAACATTCTGAATAAGGAAAGACGAAACGACATCACCTATCAAGCAAACATTCTAAAATGGAAATTCATATATTACACTCAAAGATCACCTTTGCATACGTTATAGATTCTTCTATGGCTTTGTAGGAGAGACAAGCACAGTTTCCAACAAAATATCATCGTCTGCCAGCAAAAAGATAAATTATTGTAAAACACTAATAACAGAAGAAATAACCAAACAAAACGAAACCCACATCCACCAAAAGAGAAGAAAATTTGAGCCAAAGGTGCATCATACAAACCTGGTCCAATTCGGTCAAATATTGCTTGGAAACTCAACTGGTACACGGAAGCCAAGCTATAAATTGGAGCAGCAAAGCTTGAACACTGAAGAAGAAGACTACATAAAGCTGAGGGAGACAAATCTGGGAAAAGAAGTAGCTACCTCGACACATCACAATAAATGAAGAGTGATAGTTCTTGTATTCTTTAAACGAAAAAGAAGAGAAGCTAGGGTTTTGTGCTGTCCATTTTTCTTTCTTTACTGGTGTGAGTACATTTACGTACAATGTGTCGCAGAAAGAGGTAGCCCTTCATTGTTTCCAAAAAAAGTAGTTACCTTGGTTTGTGAGACGACTCTGCTTATTGCGTGATCTAGTTTCTCACTTGGGTTTTCGGGGGCTTTGAGTTTCACAAGCTGAGATGGGTTTTGTGTTTCATTTTCTGTTCAAATATAGGGTGGCAATGGCGTATATTGAAAATTATATACCAAACAAACGACTAGTTTTGTTGGAAATTGGTATGAAATAATGAGAACTTCAGAAGGCAAATAATATTGATTTCTGATGTGACTTCTGTATTTTCTCTATAAACCCTAAAAATCTGGAGGCCATGAATGTTCTTGGTAATGCACACGCAAAATTGGAAGTAATATTTTATTTAGCTTGTGACTCCAGAATTTAAAACTTGTAGGCAACCTAAAAATCTGAATCTTCTAACTTTGATTGAAACGTTTCATGCTTCGGTCAATTATTGTGTGCCATGTTAATGTATTTTAATTGAATGGGATAAACACGAATGATGTGTTCATGTCCAAGTGTATAAACCTTGAATGTTTAGGAATTGGGAAAATGGAGGACGGCATGGTTTTCACGTACACGTTGATGCAGTGAAAGGGTTAGTACAGGTTAATCAATGGTTGGATTAGTTGACTAAGAGTTGTCTTGATAAACTATTAAGACATAATATTGTTTTTTTATTTTATTATAGGTCAAACTGATATAGACATAGAATTTATTTTATTTGCATTTAGTATAGGGGTCAAAGCGATAATCTCTAAGTGAATATAAAAAGCTGAAAGGTTAAAAAAAAACACTAGTGACAGACTACACAAACCCTAAACACTTATCTCCTCTTTGGCATCTCTCTAGACACCAATATCCTGATTTTTGGCATTTCTCTACATCAATCTTGTCATTCGTAATTTTATTCCGGATCAATCTTTTCTTTAATAATTTTTTTAAATATTGATTTTGTCATTTCTAATTCATTCTATTATCGATTTTCTCTCTAATCGTGTTTTCTAATTTTATTATTCTCAAATTTTTTGGACATAGTTCTTATTATTTATAATAACTCATTCTTATGATTAATCTGATGGTTTAAAGATGTAGACATTCTAATAATTAAAATTCATTAAACCATCACTCAAAACCTAGTTCTCTCTCACCTAAACAGAATGAATTAACAAGGGAAAGCTATTTTACACGTTTTTTTTTTTCAGCTTTTATATCTGCAGAAAAACATATATTTTATTTCCTTCATGCTAATATTCATTACATAAAGTAAAAGAGCGGCTATAGCATGGTGAACTGAAGAGGTGAAGTAGTATAATTTAAGTCACATGCTTATTGCATGAGAAAAAAACTCTCTCTGAGTGCGAGCTTTGAATTGCAAAAGAGATAAGAAAAGCTTGACCAAAGTATAGAGCAGGCGTGCAGGTAGGTAGGGGCGGGCGGCAAGTGGAGCAGTACCCTTCGGTAGAGAATTGAAAATTTAGGTTCAGACTAAAACAATTATCTATTATAGGCTTTTGGTGACGCAAATTGATGTGATAAATCTGCAGTATTAATTATTCAGGAGTAATGCTCAAGAGCAGCTCAACTCTTCATTTGAACCCATCCGGTCTCGGAGCTAGAGAAACTCAATCTCAACACGTAACACACTCTTTTAGATTCGTCATGTCATCTGGGAAATGTCTATATTTTATTCGTATAAGATTTGAGTTTTTCTTTAGTGTCATAGGATAATTATGTAGTTTGATCCCCTCAAGTTTCACTAAATCATATATTCCAAATGGATGGTTTCTTGGCTGATTTCCTTATTACAAGGAAGGGGTTCAAGTCACTAAAGAACTGTTTTTGAATTAAATTAAATTTTCCCTTCCCATATGACAAGGTGTCAAAAGTTTTGATATCAAGATAAAAGACCCCAAATATTATCTAGAGTAATTATAGGGTCAGTTACAGTTGCTTATTTAAAAATTTTTAATCCAATATGATTAATATTCTAAGATCGAAAGGCTAGTCATCTAAGGGGTTCAAAGTGTTAGGATTAAGGTGATTAAAAGGTATATGAGTCTAATATGGTGTATGGACGCTGGTTTAAGTTAGTTTTTTCGTTATTTTAAGTTAATAAATAATATTATTAGAAAGTTATTGAATAGGAATACTATTACCAAAACGATAAACAATATTGTTGACAAAATAAACACAGTTATTGAAAAAGTAAATGAGTTGAACTCAAATTAAGTTGTCAAATTAAAACTTTAATTTAAGAAAGGCCAAAGGACTTGTTCCCACCTATAGTTTGAGGCGGTCACAAAGTCCCACTCATTAACTTTTATAAGCCTATATTCTCACCTTCAAACCAAATTTAATACTAAATATAATAGTAAATAGTAAAAATTCAATGGTATTTTTGTCGTTTTAAGATTCAAATTTTATAAAATAACAAAATAATTTTTATATAAATATAAAATTTTAAAAAATTTTAAATTTAAAAAAAAAAGTAGCCACCATCACCGATGTCGGGCGGTGGTTGCTAATAACTGAACCAGGTGGTCGTCTCTGGCCACCTGGTTCAAGGGGAGGCCATATCTGGCCTCCCCATTTGGTGGTCGCCTCTTGTTTTGGACGAGATGGCTAGATTTGGCCATTAAAAATGATCGAAAAGGGCTAGCATTGGTTTCAACGGTCGTTTTCAGCCATTGTTGTAGGCGGAGGAGGCCAGATATGACCTCATTCTCCAAAACTGGAGGCAGCCATCGAACGGGGAGAACAGATCTGGCCTCGCCTAAAACCAAGTGGCCGTCTCCAGCCACCTGATTCAGTTATTAGCGGCCACCGCTGTCGGCATCAGTGGTGGTGGCTACTTAATTTTTTTGAATTTATTTTTAAATTTTTTTATATTTAAAAATTATTTTATAATTTTATTATAAATTTTTATTTTTTAAAGGGTATTTTAGTCATTTCATTTAAAAAATTATAAAAAAATGTTTGAATTTTGGTTCAAATGTGAGAATCTGGACTTTTAAAAGTTAGTAGGTGAGACTTTGCCCCTGTCTCAAACTATGAGTGGGAATAAGTCTTTTAGCCTTTAAGAAATAATAAACTACTCTAGAATTAAATTTTTGACTTTAACTAGTAGAGAATAATTAAAACCTTGTATTTATCCGAGTTTTAAGCCTATAAGAGTGCTAGTTTGAATCAGATTACTCATCATAAAAATAAAAATAAAAATTGGATTGATTTGAATACATAATAAATTTGTTTAGGTGACAAAAAGGGAGGCTTCCCATATAACAAGGTGTCAAGTCTTGATATCAAGATAAAATACCTCTAATCTTATCTAGTAGAGTAATTTTAGGGTTAGTCATAGTTATTTATTTAAGGTTTTTTAATCCAATACAATTAATAGTCTACGGTCAAGATGCTAGTCATCTAAGAGGTTCAAAGTTTTAGGATTACGGTGATCGAAATGTATATGAATATTGTATAGTGTATAGACACTGGTTTAGGTTAGTTTCCTCGTCAATATAAAAAACATAATATTCATTTCAAACTCAAATTCTTTTAAGTCAATAAATAATATTATTAGAGAGCTGTTGGTTAGGAATAATATTATCAAAACAATAAATAATATTGTTGACAAAATAAACACAATTATTGAAAGAGTAGATGAGTTGAACTCAAATTAAATTGTCAAATTAAAACTCCAATTCAAGTTTAACTTATTCAAATCGAATATAAATTTGAGATTGAATTAGCTCAACTCAAATCCACTCGTGTTAATAAACCCTTTCGAAAATTGGTAAATATATCTTAATGTCATCGCCTATATGCTTAACAATCACCAGCTACCTTCGGCACTTTCACATGTTAACTTCATATAAAGGAACCCAACCACCCATGCATAAACGTGTTAAAAGGGTCAAATTGCACACACTTTTCGATGTACAACCTACAAAATTTTGGACTGTGCCAAGGCTCTAAGGGTTTGGCCTAACACGATCACAAAAAAATTTAAGAAGTAAAAGTAAAAATATTAAAAAAGATATACATAATATGATGGTGTAGTCCAATAAAGACGGAAAGAAGCATGAATTAAAGGGTTTGAGGTTATGTCATAGATTTGACAAAACCCGAAATGATGGAAATTTAAAAATTTTAGGAAAATCTAAAATATATAAAAAAAAAAAATTGTTCGGAATTTAAAATTTTGGTTAAAAATTTTGTTTGTTTCTTAAGAATTGAATGATTCTAA
>JAJEJH010000274.1:609849-633647 GCA_026122585.1 Anacardium occidentale
TAAATATTGATTTTGTCATTTCTTATTCATTCTATTATCGCTTTTCTCTCTAATCGTGTTTTTTAATCTTATTATTCTCAAATTTTTTGGACATAGTTCTTATTATTTATAATAACTCATTCTTATGGTTTAAAGATGTAGACATTCTAATAATTAAAATTCATTAAGCCATCACTCAAAACCTAGTTCTCTCTCACCTAAACAGAATGAAATAACAAGGGAAAGCTATTTTACACGTTTTCTTTTTTTCAGCTTTTATATCTGCAGAAAAACATATATTTTATATCCTTCATGCTAATATTCATTACATAAAGTGAAAGAGCGGCTATAGCATGGTGAACTGAAGAGGTGAAGTATAATTTAAGTCACATGCTTATTGCATGAGAAAAAAACTCTCTCTGAGTGCGAGCTTTGAATTGCAAAAGAGATAAGAAAAGCTTGACCAAAGTATAGAGCAGGCGTGCAGGTAGGTAGGGGCGGGCGGCAAGTGGAGCAGTACCCTTCGGTTGAGAATTGAAAATTTAGGTTCAGACTAAAACAATTATCTATTATAGGCTTTTGGTGACGCAAATTGATGTGATAAATCTGCAGTATTAATTATTCAGGAGTAATGCTCAAGAGCAGCTCAGCTCTTCATTTGAACCCATCTGGTCTCGGAGCTAGAGAAACTCAATCTCAACACGTAACACACTCTTTTTGATTCGTCATGTCATCTGGGAAATGTCTATATTTTATTCGTATAAGATTTGAGTTTTTCTTTAGTGTCATAGGATAATTAAGTACTTTGATCCCCTCAAGTTTCACCAAATCATATATTCCAAATGGATGGTTTCTTGGTTGATTTCCTTATTACAAGGAAAGGGTTCAAGTCACTAAAGAATTATTTTTGAATAAAATTAAATTTCCCCTTCCCATATGACAAGGTGTCAAAAGTTTTGATATCAAGATAAAAGACCCCAAATATTATCTGGTAGAGTAATTATAGGGTCAGTCACAGTTGCTTGTTTAAAATTTTTTAATCCAATATGATTAATAGTCTAAGATCGTGAGGCTAGTCATCTAAAGGGTTCAAAGTGTTAGGATTAAGGTGATTGAAAGCTATATAAGTTTAATATGGTGTATGGACGCTGGTTTAGGTTAGTTTTTTCGTTCTTTTAAGTTAATAAATAATATTATTAGAGAGTTGTTGATTAGGAATAATATTACCAAAACGATAAACAATATTGTTGACAAAATAAACACAATTATTGAAAGAGTAAATGAGTTGAACTCAAATTAAGTTGTCAAATTAAAACTTTAATTTAAGAAAGGTCAAAAGACTTGTTCCCATTTATAGTTTGAGGTGATGACAAAGTCTCACTCATTAACTTTTAAAAGTCCAGATTCTCATATTCAAACCAAATTTAATATTAAATATAATAATAAACAGTAAAAATTCAATGATATTTTTGTCCTTTTAATATTCAAATTTTATAAAATAACAAAATAAATTTTATATAAATATAAAATTTAAAAAAATTTTAAATTTAAAAAAAAAATAGCCACCATCACCGATGCCGAGCGGTGGCTCCTGATAACTGAACCAGATGGTCGTCTCCGACCACCTGGTTCAAGGGGAGGCCATATATGTCTCCCCATTTGGTGGCCGCCTCCTGTTTTGGACGAGACGGTCATATCTGGCCATAAAAAATGATCGAAAAGGGCTGGTATTGGTTTCAACGGTCATTTTCGGCCATTGTTGTAGGCGGAGGAGGCCAGATCTGGCCTCATCTTCCAAAACTGGAGGCGGCCATCGAACGGCCTCCCCTAGAACCAAGTGGTCGTCTCCGACCACCTGGTTCAGTTATTAGCGGCCACAGCCGTCGGCATCGGTGGCGGTGGCTACTTAATTTTTTTAAATATATTTTTAAATTTTTTTATATTTAAAAATTATTTTATAATTTTATTATAAATTTTTATTTTTTAAAGGGCATTTTAGTCATTTCATTTGAAAAATTATAAAAAAATGTTTGAATTTTGGTCCAAATGTGAGAATCTGGGCTTTTAAAAGTTAGTGGATGAGACTTTGTCTCTGTCTCAAACTATGGGTGGGAATAAGTCATTTGGCCTTTAAGAAATAATAAACTACTTTAGAATTAAATTTTTGACTTTAACTAATAGAGAATAATTAAAACCTTGTACTTATCCGAGTTTTAAGCCTATAAGAGTGCTAGTTTTAATCATATTACTCATCATCAAAATAAAAATAATAATTAGATTGATTTGAATACATAAAAAGTTTGTTTAGGTGACAAAAAGGGAGGCTTCCCATATAACAAGGTGTCAAGTCTTGATATCAAGATAAAAGACCTCTAATCTTATCTAGTAGAGTAATTATGAGGTTAGTCATAGTTATTTATTTAAGGTTTTTTAATCTAATACAATTAATAGTATACGATCAAGATGCTAGTCATCTAAGAGGTTAAAAGTGTTGGGATTACGGTGATCGAAAGGTATATGGATATAGTATAGTGTATAAACACTGGTTTAGGTTAGTTTCCTCGTCAATATAAAAAACATAATATTCATTTCAAACTCAAGTTCTTTTAAGTCAATAAGTAATATTATTAGAGAGCTGTTGGTTAGGAATAATATTATCAAAACAATAAATAATATTATTGATAAAATAAACACAATTATTGAAAGAGTAGATGAGTCAAACTCAAATTAAATTGTTAAATTAAAATTCCAATTCAAATTTAACTTATTCAAATCGAATATGAATTTGAGATTGAATTAGCTCAACTCAAATCCACTCGTGTTAATAAACCCTTTCGAAAATTGGTAAATATATCTTAATGTCATTACCTATATGCTTAACAATCACCACCTACCTTCGATACTTTCACATGTCAACTTGATATAAAGGAACTCAACCACCCATGCATAAACGTGTTAAAAGGGTCAAATTGCACACACTTTTCGATGTACAACCTACAAAATTTTGGACTGTGCCAAGGCTCTAAGGGTTTGGCCTAACACGATCACAAAAAAATTTAAGAAGTAAAAGTAAAAATATTAAAAAAGATATACATAATATGATGGTGTAGTCCAATAAAGACGGAAAGAAGCATGAATTAAAGGGTTTGAGGTTATGTCATAGATTTGACAAAACCCGAAATGATGGAAATTTAAAAATTTAATGAAAATCTAAAATATATAAAAAAAAATTTGTTCGAAATTTAAAATTTTGGTTACAAATTTTGTTTGTTTTTTAAGAATTGAATGATTCTAATTTTTCAAATATTTATTAGGTATATATCCCTCGTAAAAATATCCTTTTTCACAAGGGATAAACTTACTTTTATGTATCTAGAAACAAAAAGAGGTCATGATTGAGCGTGACAAAAAGAGAGTGAAAAGAGGCAGTCTCTTTTGACTGCATAATTAATTGACCCAGGAATTACTGCGGTGATTGGTTGCTATATTTAGCAAAGCCTAATCCCCTATTCGGGTTTGGCAATTGTTATCTTCCTCATCTCCATTTCCCAAACGGCGAAACACTAGTCCCACCCAAGGTTTCCTAAATCCATCCCACCCCTAAAGTTTTAAAAAGCTAAGTATCACCCTTATCCTTTAAAAAGACTAAAATACCATTCATAAAAATAAATAATATTAATATTAAAAACCATTAATAAAAATAAATAATATTAATATTAAAATAAAATATTAATATTAATATTATTAAATATAAAATAATAAAAAATTATTAATAAAAAATTATAAAATAATAAAAAAAATCATAATTGTCGACATCATCATCGATAGTGTGATTGTTGTTGACATAATTAGATGGTGGAAAGTGACCATTTAATTTCATTGGCTATCAAATTTGATCGTATCTAATCATAAAAAATTTGGCAAAAATAGTTAGATCTAGCCATCTCTACAATTAGAAATGGTCAGAAACAATTAAAATGTTTAAAACTGATCGTTTTCAATCATCTTTTGTGACAGAGACAATTAGATCTGATCGTATTAGTCAATTTTTTATAATTAGATCTGATCACTAATGAACTATATGACTTTTTTCAGTCATTTGGTTATGTTAACGATAACCACTGTTAATGATGTTGTCGATAATGATGACAATTTTTTTAATATTTTATTTTATTTTATTTTTTATTAATTTTTAATATTATATTATAATTTTAATATTATATTATATTTTAATTATTTTTATAAAATTTATTTTTTAGTTTTATTTAAAAAGATAAAAATGTCTCTTTGACTTTGATTAAACATGGATAATTGATTTTTTAAAATTTTATGGACGAGACTAGGCATTTAAGAAAACCTTGGGTGTGATTATGGTGTTTGGCCTTTCCCAAACCCAAAATAAACTAAACTGTACTTTATTGTTCCGGATTTAAAAAAGAAAAATTATAATTGTTTAGCGTGCCTAAACACCTAACAATTATATATTTATTTACAATGTAAATTTAGCGTCTAATAAAATTCAGATTTAAACACTTTTTATTTAAATTTTAATTTGATAATTTAATAAATAAATAAATTATTATAAAATTAAATCGAACTTCAGCCAGCTTTAGACACAGCTCGGCTCATTCCATCCCAAATTTTCCGGGCTGGAAATCAATGTGATGCTCACAAATTAGATTCGGCCCCAAAACCAGAACCAGCCCGACCAAATTTGCACGAATCTCATCCCTAGTTCCACAGAAGGAGCGTGCAATCCCACGCGCCCCAAGAAAAACCCGCGCCTCACTCTTTCCCGCCATTACTGAACCTTCCACAAACATGTATATAAATAAATTAATTAATTTATTAACGTAATTTTAACATAAAAAGGAACCCACTTCAGTTTCATACTCACGAGGAATCATAATTCGTTCATCCAAGAACCCCAGAGCAAAACGCTCTTCTGCAATCAAATGGATGACAACATTATTGAAGATCAGAACAAGCTTCCTGAACTAAAATTAGGTAATTAAACCAAGTTTTATGTTTTTATTATCTGGGTTTTTAATGTTTTTTTCTTATTTGTTTTTTAACTTTGTTGTGATAAGAAATGTTTGCTTACTTGAACATTACTATGGTTAGATGCAAAACAAGCTCGAGGATTTCTCTCATTCTACAGAACCCTACCAAGTGTAAGCCCGCTTCACCTTTTTGTCGTGTGGGTTTGTCTTCATTTTAACTGAAAATGTAAATTTTTCTCTTGGGAGCAGTAATAGTCTGTTTGATTTTTGAGAAAATGAAGCACTTGAAGTGAAGAAGGAAGGCGGAAAGTTCCGGGGTTTTGTGGGGGGCTTTTGTTTTTCTTTTATTTTCGTGTGTCTGTGTGATAAATGAAGTTTTTCTTAACCAGGTATGTTTGATGGGATTGAAATTGGGACCTTGAATGAAGTAATTAAGTAAAAGCGTGAGATGAGAATCAAATTGTGTTTTGAATTTCTAATTTCCTTTCCTTGTGCTGCAGGACTCAAGGGCTGTTCGGTTCTTCGATCGTCGGGTAGTTAATGCTTTGTTGTTAATGATTGTTATTTTGCTGCTTTCATATTGATATTGATACTTATTTCTCTATTCAATATTAGTTATTGTCTCAAATTGTTAAGAATTATGATGTGGCATAACCTAAACGGCTTTTGGTTTTGTCTTCAATTTTTTTATTGTTCTGTTTGTAAAGGACTGGATCTATTGTCTCAGAAATCCTGTGTAAGAAATTTTATGTTGATGACTTGTTTCTAGGAAATTTAGCGCAATATAATGTTGTGTATTGTTTATCACAATTTGTCCAATTGAAGAAATTTTTCCTTTCTTGCCAGTATTAGTTGCAAAAATCTTTTCCCCCTCAGCCAATATTAAAACCAATTTTTTTGAGGACAAAACATTCTAACTGTTGTATACTGCATCAAAATTGCGTTTTCATATGTAAGATGTTTGCCATAACTTTTTAATCTCTCTTGAAGAAATTTGGACGGATTATTTGATCTTTTATGTCATATTTAGCATTAGTTTATCATATTTCTCATTTTCATTCGACATATCTTTATTCACTGGTTTTTAACTTTTCTCTCCCCTCTCATACATACGGTGTTTGGACGCAAACACAGTCTTACATATGTAAAAGTGCTTAGATAATCTAACTTTCTTATGGTTTTGCGAATTAGCATATTATCAATTCACTATGGCTTCTTCCCTCTCTCTCTCTCTGTTGTTTTATTTTATAACATGCTAATTTTAAATTGAACTTGCCTGGTACTCCATCCACCCTTTTGAACATTTAATTCTTCTTATCAATATACATTTTGTTTCCTATAAAAATGCTAGTTTTAAATTGTTGTTTAATGTGTGGGATCTGTTATTGTTTATAAAATTAAGTTCCACCTTGAGATTAACACAATACATATTTATTTCTTGTGACTTACTCTGGGTACAGTTGCTCCCTGGTTGGTGGACTTTATACCATGTGGTTTTAATTATTCCTCTTCCTTTGATGGAGCTCTATTTTAATTTTACTTTTTGTACTTTCATGGATTATTTAGGTGTAATGTTTAAGCAGTTTTCTGTAAATATGCAGGACTACTATACTGCTCATGGTGAAAATGCAACTTTTGTTGCAAAGACATACTATCGTACTACTACTGCTATGCGACAATTGGGCAGTGGATCTGATGCTCTTTCCAGTGTAAGTGTTAGTAAGAACATGTTTGAGACAATTGCTCGTGATCTTCTCCTGGAGAGAACAGATCACACTCTTGAGCTCTATGAAGGTAGTGGCTCAAATTGGAAACTAGTGAAGACTGGAACACCGGGGAATATAGGAAGTTTTGAAGATGTTCTGTTTTCCAACAGTGAGATGCAGGATACCCCTGTCGTTGTTGCACTGTGTCCAGTCTTCCGTGAAAATGGATGCACTCTTGGGTTGGGCTATATTGATTTAACTAAGAGAGTACTTGGATTGGCTGAATTTCTGGATGATAGCCACTTTACAAATGTAGAATCATCTTTGGTTGCACTTGGTTGCAAGGAGTGCCTTTTGCCTATAGAGTCTGGAAAGTCTAGTGAATGTAGACCTCTGCTTGATGCTTTGACCAGATGTGGTGTGATGTTAACTGAGAGAAAGAAAAGTGAGTTTAAGGCAAGGGATTTAGTGCAGGATCTTGGTAGGCTTGTTAAAGGTTCCATTGAACCTGTTCGAGATTTGATTTCCGGTTTTGAATTTGCTCCTGGTTCTTTGGGGGCATTACTGTCTTATGCTGAGTTACTTGCAGATGAGAGTAATTATGGAAGTTATTCAATTCGAAGGTACAATCTGGACAGCTACATGAGGTTGGATTCTGCTGCTATGAGGGCACTAAATGTCATGGAAAGCAAAACTGATGCAAACAAGAATTTCAGTTTGTTTGGTCTCCTGAATAGAACCTGTACTGCTGGGATGGGAAAACGACTACTTCATATGTGGTTAAAGCAGCCTTTATTGGATGTGAATGAAATAAATGTCAGGCTGGACCTGGTACAAGCATTTGTTGAAGATGCTGCAGTTCGCCAAGATCTGAGGCAGCATCTGAAAAAAATATCTGATATAGAACGACTTATGCATAACCTTGGTAGGAAAAGAGCTGGTCTGCAGCATGTAGTAAAACTTTATCAGGTTGGTGCTGTTGTTATTTCATATTATCTACTTTATAGAGTGTGATGGTGGCTATATGTATTAGTATGACTGACCTAGAGTTTGGAATTTTCAAGTTAAAAATAGTTCTATATTGCTAGACAAAAAGCCAGAGGTATTCTCCTCTGGACAGACTAAAATTTTATATCAGTCTTCTCCAGGTTATTTATTGATTTAGTTTTTCATCAGTCGGTTAAGGGTGATTCCTTGGACTCTTGCAGTTTAATAACTACCCATTTTACCAGATTAGTAGAATTGGGAGTTGCAAATTTCTCTTTTATGTTTTCATTCTACATGCTTCATTATGTTTTTTAATTTTACAATATGCTATTTTATTATTATTTTGCAAATGTTTACAAGTCATGAATTGAATTATACTTCCAGATAAGTATATATCTTTCCTTCGAACAGTAGGTACATGTGTTATGAATTGATCTCATTTTTTTTATGCAGTCAAGTATACGGCTGCCATACATTAGAAGTGCCCTGCAACTGTATGATGGACAGTTTTCGTCATTGATCAAGGAAAGGTATTTAGATCCACTGGATGTTTTAACTGATGACGATCATTTGAATAAGTTCATTGGTCTGGTAGAAGCTTCTGTTGACCTTGATCAACTTGAAAATGGAGAGTACATGATCTCATCAAGTTATGATCCTGCTTTGTCAGCACTAAAAGATGAGCAGGAATCTCTGGACAACCAAATACGCAGTTTGCATACACAGACAGCTTACGACCTTGATTTGCCTGTGGATAAGGCCTTAAAGTTAGATAAAGGGACACAGTTTGGACATGTCTTCAGAATTACAAAGAAGGAAGAACCAAAAATAAGGAAAAAGCTCAGCACTCAATTTATTGTCCTTGAAACACGGAAAGATGGAGTAAAATTCACTAATACAAAGCTTAAAAAATTAGGAGACCAGTACCAAAAAGTTCTTGAGGAATATAAAAATTGTCAAAAAGAGCTTGTTAACCGTGTTGTTCAAACTGCAACAACTTTCTCTGAGGTATTCATTCATTGTAACTTATTGCTTGTGGTGGTTCTTGTTCTGACTGGATAGAGTTTGATTCTACAGGTATTTGAGTCTTTGGCTGGTGTGCTTTCTGAATTGGATGTCTTGCTCAGTTTTGCTGATTTAGCTTGTAGTTGTCCAACACCATACACGAGACCAGACATCAATCCACCGGTAAATATATGCTAAAGATTTGATGCTTTTTGTTCTTCTTGCCTTGATTTCTTTTTTCTCTTTTTTGGATACACTGGTCATGTTCTTCACATATTTGTTTCAACAGGATGTGGGAGATATTATATTAGAAGGGAGTAGACACCCATGTGTAGAAGCTCAAGACTGGGTGAATTTTATACCCAATGATTGTAAACTTGTAAGTGTTCTTATGATTCGACTAAGGAAGGTGTTTTATTTTTCTAGACTTCATAAATTAGTGTGACTCACCATTTCCTCTTTGGTTTTCATTTATCAGATCAGAGGAACGAGTTGGTTTCAGATCATTACTGGACCTAACATGGGTGGAAAGTCCACATTTATTCGGCAGGTGCACTAAATATGATTCAATTTACATGGATCTTTAATTCTATCAGAGTAATTAATTACTTCCAACTGGAGACTTTAAAGTTTGGTATTTTTCTGCTGTGTGATGGATAAGCACCAATAGAGAGTGTTTGCTGCTTGTCTTGTATGATATTATCCTTTCCAATCCTTAGTAGCAAATCTAATACCAGTAGCCATCTAAGTTTTTTCTTACATGCAATCCTATGAAATCCCATATTGCTAAGTAAGAAATTCTGATGTCTGTTTTGGTTGCATTTTCAGATTGGTGTAAACATTTTGATGGCACAAGTTGGTTCTTTTGTTCCTTGTGACAAAGCTAGCATTTCTGTTCGTGATTGCATTTTTGCCCGTGTTGGTGCTAGTGACTGCCAAGTGAGTTCCATTGGTTTTATTTGGAAGTTTCAACTTGCTAGATCTTGGTATAACAAGTTGAATCACAAAGATTTTGACTCTGTATTTATCAATCTTTATGTTTCTTCTAATTATAAGAAGTCTTTTTATCCTTCATGCCTTGGATTATGTATTCTTGCTTTGAATTCTGTGCTGGATAGGGAAGATTAAAGTGGCAACTACCATAAGGCTTGAGATGCCTTTACAATTTGTTTATGTTGATTATTTTTAGTGTTAGCTACAAAATCTTGGATTATATTTAGCCAGTTCAGGTTGAGACATCCTTGCAGTGAAAAAGTTCTGTTCGAAACTTCGAATGTCTCTTAATGAAGGTATTACTTGGGTTAAGTTGTTTCATTCCATGTTGTCCAATCTAAACCTATGCAAGCTGCAATCGTAAAGCTTTTGGGTAGAAATAGTATATCTGATTAATCTACTTTACTAGTGTAACTTAGCCTTCAGTTTTAACCAGTCAGGTTAAATTAAAATTTGTTAACTTAGTGAGTCGATCTGCAATTATTTTGGATAATGGGCTTGCTTGTGGCAGTGCCAGCCAAGTTACTGCCTAAATGATACAATATAACATAGAATTTCAGACTACTTTTGACCCACATCTTTCTGAGACCATGTGTGCATGCTTCTCATGTTGTGTCTGTAACTAGTCCATCCAGAGATAGGGTAATTGAACATATCTAGATGATTGCATGGTTCTACAAGCATTACCGACCACAACTGTTTTCTTATTACATAAGTTTAAGCATTAGTGCTCTATCTAGTTAATGTTTTACTTCAGTGCAGTGTATTTATATAAATGCTTGACCATATAGATCCTAAAGTAGAGATTCATGCTAATGTCATGAAAAAAAGGAGATTATATGTTGTTTCCTTGTGATAATGTTTAACTATAGTTATTTTATCTTTTGGTTTCTCAGTTACGTGGAATTTCTACCTTTATGCAAGAAATGCTTGAAACTGCATCAATATTGAAGGGAGCTACTGATAAGTCATTAATAATCATTGATGAGTTAGGCCGTGGGACATCAACTTATGATGGGTTTGGTATGTTTCACTTATGGCTTACTTTCATATGAATTTCAGTTTCCCTTTCTCTCTATTTTCTACAAGCACTCACCCACACAACCACAACCCATTTCCAAACCAAAATGTTTGAGCTATTGGAAAGGTGATGGATTGGAAAATAACTAGCCAGATGATGGTTCATTTTTGTTGAGCTAAAGCCTGGAGAATCTTATTCTGGCTGCAAATCATTTACACACACACACATGTATACTTGGAAAAGCAAAAACTTTGAAGAGGAAGTAAAAATTACTACAAATTGCTGTTTATTAAATGTAATGAAACCTACCTGCAATAAATAAATATATGACAGCGGGACTGAAGTACTTCATTTTGGATCTTCTACTGGTGATAAGAGTTGAAAATTTTTCAACATCCATGTCTGTTCTGCATCCATGACCTGTGCCTTCTGGCTCCGCTATTTTGGGCTAGGCTGGGATAGTAAGCCCACGGAATTTGGGTTAATTTCGTTGGACATCTATATAATAAAAATCTGAGTTCTATTTGGCTGTTTCAGAAGCTGGTTGCTTTAGCTGATATCATGACCATGTTACAGTTGAAAGCATAGTCATGCTTGTATGTTACTTTAAGATTTTGTTTTGAACATGCAATTGGCGTTTCCTGATGAATTTGATGTGTTTCTACGCATTGCTTTGGATCTCTGAATTACTGATAGACCATAACAATGGGA
This sequence comes from Anacardium occidentale, assembly GCA_026122585.1. NCBI lineage: Eukaryota > Viridiplantae > Streptophyta > Magnoliopsida > Sapindales > Anacardiaceae > Anacardium > Anacardium occidentale. The sequence continues at coordinate 621,255 of JAJEJH010000274.1, forward strand.
GAGCTACGATCCTTTTCTCACAACTTCATTTGATTTGCACTTTTTGTTGCAGAAATATGTGCCATATTAAAGTTGTATATTTTGGTAAGGTATTCTTTATGATCAAAACTGAGACAAATTATGTTTGTTCTGATTCAGGTTTAGCATGGGCTATATGTGAACACCTGGTTGAAGTGATTGGAGCACCTACTTTGTTTGCAACCCACTTCCATGAATTGACTGCATTAGCTGATGAAAATGCCAATCATGAACTCAAGAAAAAGCAAATTGTTGGTGTGGCAAACTATCATGTTAGTGCGCATATTGACTCAACAAGTCGCAAGTTGACTATGTTGTACAAGGTAGGTGCTCTCATTGAATAATCAAGTTAGGTTATTGCTTATGATCTAGTTCTTATAGGATTGCCATTGTTACATTCCTGCACATCTATTAAAGGTTTTCTCTTTTTTTAGTTATTGATTTGCATTTTAGAGTACAGCCTAGTTGACTTTAAATCTAGCTATCAATATTTTTTCACCTTTTTAAGAAGATATCAAACCCATCAAGGGGTACAATCTGGCAGTGGGGACCTGCTGCTGTGGAAAAATTGTGGTCTATGATAGGAACCTGGATCTTCAGTACCTGAATCAAACAATAAACACAATATCTAGCACAGAAACCAAAATAGAATAAACCTAGACAGCACCAAAATCTGGAAAAATCACTGCCTTTGTGTATTCACATAGAACTCAACCAGTAGTTATGCAATTCTCAACCAGTGAATAAGAACAGACAGCAAGAAGAAATAACAAGGATAAACCAAAAATTTGAGGAGCTGGAGCTTCCCAATCAACCAAAAGCTGCCCAAACCTTCACCATTCTATTTTTCACTCCCTCTCTGTCACAACAGCCTATCCCAAAATCCCTCCTACCACATGCCCCTCCTGACCACTCCTCTATCATTAGGACCATGTTGACTACTGGACACCTCAGTCTTCTTTTTTTAGGAGCTATGTGGTATAATAAATAATAATGGAATGTGTCATCACAGATGTTCTTCAATTCAGTTAGCAGAGGTTTGTATTATATAGCATGTGGTTCATGCTTTAATTTCTCTTACAGCTAAGTTGCATTTTAATCTAGGAGTGTGATAGCATATTTCTGAAGATGAGTGACCATCTAATGTAGTTTGATTTCATAATAGAATATCATACCTTGTGGACGTGTAGAATATTATAGATCTGCATAAATGAATTAGGAACCTTTACACATTCTAACAAATTGGCAGACTGATATTGTTCACCAATTAAGATGCTACAATAATTTCCCTTAAAATATTTTCCTTTGCTACTTCACTGCTGGTTCACATACTTTCTTGAGAAAAAATGCATCCAGTAATACTTTTCCTTTGTCTATATGTGTTTCAGGTTGAACCAGGGGCTTGCGATCAAAGTTTTGGTATTCATGTTGCAGAATTTGCAAATTTTCCTGCAAGTGTTGTTAACCTTGCTAGAGAAAAAGCTGCTGAATTGGAAGATTTCACCCCTTCTGAAGTAATTTCAAATGATTCTACAGCAGAGGTGTGGTTAATAGTTATCAACGCTTATAATGAGACATATTTTACTATGTTGCTTCAGCTTTAAAATTTAATCATGGCAACTGTTGTTTATGGTAATTAAGTGAACTAGAATCTTTCCAATACAAGAAATATATATATATATTATCTCAATAAACTGAGAATCAATGTTAGTATTTGCTTATTGAAAATGAATTAGTTTTCTTTTTTCGGTTTCTGTGCCATTGAATGCACCTTCTGAGTCTCTTGATTACTCAGGTGGGATCCAAAAGAAAGAGAGTGATCGATCCCAGTGACATGTCTAAAGGTGCTGCCCGGGCTCATGGATTTTTAAAGAAATTTGCTGATTTGCCATTAGAGAAAATGGACTTGCAGCAGGCTCTGCAACAAGTAAAAAAGATGAAGGCTGAATTGGAGAAGGATGCAGTTGACTGTGTTTGGCTCCAGCAATTCCTCTAGTTCTCCTTTAAATTTTAACGCCCATAATTTGTAAATCCGGTCTCTGTAAATGCGAACATGGTTGTTGGATTTTTGTCGAGGTAACTAGTCAGACGCTCTTCTCCATTTTTGTCTATCCCACGAAGCGAAACAAAGGTGGCCGCCAGCGACTTCAGCAGGTATTAGCAACCTTTTTCAGGTCAGAATGATAATATAATTGAGTGCAGTCAAAATTTTGATATTGTTTTCACTGTTTCCCTTCATCAGAGGAGGAGTTGACAATGTAAGTAGTAGTTCTTGTCCTAGTTTTGAGGAGAAAATGATCGGAATGTTTATGATTACTGGTTTTTCTTCAACATTTGCCTTTTGCACAATCTCTCATCTTCTGCATCCTCTGGGTTTGTCACATTTGCATGAGAATACAAAATAAAATTATGGGAAATTATTTAATTATTTTGAATATCCTAAAAATGTTCTTTTTTTTTTTTTTTAAATATAGATATTTCATATATTGTTAGACATGATTTCAGGCTTGGGAATTTTATCTTTTATAATATTGCATATAAATATCAAGGGTCATGAATCATGAACGGCCTTCGAGAATAAGAGAAAATGACTTTAAACAATATATTATTTATTAATTCATATTATAATAATAATAATATCCTCTCATTTGTTTAATCTGTGAGGTCAATTTAAGTATCTTGCTTGTGAGGGAAACATCAAATGCACAGCCAAAGAAGGCCTCCTGTTATAGCATTGGAATGAGGGAGGGGTAATTTGGTCTCTTGGGGTATCATTAGGTGAATTATTAACGGTAGCGTAAACGGCATTAGCGGTAGAGGTATTATATTAAATGTCCTAATATACGGACTAAGTTGAAAATAATTCATTCTGACAAATGTATGTCAACAAACAATTGTATAAACCATATTTTATATTTTTGATGGACCAAAGTACCCTGTAATGTAAGTTTTCTTTAGTTTTTTATTCAAATATATTTGACTAATATATTAAAATTAACATTAAATTGTAAAATACATCTAGAGTTTGTTGTTGGAGCTAAAAATGTAGCCGAGCTCTAATGAATGTGAAAAAAGTCGATTCAAATGAGTGCGAGTGTAAATTCAAATTTAATATTATCGAGCTGAAAATATTATTGAATTCGAATTTGAAATGTATCTGTGGTAGGATGGTTAAATAGGAATAATTGCGGAAAGTTGAGAAACCCTGCGAAGGACGGGAGTGTCTTTTTGCTATCAGTAATAAACTTTTTGCGTCGAAGTGGAGATGACGTGGAATCTAAGTTAACAGCGAGAGAATAAAATATTAATTAATAATTAAGAGAAAAAGTTTGAAAGTCATTAAGGGAGAGTGAGAGTTAATGCTTTTGTTTTTTGTTCATCAAATCGAGAAGCAAACAGATACAGGGGGGGATTGTCGATCAATGGCGCTTACTGAAACCTGAAACGCCGTCGTTTTTGTCAAGTCTTTGAATTTCGAGTGAATTGGATTGAGAGAAAGGAGGAGGAGGAGAAGAAGATGAGCTGGAGAAGAGTGTTGAAGTCTGTAAAGCCTGTGGTTGCACATGGCCTTCTCTTCACTTTCACGCTATTGCTTGTTCTCAAGCTCGATCGCATCGTTTCTTACTCCTGGTGGTTAGTTCATTTTCCCTTTGTCTTTTTTTTTTTTTTTAAATTATTATTTTCATTTGCTTTTGATTAATTTCGGATTTGTTAGGTGGAGCTCAGTTTATTTATTACTTTTCATCATATTTCTGGAAATAATATTTATGAATAAATTAAGGATATTGAATTGCATGTCGTTTGTTTCGACCATGAAATTATAGACTTCTATGAATTGATACTGTGCATGTATAGACAGAGGCCTTTGCTTGAGAAAAAGGAAATGTTTGAATCATGTAAAGAGAACTTGTTGTAGTAAGATAGTAAAGAGATTTATTTGTTTCAAAAAACAATTTTAGCAGTTTAAATAGTGCAGTTTAAAATTCGAGTTTTATGGAGGACTAAGGTAGAGGCGAGTGACAGACCTTCTAAAGAAGCTTGCTTCACAAACTGTTGTTGTATAACTTGCCGCGCTCCTGTAATTTTAGTTTTTTCTTGGATAATCAGAAATCCCTATGTGTGTAATGGGTTCGGAAGTTGTGGGATTGCACAATCGTTGGCAGTTAGGTAACTGTAAAATTTGATGCATATATGCATACAGAAAGCTGGAAAAGTTCAGTTTCTGACTTTATCGAAAATTTTTTTACTGGAGCTTTCGTGCTCAGAGTCACCATTTATGACAGGGAGTGATGAGATTAGCTTTCAGATTGTCATACGTGCGATGGACCGTAGAACTATAATTGATGTTGCTAACAACTTTTTAACTTCTTTGAAGTTTGAATCTTGTATATAATATTACACTGCACTTGATTTGTATATGCATATATATATATATATATATAACACAGATATTTACTTTCTTTTCTAATTCAAATTAACAAACAAATTATGATTGTAAGCCAATATAGAACCAAACAAGGCGGTCTTGTATTGTGATTGGATAATAAAGTGAAGCTTGTGAATTGCGCATGCCATAGTGAGATGGATAAGTTATTTTCTGCCATGAGGGCTGGGCTCTCAGAGGGTTTCAAGCTGTGAATGTGAAGCTCATTTTGGAGGAGGATTCAGCCATGAAGCATATTATGATATTGCCATTGTAATGAGCTCGTATACATATAATTTTTAGGGGTATGTGTTGTGGTTTTGACAAGGTGGAGCCTCTGGTTTTCACATGAAAGCATTCTTGCTGATGAACTATGGATTCTTGTGATTTTTTTTTCACTTGAAAATGGTAGAAAGGGAGGAAAGTCAGTTTTGTAGAATAATTTGATTTCAGAATTGCTGAGTGTTTTCTGCTTCAATTATACGAAAAGTTTCTACAGTAGTAATTTTCTTTATCCAATCTTTTTATCTATTATATTTTTCTTTCTCTTGTCAATCTGCTTAAATATGTGGAATGGGCTTCTATTATAGAGTTGTTTAATGCTTTTAAGGGTATTGATATCCTGAGTTTTCTACATATTTTGGTATTATATTATTATTATTATTTTTAATGATTTTGGTTTTAATTGCTGTGTATATTGTTGCAGGATAGTGTTCTTTCCCATTTGGATATTTCATGCAGTTGTTTCTCGAGGAAGATTCTCGTTACCTGCTCCATCAATTCCACATAATCGTCACGTGCGTTTAAATGTTTCTCTACCAACAGGGAGAAAATCCAATGACATAATTTACATATTACTAAATATGTTCTTTTGTTTTTTGTATCGCAAAAGAAGAATTTTTTATTTTATTTTTGTGCACATTGATCGAATTCATGGTCAAATTAGTGAATGAGATTACTTTTTCTTGTTCAGTGGGCTCCTTGCCATTCCATTGTTGCAACACCGTTGCTCATTGCATTTGAATTGCTCCTTTGTACATACCTTGAGAGTGTATATGGTATGCGTGAAGAACCTTCTGTTGTTTTTGTTTTGATTTAGGGATTGAGAACGATTCTTTCTGGTTTCCCTTTTGATTTCTAGTTTTTTTCTAATGTGCTGGCATTTCTTCAAGAAATATAAGTTAGTTGAAACTATTATGAAGTTGATTGTCATTATGTAAAGTCATTGTACAAAGGTTTTTGTTCATGTAGAATAGGCATTTTTAACGCTTTAAACATTGTTATTGTTTAAAGTTCTTTTTCTTTTTGCAGCTCAAGGTCAGCCAGCCGTGAATTTGAAGATTGTCTTTCTACCCCTTTTGTCACTTGAAATGATTGTCCTAATAGATAATTTCAGGTATGCTCTTTAGATGAAAATTTCATCTAAATTTTTCTTCTGCCTAATTTCAACTACTACTGACTGTTGTTAGACAATATATTTTTCTTGCCTGACATGTTGGTCCCAAGATACTTCTATTGGTTAGGGATAAAACTAACACTATCTTTGGGACCATTGTTGCCACTATTGTCATTGTCGGCTTCATGTCAGAATCACCACCTTTATCATAGTTGTGATTGTCGTGACTATTATAAGTATTACCTACTTTCAACACTTTGTTGTATTGGCTAGTGGGAAAACTACAGCTAGATATTTATAAATATACTGATTTCCGCTCCACTTGCTTGTCAAACTTCTTTTGAATTATAATTTTATTTTTCTTATTAAAGAGAGAAAAAAAGCTTTTACCACTCATCATCACTCTACTATTTAACACCTTCAATGAAATAAACCCAACATAAACATCATCATCAGCTCCGTCATGTTGTCAGGATTATCTCTTCTGTATTATTATTACTAATACCATGTAATTAACCCATTTTCAACGTTTCATTGCTTCTACTCCCAACATACCTATGGCAAGAAAAATTGATACTACCAAATATGACAATATTACCAAATGCTAACCTTCTTTTTTGTACTGTATTTAAGTTTGCATTGGTACTGTGTGTGGTTGAAATAAGTGGATAAATTTAAATTATCTGTAGTACATCAAACTGTAGAAATTGATTGTTTAATTTAATGCAAAGGCAGTAGGTTTTATCTTTAAACCCCAGTGCCTGCCAATATTATATCAATTCAGTCATGCATGTGGTACACCCAACAATATGTTGGATGGTTTAGTACCTGTTTTTCATCAACTAAAGCTTTTTTAATAACAAGGGACCTATGGATCTGTGGGTTTGTTGCTATGCTTCTGAAGTGTGCAGTACCCATAGGGTCACCCTTGGTTTAGCTCTTCATGATTCATCGTTGTAGTTTTTAGCTATAACAATAACTGCTTTAAAGTTAAATAACCCTTTTTCTACTCTTCCCATATTTCATCATTATTATTCAAACCTTATGCTGTTATGCTTTATGGGTAATCCATTGTTGTAATTTTATTTTTAATCAACTATTATATGGGCTTTATGTCAAGGAGATTATTTGTTTTTCAGAATGTGTAAAGCTCTTATGCCAGGAGATGAAGAAAGCATGAACGATGAAGCAATATGGGAGGCACTGCCTGTAAGTTCTCTTGACTTAGTGATATATAACATGAAAGTGAAAATCTCTCAAATTAATCCCATCTTTGTTAAATGCTTCAATGATAAGCAAGGAGGTTAATTTTCATGATTACTAGATTTCATTGCTAGAGCAAATTGCTTATGAGATACTGTTACTTTTAATTCATGGATGTTTGTGCACCTTGTGCTTTTTGAATCATTGAATTTTATAATCTGTGGTTTGCTTGAGTCAGGGATCAATGTGGAAGCTATACTGCTTGGTGTTTGATGGTGTTTATTTCATTTCTTGGAGGTGAAATATTGAAAGAAAAATGTGTCTTAGTTTGTTGTGATCTGGATTTTATTCACAATTGCTGTCATCGGGGAATTCATCTCTGCTTAACAAAATGCAGCATTAGCTACTGCAAGATCTTTTTTTATTTTGGTAGAATACTGTGGTAGCAAGCTTGTGCCCTAGATTATTTGGTTCTCAGAATGGAATATTGATTTAATTTAGATGCAGATATGTCAAGTATATATAAAATCAACAAGTTATTGTTACTGATATTTAAATCTTTTGTTTGTAGCACTTTTGGGTTGCAATTTCCATGGTCTTCTTTGTAGCTGCTACAGTCTTAACCCTCCTAAAGATATGTGGTAATTTCTTTAACTTCCATTAGTTTTTATGTAGAGTTGCTGAGTAGTTGTGCACAAATTCATGAAGCATATTAAATATACCTACAATAGTACTAGTTGATTATATGATAAGCATTATCTGGGCCTGTTCTTTAAGTTTGGTACATGTCACCTGGATGGCTTTTTTTTTTTATCAGAATCTGGCTTTTTATAATGTGTTATTTTTTTTTTTTCACAGTGGAATTCCTAGATTGTGCATGTTCTTGTTTTCCTTGCATGTATTTTGCTAGTATGACTTATTTGATTTGTGTCATCCAAATACTAACTTAAATTTCCTCAAGGTTTACTGAAGTGATTTGATATTGCAGTAGATGCTCTATATGATTCTAAGGAGGATGGATACCTGTACTTTTACCTTTTGTTAGTTATTTTGCAAGGATGAATTTTCTGTAGATGATAACTATCTTGTTGTTTGCCTTACTTTAATATCTTGAGATGCATCTTCTAATAACAATGAAAGATTTATTTTTCATTGGCCCTTGGGGTACATAATACTGACGCATTCTACTTATACCTCTATAATTTAACTGCCTAAATGTCTTTACATCTCTTGTTTAATCCAATGCTTATTAAATTGGCCCATGCTAATTGTTTTATGTTATAATTTTTTTCATCACAACAAGTTACGATTTTCTTGTATGAATCATTGTAGGTTATGTAGGTGCTCTTGGCTGGTGGGACCTGTTTATAAATTTTGGGTGCGAATTCTTGTCTTCTAATGTTACACAGGTCATTGATTTATAACTTTGTTGGTTGCCATATATAGAATGACAAGTGAACATGTTGTCCACAGAATTGCAGAATGCTTCGCTTTTCTTGTCTGTACAAGATGGTCTAATCCTGTAATTCATCAAAATCCACGTACAATGCAATCTAGCTCATCTTCCATGACAATTAGATACCTCGACTGGACCAGTGGCTTAGTAGTTGCTGCGGATGAAGATCAGAACCAAGATAGACTGTGTGGCCTGTCAGATATTGGTGGCCATATTATGAAAATTCCAATAATAGGATTTCAAATTCTCCTTTGTATGCGTTTAGAGGTATATAAACTGTTGTTTTGTGTTCAAGGGCATTGATTGATATACCTTAATAACGAATCAGTATTTCAGGGTACACCTGCTGGTGCTAGAGATATACCATTTCCAATCCTTTTCTCTCCCCTTTTCTTGCTGCAAGGTGCTGGTGTCCTATTTGCCACATCAAGATTGGTTGAGAAAATTGTACTTTTATTACGAAGTGGAGCTAGCACAGGAATATATTTTAGATTTTCTGCAGGAGCTCATGATTGCTTGGGGTTCTTGCACCATGGTTCCAGGTAATGATTTTTTATTCAGTAGATAAATTGTGCACTTACTGAGTAGTTGGTGATTACAACTGTACAGTAACATTTTCTTTATTTGGCCATTTAAAAACAGGTTGTTGGGTTGGTGGTCGATTGATGAAGGAAGTCGAGAAGAACAGGCTCGACTTGTCCATGAGAGTGCTTCAGGGTCAGTATATGTTTACTTTCATCATGGTTTTGGGAGATGCAACAATTGGATGAAAATTTTCTTTTGTGTTTGTGCTCACCTCTGTGAAACATGATTGTTAACATACTTTGAGAGATGAAGATAGATGAGTTATAACAATCCAGCAAATTCTTAAATTTTGAGGAATATATTTTCTCAGGAAACTGAGATTAATAGGTCTATAAAGAAATATGACGTATATATGTTGAATTGTTGAAAATCAACAACTTTTTGTGTAATGCATGCGGTATCATAATTAATTGTGAACACTTCAGTGAGTAGCATTTGCTTACATTAATTCTTATTGGTCTGTAATTGATAAAGGATCCTTGATTTCATATCACGGATTATTCTTGAAGTACCCTCATTTTATTTTGTTCTGTATTTGCTGAATCACATATTTATAGTCTCTTATAATTCCCAAAGGGCTTATTTGAAGAGTTTGAAGAAAACAAAGGAGGCTGATTATTGTGTTTTGGCTTCCTACCAAGCAGGTATAACACTTTCTGTGGTTATCCACCTGAAATGGTGAAGAAAATGCCGAAAAAGGATCTTGCTGAGGAAGTGAGTATGAATTAATGGTGTTTCCTTCCACGTTATTTTTACTAGACTACTCTAGCTATCTATCTGTCTATATTTTTCCTTTGTTGTCTTTAGTTGTAATGAAATTTGATGCTTAATTTTCATTGTCTGATACCTGCTGACACTAATATGGTCCTGCTGTGTCCTGCATGTATTTTGTATATTTTGACTCAATTATTTCAGGTATGGAGACTGCAAGCAGCACTTGGTGAGCAGACAGAGATCACAAAATACAGCCAGCGGGAGTTTGAAAGACTTCAAAATGTAATTCTCTTATATTTTGAATGAATGTTCACTATAATGTGGATACGTGATTTGAAAGTAATATAATAAGAAAGTTCCACACTTTGGGAATCGTTCTTTGAGTGCAATGTCTGTCATACTTTGTTGTCGGAGATGTTTTCATGATCATTATATCTTCGCTGTACGGCTTTTTACATGCTGTTTTTGTTGCTTTAACTAAAAATCAATTATCTATTTGCAATTGTTTTTCGACTTATAGTCATCTCTCCTTTGGTGTTAAAATTTGAATAATATCATACTGGAGTTCGTTTTTGATCCATTCTTTCTTGAAGTGCTACTACCTAAACTATATCTTACTGTATTTCAGGAAAAAGTGTTATGTCGAGTTTGCTTTGAGGCAAATATTAGCGTAGTTCTGCTTCCATGTAGACATCACATCCTTTGCAGGTATGACCATTCACCTCGTTGATCGAAAATTTGACATCCAACTCTATAAAATTCCATCTTATATTCATTTGTATTTATCTCTTCATTCCACTTGCCATGCTCATAGTTTTCCACTGTGGTGCAGCACCTGCTGTGATAAATGTAAAAAATGCCCGGTTTGCCGTGTCCCTATTGAGGAGCGATTACCTGTATATGATGTTTAAATCTCTAACTTCAATTCTGTCTTAAAGAACTGGACAGCAGGGAGGATATCAAATAACAACTCCATAAGGAAAAATGGTTTTACAGTTTTTGCTGAAACTTTCACTCTAGTGAATGTTTGCTTTGTTTGTTCCACTCTGACATAAAGCTAACTACAGGAGATATATAGAGAATGCAGGCACCATGATTTACATACATGGTCAGTTTCTATCTTTTTCTTTGTTATTTTCTTTTAGGAATTGTAAATATATTTGAATTTAAGATTTGAAGTTCTGTGGATTGAAGCTGTAAATTTTTAGCCTTTAATATTGGCTTAGTGATCACTCAATTCATTAGCTACAGTCGGCCGTTCTTGTTCTTCCTCTATTTTTAATTATATATAAACACAAACAATCAAATAATTCAATCAAATAACGATGCCCTGATTTGTTTATATTCACAATTATTTATCGTTTGACTAGAGGCTTTATATTGTATGATTGATTGCTTCTAGTGTAGGTGTTTTTATGTTACATTCTATCCACTGCCTTTAAATCTAGGCAGATGTTAACCTGGTGAAAAGGTCGATCAAGGTCAACTTGTGGTCGAATTGGCTGATCCGTGGTTGGACCACTGAATCGATTAATTAAATATTAAAAACAAAATTAAAATAATTTTGTATATTTAATTATTAAATATAAAATCTTAATTACACTTCAAATTATATTTTAAGTAGGATTGAATTTAAGTTAAATTGATTTAAATTTGATTGCTAATTTGATTTGATTGAATTCAAAATAAATTTATCTTGTTTGAGTTTAAGTCCAAACTTGAATTGCGACGAACTCTATTCTATTTGTTCTAATTATAAAGAATTATTATAAATAAACACTCTTTTACTCATTATAATAAATGCACGTCGCTTATTATAATTTAAAAAATATATTTATATTTTTAATTAAATCATAAAAATTATAAATACACAATCATCTATTAATTTATTTATAATTGTAAATACACATTAAAAATGTAAAAAAATTAATTAGTTTAATTACAATATGAGTCGAGTAATTGACGAGTTCAAATTTGATTCTCAATTAATCAAACTTGTTAAACTTAAATCTAAGCTTGATTTTGTCTCAAAATAAATCAAATTAAATTTAAATTCGATTCAATTTATATTAAACTCTAACTTCAAGGCTAGCGTAAAATTTTCTTGGTGATATTAACTAGGTTATTCAAAATTTAGAATTTAAGTTAATATTAACATATAAGTTTGATTAAAACAAATTATCGATTGAATTATGAATTGATAAGTTTAAACTTCCTTTAAAGTTTTAAATTTGTTTCAAAGCTTTTGAAACAAACTCTTGGTTTTCAGTTGACCCAACTAAATTATTACTTGCAATTTGATTTTAAAATCTATAAATTATGTTACTATCATAGTTAATAAATTAATCAGAGAAATCATGTTTTGGCAACAAAATGTAATGCTTTCCATTTTAATCTTTCAAATTCATCTCCAAATGTTAATAAAATATTTTTACCATAAAGATTTTTTTTAAGAGGCCAAAGGGTTTATTCCCACCCATAGTTTAAAACAGAGACAAAATCCCACCCTTCAAGTTTTAAAAATCTAGTTTTCCATTCTCGGATTTATTTTTTATAATAAAATTATTATAATACCTTTTTAAAAAATAAAAATTTATA